>CM067513.1:823358-923521 GCA_034509495.1 Acestrorhynchus altus
GCAGCCGCCGGGGAGGGGAGGGGGGCCTCAGCGGCCGCCGGGGAGGGGAGGGGGACCTCGGAGACCGGGGACGGCACTGTCTGCGGGTTCGAGACCATAGACCAGGCGCTGGAGTGGCTGAGGAGAGAACTGGTGAGAGTGGCAACCAGTTTAAACCAGCTTAATACAGTTATTATTATTATTATTATTATTATTATTATTATTATTATTATTATTATTATTATTAATAATAATAATCTTTATATTATTTTTTATTTATTGTTATTATTATTGTTGCTGTTATTAGAATTGTTATTATTATTTTAATATAACTATATATTTTATTATTATTATTATTATTATTATTATTAATAATAATATATGGTCAATTATTATTAAATTAAAAGTATTATATTTCTTCTTATTATTATTATATTTGTTATTATTGTTATTGATATATTTATTTAATTTCATAATAATAATAATAATATTAATAACAGCATCTAATTATTCCTTTCTCATTATAAGGTGAATTATTGTGGTGACTCATTATTAAGTGAAAATACTGAATTATGTTATGTTTGATATAAAGTCACGTTGAAAAAAGTTGAAACAATATTTGTTGTTAAATGATGTGAAAATGTTGACAAAACCCATTTAAATCACTGTTGGAAACGAATGGGTTAAAATCAATTTCAATCTTGAAACAACTTTAAACAAATTCAGTGTCTTTCCAACTTTAGAGTCAATGTCTTCACGATGTTTCATTGATGTCCAGTTTGCATTTTCCAGAATGTCCTGTCTTCTGGTTGGGTCTTCAGGCTGGTTCATTATTCCTTGAACTGTACCATCCATATTGTAGCTGGTCGTCCTCTTCCTCTTTAACCTTCAACTCTTCCAAGCCTGGAGATCTTCTCCAGTGAATCAGTTCTTCTCATAATGTGTCTAAAGTAAGAGAGCTTCAGCCTGACCATCTGGGCTTCCAAAGGCTAAAGACATCTATATTTCTCCTGCTCTCACATTCATACAGAACCACAGAGAAAACCATTATCTGGTTAATTCTGATCTTTACATTTGAAGATAAGTTCCTTCATCCTTGTCCTGCCGAGAGACAATCTGTGTGGAATTTCTTGAGTGCTGCCCAACATCTCCACATCTTCTCCATCAATGGTAAAGCTGAATCAGATTTGGTCTGGCAGTCTGAACTGAAGACAGTAGTTAGTTCAGGATCAGGCAGGTGGATTAGGGTTAAATCCAAAGTCTACTTGAAGGCAGCTCTATATCTAAACATTAGGACAGGGTGTTGTCAGGACTCTGTCGATGTGATACAGGGATCGTGATATTGCATAGTGCTGTGTGATGAGACTTCAAATCAGTATCACGATTCATTGAACATTGAACCTCGGATCTGATCATTTTAACGAACGGCTGCGGTTTTCTTTGGTACGAGCTGCTCGAGTTCTTCAGTGGAATCGGTGTTTGAGTTCTCCACGTTGCTTCCACGTTGCTGGACAGGGACGAGTCACACAGTGACACACAGTGGACAGAATATTAACAGAATGGAAATCACAATGATTGAAATAATCGAAGGGGGTTAAGCTCAAGTCCATTAGAGGTTCTGAATGTTGGTTTTGGTTCATTTTTGTCCAGCCCTAATAGAGCGAAATATCGCGATACCGTGATGAATTGGTCTTTACTCACTTGGCCGATGTTTTGTTATTTTATGTCTGCAATTTTTTAGTTTCTTACTTATAAGGACAAAAAACACTGCACAGCCTGGAAATCCTGTTAGAAATATCCTTATTGATGAGTAATCAGAACAAAAAAATGATCAATTTCTACGTTATTAAGTTATTACCAACAAGTGACAGTAATCCAATCAAAGTTACCATCGGAATGTTCATTATATTCCGAGCCGGATTACTCCGATAGTTGGTGATGTGTGTCATGTCTGTAGGTTACAAACGAATGACTAAAATATAAGACTGCATTAAAATGAATGTTTTTATAACACTGTTCTGGCAGCCCCTGTGGTGTCCACACTGACCCGTGGGAACTGTCCCCATTCCACTGATTACCCACTCCAGTATTGGTATAGTCACAAGACTTATGAGGGCTTAATTTATGACCTCAGTCGACTTTGTTTACATCCAGTCAGAAGCTGTGGGCGGTGTTTCAGTACAGTTATGGGTGAGGTTACGCTGTGCACCATTATTAACGGTGGGAAGCATTTAAATTGGATCCGTACTGAAAAGAAGGGAACCTCACTCTTGAACGGGATCCCACGGTCTCCTCCCAGTTCAGCTGCATTGATTTTGCTTTTGGACGATTATTTAGGTGGTGTGTCATCAAACTCTTTTCTTTGTATCTGGGATGGGTTATTGCATGTTTATTTGATGGCACACATTGAAGCAGCACTTAAACGACCAGAGCTTGAGAACCTGAAAAGGGCCTAATTGCTCAGAATGACAAGATCTCAAATCACAGATCAGTGGTCGTAAAAGCCCGTCTCTGGCTTCACCTTTCAATCCCATCCAGGTGCACCAGCGTGTAGGCTTCGCTCAGGTGCGTGTGTATACCCGTGACACTCTTAGGGGTGTGAGCTTTCTCTGGCTACTTACCAGAAAGGTGATCAGCCTCGTCTAAGCAAGACTACTGAGCCTGAATCGGGCACAACACTCGAACATGTAATTCAGCTGGTAAAATGGATAAGATCTCTGGAACACAAGCAAAGGCAGTGAAATGTGAGGCCACGTGGCCGTATCAGCTCACACGGAGAGCAGCCCAGTTTTGAAGGCACACATTCCAGCAAGGCAAACAACAAAAGAAGGCCACTTAATGAACCAGGTCGATTTTCACCGGAGCCAGTGCCCCCTGTCGCTCCCACAGAGTCTTGTGAGCCTCTTGGTTTGCTCTAATCCCACCCTCGTTCTCTCTTCTCCGCAGAGGGAGATGCAGCTGCAGGACAACCGGCTGGCCCGCCAGTTGATCCGCCTTCGCGGGGAGATCCACCAGCTGAAGGTGGAGCAGACGTGTCACCGGCACAAAGAGATGCTGGACGACGCCACACTGGAGCTGGAGGAGTGCGGCGAGGAGTCCGACCTGCTCTGCGACATCCCGCTGAAGGCCGCCTTCACCATGTCCACGCCTCTCAAACAGATGGGTCTCACTAAGATGAATCTAAATGCCAGGCGTTTCTCCCTCTGTTAAAGTTGTCTTCCCATCGTCCCAGGAACAAGCCATGACACCAAAAGATGCCAAGCCTTAGATCAGGGATATCCTGTTAACAGTTCTCAGAGGTCAAGGACTGACCACATACCCAAACCTTCCCTTTATTTAGGCATCTGCTTGGGCTTGATTCTTATCCAAGGCCTAGTCCTGGAGATCCAGTGCCTTCAATATTTCAGCACAATGGTGAATACGTTGTGTGGTGCACAATGTGCCCATATTCACTAATAAGATGCACTGCAATGGTCACTTTCTATAATACTGTCATTGTCCTGCAATTGGGACATATTAGATTGGTTTAAGAAACTCCCGGTACATTGCCCCACTGATCCCTGGTGCCTTATTTGATGTTAGTACAGCTGTTTCAGAGCTGGACATGTGTGCTCACTGTCCTGTCTAGAGCACCCTATCACTTTGGGAAATCAAACCAGACCTTACAGATGGTCTGTGCAGAACCCCCTAAACATCCTAAGCACATTATTGCTGTTAGAAAAATGGACGCTCAGGACACTACACATTTGTTTATCTTGTGTTTTTTTAAAGGGCAAGTAAAGTATAAATATATTTATGTACAATCTTTAGTTTATAACTGGCTACTTTCTACCCTGCTTGCTCCTTCTAAGCCCCAGCCCTGCACTTTCATTCCACCCAGCAACATGCAATTGTCCAACATCCCGAGAGGGTGGAGCCTTGCTTAGGATGGATACAAAATCTTGCTTATCAGTTGTGCAGTTGTGCGTGGAGCAGGGCTTAAGGCTGATTCATACCTAGTGTGAATGCAGATGTGGCACAGTGGACGCCGTAGCGCCGGACCGACCACATAGCTTGCTCCTCTGTCCCTTACATGGGAACATTGAAGGTACTTTGGGGAAGCCTTATAGAGCAAAGCTATTCTAGCACAAAGCTGAAAGCTGCTCTTTTGCACACCATACAAACAAGGAATTAAGGAAACCTGTGTTTATATGTAAAGGAATTTTGGGATTGCGTATAACTGAACGAAGGTGAACGAAGGTCCCTTGAAGTGTAAATGTAGCTCAAATGCAGGGGACAGATTTATTTTTCTTTGTTTCAAAATAATAGACCATGATGTAAACACACACTAATCACACATTTACATGCTTTCGTTAAAGTTCGCTGAAGGTGGTGGCGTGCAAATTCTGAAAGGCATAAATTTACCCAACGATCAGGGGCACGTTTGAGTCACATTGGTTCAGTTGTAGAGGGGTTTGCATCTCCATGCCACGTTCTTTTGAATGCAGTTATGCTACTTTCGCCACACGGTTTTGGCCAGTAGGTATGACTTTAGCTTCTTGCTGAAACCAAAGGACTCCCAAATGAAAACCTCAAGGGTCAGGCTTAATTCCTACCTCTGCCTTTTTCTTTTGGGTCAGTTTTGGGGCAGGATAGTCAACAGGATTAAGCCCCACCAAGACTGTAGATTCTACTATAGTGCTCTTCAAGCCTGGAGCAGTTTGAGATCATATTGATGCAGTCACCAGGAGGCCTTATACAGTTACATTAAGAGCATTGTTCTGACTCTCGTATCCAGAGAGACTTACATGAGAATCATGTTAAACAGGTAGAAGAATGTCGAGTTAGGGGTCTTTCCCAAGGACTCATTGGTGTAGTGTGGTGTGGGAAATCCCACCCCAGTGGAGTCGTACACCAGCTTATTACACAATTATAAAAATACTGAAACGGTAGAACTCACATCTGTAGGTTATTGAGGAAACAGGTGTGGAGGGAGACGTCTCCGTCCCCCAGCTTTCTCTGTCTCATCCCAACTTCCGAACTGTTCCAAAAGGCAGTCTCACAGGAAGGCTGGGGTCCTGGTCAGGATTTCGGACACTCCATCACTCTAGACCAAAAATAACCGCGGTGGCTAAGAGACCGATGTGGGGGAGGGTTTAGTCTTCCTCTGGCTGTGACTCTCAAAGGTCCAGCTTTCAGATTCAGAACTGACTGATGTTATCTGTCAGGTTTAACCCAGAGAACCTCCAAGGACCCTTTGTTTCTTAAAGAACAAATACAATATAAAAATCGTTTGGTTTGTTTCTGACACTCCTTCCCTTCACTTTGTAACTCAGTGATAAAATGTGAATTAATGTATTATATTAAATCAGGACCAAATCACGGTCAAACCTCTGACCAATAAGGGTCAAGCGTCCGACCAATCAAGGTTGAGCTTCTTGCCAATTATTGCCCAACATTTGACCAATCATACTCAAGCTTATGCAAGCTCAATCCTAATTGGTGAGAAGCTCAGCATTTTTTGGTAAGAAGCTTGAGCCTTTTTGGTCAGAATTCTGATTCTGGTTCTGACCAATTAGGGCCAATTTTCCTGAAAATTAATTTTTCTGAATGAATTTAATCCGCCATAACATTAAAACCACTCACAGATGACAGAAGTTTTTGAAGCTGATATGGTGAAGCAGGATTTGCTTCACCAAAGCAAATTGACAAGTTAAAGAACCTGAGACACTTAGACCACAACCAAACTGTGATTTCTAAACAAGTGGGTCAGAACATCTCCAAAACATCAAGCAGGACTTGTGGGGAACTCCTGCAGTGGTCAGTTACTACCAAAACTGCTCCAAGGAAGGACAACCTGTGAACCAACGACAGGGTCATGTTCATCTCAAACCTGCCCAGTATACCTGATACTTGGGTCGGATTCAGGTTGGATCACCACAAACGAACCGCTCCAGAGGTTGTTTGGGACCGGATGCACATTACAGACCGTTCTGTAATGTTAGTCTTGGTGCCAGATGCTACAGGACGCTTTCAGAGGTCTGGTGGAGTCCATGACTTGACAGGTTCTTGCTGTTTTGGAGCCACAAGTGAGACCTACCCAATATTAAAAGTGGTTTTAAAGATATGACTTCAGAAATCAGTGAGATGTTTATGGCCTTCAGTCAGGAGAGTGTAAAATTCCACACCTTCAGGATTTACAGCCAAACACTTAAACGTAACACAACTGTGGTGAAGAGTGGTTGGGTTGAACTCTGGCCTGCTGGTTTATGACCCCCTTTTCATTCCTGACTGATTTAAACTCGGGTAGATTGGTCATTTTCTATGGACTTTAAGGTCAGACACTGGTGGACTGTTCACTGTCTTTGAATGTAAATAAACACAAATCACATTTAACCCTTGTCCTCATTATTTCTTTGTGGGGTTGTGAGAACCAAGCGAGACGAGAGAGAATCTATCATTTATAACTCAATCTGCACTGTAAAGTCAGTGTCCTGAAGCAGGACGAGGACAGTCCTGATGTGGAGGGTGTATTCAGGCCTATAGGTCTGAGAAAGTGGCAGTGAGGAGAAATTGATTGGTGGACCTGTAGACCTGTGAAAGCGTGCACCGACATATCCTGTTCCATGAGTAATCTTGATTCTCCAGCCTCAGCTTACAATAGCAACAGGTTGATTTCACTATCAGCACAGCCTCCAGGGGGCGGGCTTTTATGTGAATGTAGGTCATATCTCTCCAGTTACTCATGAGAGAAAAGCAAATGAGATAGGAATGCAGATAAAAGCAGATGAGTGATATCAGATGTATAACTTATACAGTGAGAGACGGTGACACTCCGCAACAACGGCAGCAGCTCCATTCCTGCCTGGTTGGTCTTTGGTGGTAAATAGGCTGTCTGTGGACACCCCTTCTAATGAATGCAGTCAGATACTTTAAGTTGCACCCATTGCTGACACAGACGTGCAAATGCACACACACAGATTTTCTAGTCCCTGTAAAGAAGTGCTGCCTCTTTGGAGCAGATAAACATGACCCTGCTGGCACCACGTCTAATACCAAGTGTGGACTCGAGGGGTATAAAGCCCCCCAGCATTGAGCTGTGGAGCAGTGGAACTGTGTTCTCTGGAATGATGGAGCTCCATCCAGCACTTTCGAGAGACAGCAGACCTTAACTGTGACTTTGTCACAAAACAACAGAACATCCAGACAAACCAAATGAGTTCTGGAATGGTGCCGTGACCCGATTAAGTCAAACTGGAAATCTGTGTGTACATATAAAATTTCAGCCGACTCCTCGTGGCATCTTAAAGGTCTTAAAGGATCTAGTGTGATATCTTGGAGGAACCCACCACAGAGCACCTTCAGAGGGCTTTAAGGGTGAGCTACATTGGTAGCACAGCATATACAGTATGGACAAAAGTATTGGGACACCTTCTTAATCATTGAATCTTCTGAAATCAAGGAAATTAAAAATAGTGTATCCTGCTTTTGTCGGAGCATCTCTAATGTCCAGCATTACTGAGCGTTCACATTTTTTTAGGAGGACCTTCATGCTCTGAATCTTCTGTTTACATAGATGGGCATCAAAAGAAACACCGTATAGGGTTAACTCGTTGTTGTTGGTGACCAAAAATGACCACAGTGTAAAAAGACATGTTGTTTGTCAAGAGAGGAGAATGTTCCCTGGGGCTGTTTCCTTCACTGACACTGCAGATTGAATGTCTAGCATTTAAGTTGCATGACATCAGCTGGTGCTCACCTGAGGAGCCAGCATTTCCTCCTGAAACCCCATCAGTAATAACTGCATGACACTGTGCCTCCATTTGCCCTCAAATGGTAATTCCTCGTGACATAGATTCCTTATGTTGTTGGAGACATTCGACAGACATTCTGCTTCATGGTGACATATCTGCATTACCTACGCTGGATGGACTATATTGGGACACATGCTCATTCTTCTGAATCAAGGGGATTAAAAAGACTTGATCCTGCTGTTTGGACTAAATGTCTCTTCTGTCCAGGGATGGCTACTAGACCACTGGTTTTCAACCTGTGGGACATGGCCCACTGCTGGACCATAGTGGAACTCCCAGGGGGCTGTTGGTCAAAAATGGCTTTCTTTTTCTGTTCTAAAGTAAAAAACGTCTGATATGTTTAGATCAGTGGTCTCAAACCAGGTCAGAAAAGGGCTGCTGTGGCTACAGGTTTACCTTCTAACTAACCAGCGGCACCAGCTGATTCCACTTAATGAGCCAATCTTCAAAGAGCTGATCACATGAGCTTGGTTGGAATGAAAACATGCAGCCACAGTGGCCCCTTTCTGACCCGGTTTGAGACCACTGGTTTAGATGTTTCAACAAATATAATTTTAGAGAAAACTGTGATCCATCCATATGACATACAGATCTAAAATCACCTGCAGTTACCGAGACCCTTCTGAGGAACACACCACAACCATCAGTTTAATAACACAGGCTGAATTCAAATGAATTTATAAAGTAATATATTGAAACTCTGATACGTCCATATTTCGATTTCAAATGGTCACTGAACATATTCAGGTTCATAAGGTTGGTAACCTACTAGACTTAGGAGCATTGCTATGAGGATTTGATTGCATTCAGCGACAAGAACATTCAAAGTGAATATCTACAAACATTTAGACATATTGTGTAGTTCCTGCAGATGTTTCAGGACCACCTTCATACTCTGAATCTTCTGTTCTGTCACATCCCAAAGATGTTCTTCTGGATTAGGGACTGTGACCAGTTTGGGGTGCACCATCATTCTGGAAGCGCCAAATGCCCTAGAAGATGGGCATTCAAGCCATGACTGACTGGTATTAATGGCCCAAACCTTCTCCACACTCTTCACACAAGGCAGGTTGGGTCTGTGGATTCATACCGTTGACCCGACCATCAGTCCTGACCATATTGCTTATGAGCATGTATTCAATCAAAATAAGGCCACAAGCTCACAATAGCAGACCAGATGAAGACAACACTTCTCAAACTGAGGCTAAAGTCAGCCGGTCTGCTGGGGAGGAGTAAGAACATTTAGAGTTCAAATTCGCGTGTCTTCCTGTTGAAAGATGTAGTTGACTTCCTGCGTGTCTTGGTCGATTTCCTGCTAGTGCATGCATTATTTGCTGGCTGTCACCGCAACAAACAGTATGCGGTCGAGAGAGAGAGAGAGAAAGAGAGAGAGAGAGAGAGAGAGAGAGAAATCGAAAGACAGAGAGAAAAATTTGTCAAGGTGTTCAAGAGTGGGGTGGAGCAGAATGTGTGACAGAGATGGAAAGTGAGGTTAAGACTGACTGCGAGAGCATGTCTGAGAGAGACTGAGAGAGAGACATCACATTTGTAAGACTGTATTAAGCATGCTCAACACTAATCCCCTCACCGTCCGAACCCCCGTGCAGAACCTTTCAACTATTCCCTTGTCCCTCTAGTAAGACTGAGAACTTTGGTCCATTAAAAATAGCCATGACCTGGTGGTTCAGGAACCGGCCTTGTGACTGGAAGGTCACCGGTTTGATTCCCTGAACAGGCAGGACATGACTGAAGTGCCCTTCAACGAGGCACTGAACTCCCACCTGCTCCCCGGGCACTGAGGATAGGGCTGCCCACTGCTCCGGACACATGTGCTCACTGTCCTCTATTGTGTGAATTCACTAGTGTGTATGTGTGAATGTGAACATTGAAGATGTGGCTAAGATACCATGTGTGATCCTCCACTGAAGATCTTACACTCTCTTGTCTTTTATACAGAGACCACCAGCTATTATTTGAGGAGCAACCTGCAACCAGACTGTCATTGCATCACTTAGAGTCCTGCTTTTGAAGATGACCAACAAATCCATATGTGGAGGTTGGTCCATGGTGGGGGTTCAATTTCATACAGATCACCTTTGGTCTTCATTACAGACACTTTAACAGACCAACGTTACGATAATGAGGTTCTGCAACCAGTGGTTCTACCTTTTCTGAACATATATTCTGTTCCAACAGGACGACGCTCATACACATACTGACCATTGCAGATCCTCTGCAATGGTCAGAGAGACTATAAATGAGAGAGAGAGAGAGAGAGAGAGCGAGAGAGAGAGAGAGAGAGAGAGAGACCCCCTGCTCATACACAGAAATGTCACTGCTGTTATTTTAGTGAAAGCAGGAAGGCTTGGAACAGTTTTAGAAGTGGAGCAGTAGGTTTGTGAGGTTCTAGTTGGAGTGGAGAACACATAAATTTCCACTCAGTGCTAAATAAAGTGTCTACGGTCGCCCCGTGGTTTTCCTGAAGTTTGAGCTTGTAGAGATGTTTCAGGTTCCTCCAGGCTGCTGCTGCAGAGCAGCCTCGGCCACAACTCCCGCAGAGCCGAGTGGAATCCTAACCTGCTTGGTGAAGGTATCTAACGTCTTTCTGGGCACAGCTGCATCAGCTAAACACCACCTGTGAGAAACTGCTCGGCAGGAGCACAACGACAGGAAGCCCTTCAATCTGCTACCCTTCCACGACTGTGGTGTGTGTGTTGGTTTTTGTACAATGTCAGGAGTAAAACAGCCTGTGTAATATAGTATATATTCATACTTTATTACACTATTTATTGACGGGCGTATATCTATTAGTATATACATACTCATAAATATACACTCATCATCAAAAAATAGTTGCACCCAGTAGGAATCAAGCAAAGATATATGGTCACTATATATGGTCATCCTGTCGAGGGTGCTTTTCATTCTAACTTGTGCTGTTGGGTTGGTAGCATCCTTTACAAGTGAAGAATGCCTCGGAGAAGAGTTTGAGGGGTCACATTGTAGGGCTCAGGGAACCGGAATGGTCTCATTGGCATCCTGCGTGCCATACCAGTCGTGCAAATATTACCATAGCACACTGTTGGAGGCTGTGTATAGAAGAAGGCAGAAACCAGCGATATGACCAGTTTGGGAGACCTACACGAACCACAGAGAGGGAAAACCAACCGAGTCTACCAGATATGACTTTTGTCTATTTCAACAGCTGTATCTCCAGACCTGTCCCTGATTGACAATGTGTGGGACGCTATTGGACGCTCTATCAACACTCCACCCCTACCACACCATCTGCAGAACTGAGTGGGAACATTCAAGCTGCATGAGATGGATCATCACAGGACACCATTAGGAACCTCTACACCTCCATGCAGAGACGTCTGGCATGTTGCGCCGTCAACCCAACGCCGTCCTGAGAGACACCACTTCTGTATGAGTAGATCAATAAATATTGATCAGATCAGACTACAGTTATCATCAGATAGTGATCCTGGCCTTTATTCCACACTTCTGGGTAAAACCTTTGGTTTAATGATGAGTGTGTGTATGATCTACTGTATGTTTCGCCCCATGTCCCGAAAAGGGACCTAAACAAGTGTGTGTGTGTGTGTGTATGTGTGTGCGTGTGATGTGCTCTTGTAAAGTGGAGGATGTAGAGGATGTGATCTAGTTCACAGTTGTCAACACACCACATGTGTGTAAAGCAGCGCCACACCAGCCTTATCTACGTACCTTCTCCTTCACAATTCTAGAAACATCTCAGCATTTCAGGGAGTACGAAGCTGTGGATATGAGGATGAAGACCATTTTGACCCGTCCATGAAATCTGAGGCCCTCACTTGAGACCACCTGCAGCGGTACCAGAGCAGGTAGGTCCTGAATTAGACCTTCCGAGGGCTTCCGAGGTGACCTGCTGAGGTCGAGAAGAAAATGTAAGGATTTATTTATTATGAATATGATGTAGGACGTGAACCTGCTGGTGAAACATGGAAGATTAGTGATTAAATTAGTGATATGGTTTGGGTTGGGCCGACCTCAGCTATCATTTTTCAAAGCCAACTATGAAAATGTGAGAGAAGAAATGATTGATTTTCATTGGTTCTCGTGTGGAATATTTGTTTTGTACATCACAACAACAAAATAGATTTTAAAAAGTCAATTAAAGTGCTTATGAAATGTATATGCAGTCAGTTGACAGTGATAAAGGAGTGATGGTTTTAATGGTGAAGGTATGAATAATAATTTTAATAAGCGTGAAAAAAATAGAAATAAAGCAGTTAATATAAAAGTTAATAGATGACGCTGTATTGTTTTTGTAACACCTACGATGTTTATCATGGTTGAACTGATTAGATGGAAAAAATACATCATGTCCTTATATTGGAACTTATGTATGTATGATACATATGGGATGTATTGTTATTACATACATAGGCTCTATATGTAATAACATAGGCACAGATATATATATATATATATATATATATATATATATATATATATATATGTGTGTGTATGTGTGTGTGTGTGTGTGTGTGTGTGTGTGTGTGTGTGTGATTTGTTACATAAGCACTTACATATAAATGTAAATATAAAATGTACATATAATACGTATAGCATATATTGTTATTATGTAGGCATATATTCGATATAACACACACACACACACACACACACACACACACACACACACACATGTGCGACATTGTTATTACATAGGTGTTTACATTCATAATGCAAATGGAATATAGTGTTACCACCTCGTTACATACTAGGTTTTTGCAGGACCCTGTTGAAGTTTCTTCAGCAGGTATGTGAGTGGATCCACTCGGCTCACCTGAACCTCGTCTCTGTAGTCGTTCGGGAGGTGAGAGTAAAGGGTGCGGTGATCAGAGCCGCTTTCGGCTGAGCAGATGTGCTGCTGTTAGATCATTAATCTCTGACCGACAGTAAAGAACACAAACTCCACAACTTCCTCCTAAAGTCGAGGAGTCAGGATCGGAAGTCTGGAGCTGCCAGCAGGTCTGCGGTGTTAGAGGTTAAGTGGATCAGGGAACAGTAGGCCTTCTGTTGCCATGGAATCCAGCTTCCAGTTTGACACCTTTAGGCCTCGCCACGGCGCAGCGTGTAACATTCCTGACCGGTGCCAAAGCCAGTGCTGTTTGTGCTGTGAGGGACTGGCTGGAGGCCTTCGGGGTCAAGACTTGAACAGACAATTTCAGAAATTTAAGAACCGGAATAAAAGTAAATCTAACCGTAGATCTAAATAATTCTATATGAATTATTTCTCTTATAGCTGTGCAGATTCTGACTGTACAGTGTGTTTGGAAGTGGAACAGTGGCTTATGTTCATCACCACAATCGCATTTTTCAGGTTTTTATATCATTCGTATTGTATCATTTCACGATTTACTGACATACAAAATGAATTTTTAATGGAATTAAATCATATTATTTTTAATTCTCTGTTTGAAAGCTGAAGAGATTTTTTTTTTCTCCTATAAAGTTTCCGTTTTGGCGATACAAGGTTTTTTCGTGACACTGATGATCATTGTGATATGACGGTCTTGTTTGACAGAAAGACATCTTCTATATTTGGACCAGTTTGTCATTTAGTGACGAATAAAGATGAAGATAAAGAGTCGCATCTCCACTGACGTCAATCTGACCCTTCGTTATATTGTATTTACATTGTATCAGTTCATGATGAAAGGCTCATTAGAAATCCTCCAAAACGACTCCTAATGAAATCATTTTACACCGACAGCGTTGCTGTTTTGGAGATGCGAGTAATTAAGTAATTGAGTAAGTAATTGAGTAACAGTCTTATTCATTTGAACACTAGGCTGATTACCCGAAATGACCTGGGAAAGCATCGTTTCCATTCTTCCCCTCCTTCGTTCAGCGGGAAACCTGTCAGTGTGTCCGATCACTGTATAAACAACAGTGTAAAGGTTTCACAAACACAGAGCTGTTTCAGTCACTGCATTCAGAACATCTCAGGCTTGAATACGAGCGCCGTAACCAATACTGAGAAAACACGATGAGGACAAAGGCAGGCATATGATTCCTGGTGTTCCGTGTGACGAGGAAACACGAGGAACGTCTCACACAAATACAACATCTCAAACCAACAAAACCTGATTTACAAAATTCTTTACTTTATTTACTTTTAACTTCCTTCTGTTCTGTCACACAATTCAGCAACACTGGGAGCAGAGCATTAATACATATACGTGTGTGTGTGTGTGTGTGTGTGTGTGTGTGTGTGTGTATATTTATACACATATGTTATTATGCATGTATATATATATATATATATTTAAAATGTATTTAAAATGTATTTAAAATTTATTTAAAATGTATTTAAAATGTATTTAAAATGTATTTAAAATGTATTTAAAGTGTATTTCAAATTGTCCCAGTCAGTTTAGAGACCCTGAGCTTAAAGCTCAGTACAGCAGAACACACACTGATCTCGTTCTGAGAAAACTGGCACTTAAAATATTTCACCCCGAACGCCTGTCCCAGGAGACGGCGCTGCGGACGTTTACGTCTTCTTTCCTAATTTCTCGAAGAGATAAGTCTGGCTGAAGCTCGGAGGAAATTTCAGGATGTCTCGCTCTGTTTTTCGAGGCCTTCTCACTCGTGTACTCTTTGCCCCCCGAGTTCAGGAGAGGGGTCAGAATTTTCCTGACCCGACTGTGAAGTTTCTCACGAGTTCAGACCTCTTGCAGAGAGAGACACACAGCCCAGCTCATCCACTAACCTCCATTACAGATCTGCGCTTAAAGACGGGGTTTGGGTGAACATGGAACGTTTGAATCAACGAGAAAGGAGGGGTTTCACTCAAAAACCGATTATTGATTCCAGTTATGAAGATTTCTGTTGATCTATTCATTGAGTTTTAAGATCAGAATGTGATGATGAATGTTGTAAATGGGTCAGTAAGTAGATTTTGTTACAGAACAGCACCAAACTGACTGCCTCAGTGATCTGATTATTGGTTATCAATAACAGACCTTCCAACATCAGCTTCTCAGCAGCTCCTTTCCATCAATCAATCAATCAATCAATCAATCAATCAATCAATCAATCAATCAATCAATCAATCAATCAATCAATCATTTTTATTTAATTGTATGTAAACTCAGAAATTAAACGATTAGAACTCTATAATCAAAACTTTTATCATAGTTTAAGAACAGGTTCCACAGAGAGCTCACGTGCCCGCAGCAGTGGGCAGCCCTATCCATGGTGCCCGGGGAGCAGCTGGGGTGTAAAGTGTCTCGCTCCAATCATGTCCTGCCAGTTCAAAATCAGACTCAAACCGGAAACCTTCCGGGCACAGGCCGCTTCCCTAAAGAACAAATCACGGCTGCCCCGGAATTCCGTGGAAGAGGTCATTCAGTCAAACCTCTTGTAAAGCCCATGACATACAGACACATAGGAACTCTTAAAATATTTGACTTATTGCCACAAATTGCCGCTGACGTAGAACCTTTCCATGGATCTGACTTTTGTTACAATCTAATGGATAAAGAGTGGATTTATTGTATAAAATAGTGGAAAATGGACCAATAGGAATGCTTCAAAAATGACATGGAATAAAATCTCTTTATCTCGACTTAAACTGAAAGTTAAAAACGTGTTTTTCTCCTCCTGTAACGTAGATGGTTTGGAGGAATGAGGTTTGTGTGCGACAGTGACAATATATTTCATTCATCCAAGCCAAGAATCCCACTTTCAGCAGTGCAACCTATTGCTGGGATTATCCTCAATCTGAAGTCAATATTCCCAAGATTACTCCTGGGAATTCTGGATTTTGACTCTACACTAATGCCCACAGCCATGACCCCCCTTGTTACTGATGGCATCAGACAATCCCACCACAATACTGTTTTCTTTAGCTCAGCAAGGAAAACAGGGAAAAGAACGTTCCCACATGTTTAGACTCCCAAACAAATAACCCTCTTCCTTTATAGTCTAAACTGAGGAATGACAGAATAACTGGACAGCCGGTGGGAAGTGAGCGCGATCGGGAAGCACAGAGCACGTATCTCACCTTTCTGTGTATCTGACTCTACATTTCAGTCTCCTTCTCTCATTTAATGAGCTTTAATGGGTCCATATCACACAGAACCAGTGTGTAAAACCCATTCTAAAGCAGAACCCTCTCTCCACCGGTCCATACCGCCGACACCTTCAGCAACAGCTTAGCAACCACATAGCAACACCAAAGCAACCATATAGCAGCAGCATAGCAACAGCATAATAACCATAAAGCAACCGTTTAGCAACCATATAACAACCACCATTGCAGTCGTATCAGTGTTCTTCTCCTCGTTGTCCTCCATTCTCAGACACCATGGGGAACTGTGGCTCTTACGATTCGGACGACGGGTTCTCCTACCACCCTGACGATGAAATCTGTGAACACTGCAACTGTCCCATTCCCCCAGGCAACCAGGTGAGTGCTGTTCAGTGGTGCGTAGAAGTTTGTGAAGCCTACTGTGAACTTCACAGACATGTGATATTAGATCTTGTCCTCACTGGAACATCTGTCATCGGTGAGTGTTTTTAATGTTTTGGCTGGTTGTTTATCGACTTTTAGGACTTTTAGGAAAATCTGATGAAGTTTCAGTTCATTGTAGCTCCATAGGGCTAGGAGGCGGAGCCAAAACGCTCCCACTGGCCTGCCCTGATCATGGGCCACCTGAAGCCGTTCAGGTCATTGTGCCAGCAGATGCCCCAGCAGCTCTGACTCTCTTGGCAAGACTAAATGACTCGGTTCAGAGCAGGCAGAGACAGTGACGGTTCAGTTCATCGGTTACGTCAGGAGAACCGCTGACGAAGATGAAGAAGTCCATGCACTGCCTGAGAGCACTGAGGAGAAACCTGGAATCAGACCAGTGTTCTTCACACCTGTTTGCAAGATCCGCATTTCTTTAAATGTATAAAAGCATAAACAGACTCTCACACTGTTTCTAAACAACACTGTACACCGATCTGTACACGCCAGCAACACACACTAACACACCACCACCATGTCAGTGTGACTGCAGTGCTGAGAATGACCCACATAATATCTGCTCTGTGGTGGTCCTGTGGGGTCCTGATCATTGAAGATCAGGGTGAAAGGAGGAGAATAAAGTATCAGAGAAACAGATGAACTACAGTCTGGAATTATAGAACCACAAAGAGCTCCTGTGTGGACGGAGGAGCTGATAGAGTGGACAGAGGATATAGAAGCAAGGAGATGGTCATGACATGATGGTACCATATAGAATGATGCAAACATCCATAGGTGTGAAGACCCTGTTTCAGGGCGCTCAAGCAACCTAGATTAATATGAGGGTCTGTGTACCGATGCTCCCTCCCTTCACAAAGAGTGTTCATTGTTCGATTGAGAACCATTTGCTTACTGAAGAACCCCTGAAGAACCATGATTTTCATTGTGAGTCGACTGTAAGTTTGTGAGAGTTAGAGGAACAAAGCAAACTGTCTCTGCATCCTCCCACTCTGTGCACATCAAAACTCAACTGTCTCAGTGTTCAAGCAGAGATATGAGCAGATACAGAAATTTCAGGCTGATTGTGCTGCTTCTGTGGTCTCGCTCTGGAGACGGGAAGAACATATCTCAGAGGGGAACGGAAGAGGGGCAACGCTGAAGAAAGAAAAACCACTTACCAAACCATTGTTGGTGTTAAAAAAAAAAGAGGAGAGAGATGAAGCCACACGTATCTCACTCAGATGTGCTTCATTTCAGGATGTCTATACTCTCTGTATATAACTTTAATGCCTGTCTGTGACACACGGTGTAATTCCCCCGTTCTAGATAACGGAATCACAGAACACTGTAAAAATCAGTGAATAATCAGGGAATCTGTTATACACATACTGTGAGAAATACTATATTTCATTATAGAGAATACGTGAATACTATGTTTCATTTTTGATGGTAGACACTATTTTACATGTATATAACTATACAATTGTCTGTGCGTGTCTGTACACACACACACACACACACACACACACACATACACACCCACACACACACACACACACACACACACACACACACGCACACACACACACACGCACACACACACACATACACACCCACACACACACACACACACACACACACACACACACACACACACACATATATATATATATATATTGAAGCACAAGGTGGTGTTTCTAATAAAGTGGCCAGTGATGAAGCAGAAGGGGGTGTTTCTAATAAAGTGGCCGGTGAGTGGAAGGTGAAGGGGGTGTTTCTAATAAAGTGGCCGGTGAGTGGAAGGTGAAGGGGGTGTTTCTAATAAAGTGGCCGGTGAGTGGAAGGTGAAGGCAGGTGTTTCTAATAAAGTGGCCTGTGATGAAGCAGAAGGGGGTGTTTCTAGTAAAGTGGCCGGTGAGTGGAAGGTGAAGGGGGTGTTTCTAATAAAGTGGCCGGTGAGTGGAAGGTGAAGGGGGTGTTTCTAATAAAGTGGCCGGTGAGTGGAAGGTGAAGGCAGGTGTTTGTTTGTGTGTTTCCACTCGTCTGCGTGGCTGAACCCCTGGTTTGGAATGTGTTACATAATCAGTAGGAAAACCTTTCTTTGTCTTTGTAATCATTCGTACCGTAAATGCCGTGTGAACGTCCTCCGCACTTCCTCGTCTTAATCAAGGCCTCTATTAGTTTACAGCATGACGGAGAAAGCTTCTGGTAGGAGATCAGATGTTAGGAAATGGCCAGCGGCTCGTAAACACAGCGCAGGGGTGAGGTTTGTTTTTCGGTGTGTTGTGCAGCTCAGAGGAGAACGGTGGATCTCAGGGGAACGACTGTTGGGCACAGGTCAAGGCCCTGTTTGGGTGTAAGATGCTTTGCGCTGATAGGAAGCCGGTTGAAAGTCATTCATGAGTGTTTTCACACAGGCCCTGCTCAGAGATGCCAGGTTCTTGGCAGAGATGTGATGCACTGATTAAGCTGGTGGAGATAATCTCTCCTACTGGTGCTTTTCATGTCAAAACTGGGAGCTGACGTGTGAGAAGCTTCAAACCAGCGCTGTGGTTTCCGCTGAATAGCTCAAATTCTCCTGCTTGAACAAAAGACAGATGACTTGACTGACAACGATTGTCACAATGGTTTTGTTGGGACGGAAAAACCTCACACATCAAAAGCGACTTGATTTCGGATGAATAATAGTCACCTCTAATGACTGATTCATTTGATGGATCCGTTTTCTGATTGGTTGACTCGCTCTTTTCTCTTTTGCAGATGCCATATGATGCCAAATTTCCGTTCAACTCCAACTACACACCTCCCCCGACCTCCCCGTTACCAGGTAAGACTCCCTCACACAAACGTTTAATGGCTTGCCTTTTACAGCTTCTTCTCCGTAATGGAACACATCTTGTAGATGGTTCTACGTGACAACAAAGGTCAAATAACCCTTTCGCATTAAGATTATAAGATTATTGTTCCTTTGCTGATCGGTGTGTGTCTTCAGCCGTTCTCACCTTCAGTTAATATCTTGTACTGTACTTTAATACGGTTGTTGGTCTACCAGTGTTTCTCACACGATAATTTGTATCTCAGATAACTTGATGGTGGCCATGCACAGCTACCAACCGTGCCACAGTGATGACCTGGGCTTTGAGAAAGGAGAGAAGATGAAGATCCTCGAACAGTAGGTCACTCTTTATAGCACTGGTCACCAGATTTACGGTGGATGGTGTGTGGGTGGAGGTTTCTTCAAACCAAGAAGATCACCATTGATCCTATATGAGTCTCCGGAGTTTCTTGTGCACTTGTAATGTTGATGATGGTAAAACAAATGCATTGTCCTTGGGGACTACTTTGTCTCGCTGTGCTCTGCATTGGATTTAGGCCAGAACTGTGACCCAAAGTATCATAAGCCTTAAAGGAGAACCTTGAGGGACTGCACAGATCAAACCAGTTCTGGAATAGTCTTCACATTTGAATCAAGCAGATATTTTGAGAACATTTACATTCACAGCTCTAATCCAGAGCGACTTACAAAAGTGCTTTGCTGTTCACTCGGAAAACTTCCTCAGTTAGAAGACGAGGCTAGAATCCAGAGATTCCTCACGCTCGAAAAACAAATGTCAGATTGGGAAAATCCACAGACCAGGTTTAAAATAAAAGCCCCAGTTGAATCCCAATGTTACTGAGAAGACTTCAAAAGAGGACAAAGTGTCCTCAGACATTAGTCCTTGGTTTTACATCTGATGGTTTCTAACCATAAGATATGTGATTCTGTCCCTCAGAGATGATCCGGAGTGGTTCATGGCAGAGTCTCTGTCTACTGGACAAAGGGGCTACATTCCACGCAACTTTGTGGGCAAACTCAACAGTATGGAGACAGAACCGTAAGTCACACACACACACACACACACACACACACACACACACACACACACACGCACATACATGTGTATGTTACTAAATACATCCACCAACGTTCACACGCAAAGACCATCTTCCTGCAAAGCATACAGCAGGTCTTGGGTGCAAAAAAGAGCAAGTGCAAGCAGAACAAGAGCAGAAACCACCAGAATACCTCAGCTACGCTATACATACCACACTGATGAACACACCACATCTGCCCGTCCATGCTGCCTGCGTGAACTACGGAGAGAAATGATTATACACTCATAACCATTAGATGATACTGATCATATAAATGATATATACACTTCAGAAACACAACAATCAGCTCTTTGTGGTTCTATAATTCAGACTGTAGTTCATCTGTTTCTCTGCAGACTTTATTCTCCTCCTTTCACCCTGATCTTCAATGATCAGGACCCCACAGGACCACCACAGAGCAGCTATTATGTGGGTCATTCTCAGCACTGCAGTCACACTGACATGGTGGTGGTGTGTTAGTGTGTGTTGCTGGTACGAGTGGATCAGACGCAGCAGTGCTGCTGGAGTGTTTAAACCTCTCGGTGTCACTGCTGGACCGAGAACAGTCCACTGACCAGAAATGTCCAGCCGACAGCGTCCTGTGGGCAGCGTCCTGTGAGCACTGATGAAGGACTAGAGGACGACCAACACAAACTGTGCAGAAACAGATGAGCTTCTGTCTCTGACTTTACATCTACAAGGTGGAGACACTCGGTAGGAGTGTCTAATAGAGTGGACAGTGAGTGGACAGGGTTTAAACACTCCAGCAGCACTGCTGCGTCTGATCCACTCGTACCAGTTGTACAGTAGCACCACCCGCCTTTTATACATTAGTATAAGTTCTATTAATATTAGATTAATTAATATATTAATAAACAGTGTTTGGTCCTGTAACCCGTCCTGCTCACAGAATCTGGATGATAAAATGCATCCAAACACGTTTGGTGACACTGTTCTACCTAATTCTACAACTGTTACCAATCACTGATTGACAGTCACTCTGGGAATACCCACCATCAGCTCTACAGCAGGATTGTGGGGGTGATTAAAAAACGACCCCGTCACAAGCAGAACAGGGAAATACACTGGTAAGTCCTCTGGGGTATCTCTGTAGATGTGGGCCACCGGAGGCCTCCCTCACTGATTGTGGAAGGAGATTAGGGGGTTTCAGTGATGGAAAAAGAGTGATGTAAACACACTCAGCCGGGTGAGAGCACAGGGCCGCTCACTCTGAGGCTCTGAGAAAGTGTAACACTTTGAACTCTCTTCAGCGACGGTGCTCGCGGCGATGATGGAACAAATGACACGCACTCTCTCTTTTATGTGAGTGTGTTTTTTTTTAGCTCAGTGGTTTTTGAAGGTAGTGCAAGAAACAATAACGTGCTAGACAATAGTTCTGATACAATTACATTCGAATGGCGTAAGAAAAATGCAGGAATGCGTATAAACAAAAAAACAAACAAACAAACAAACAAACAGATCAATAAAAACATAGTCATTAAATAAAGTCTGGTACGAGGTGAATCATACGCAGTACAGAAAGTGATGCCCACCTGACTAACATATCCAAAACCGATGGGCACTTGATTTGATTTGATATGTAATTAATAGAAAAAGTATTTATATCAAATACTTTATTACTTAAAATATCTAAAGTTAGAATCAGCTACTAATAATTAGACCGTCGTTAGAGAGGACTTTGGAGGAGACTGTCTTATTTAAACCTCAGACTCTAAAAAGAGTCTAAAAAGATCTCAGAACAACCAGAAACCAGTCACTCCACTGTCTGGAAAGTCATTTACAAGTGGAGAACATTTAGAACAGCTGTCCACATGACCAGATGAGACCATCCTAGCAAGTTCAGTTCAAGATCACAAGCTGCGCAGAGACGATCCAACAATCCTAAAATGTTCCTCGTAGTAGCAGGTTGAAGTGCAACATCTCCCACCAGAAAAAGACCAAACAAGTTTCATCTTCATGGAGTGGAAGGAGGAACCCCTGTTAGAAAAAACACCAGGACAAGATTAAAGTTCTCCAGAGAACATCTAGACAAAGAGCAGGACCTCTGGAACAATGTGCTTTGGACAGATGAATCCAAAGTTGGATTATTTGACAGTAACAGAAGACATGATTGGAACAAACCAAACACAACATTTAAGCACGAGAACCTCATACGTACTGTGAAGCATGGTGGTGGAAGTGTCACGGTTTGGGGCTGCTTTGCTGCCAATGATGCTTCAAACACATTTCCTCACATCTCTCAGTGCAGTTACAACGAAGAACAAATGTCCAGATGTTTACGTGTTCAAATATATTAATCAAAGGGGTTCATGGGGTGTCCACAGTACTGTACGTAGTGATGGTTCAGTGGTTAAGGTGATCACAGGGTTATGGGTTTGATCCTAAAGTCTGCTAAAGAACCACTTTTGGACCCTTGAGTAAGGCACTTAACCTCTTGTGGTGGGTCTGTGGTTAAGGTGCCCACCATTGGCAGGTTAGTGGACCTAGGTGTCAAATGATGAGGTCCACAACTGCCCAAAGTTCACCAGGCTGTGGGTTCAAAACCCATGTCCACTACATTACTATTTTTGTGCCCTAAAGTGAGCGGCCAGTAGTGGACATGAGTCCAGGTCCCATCTGAATGAGATTCCATGAGTTTCAGTGAGTCATCTCAGCCCAACAACTCATTCAGTTTCATTTTGCGAAGAAGAAAAATCACATGTAGTTTCCAGTGTCGTCTCAAACGAAACAGCTGAGACAGTATAAACGGACTAATCTGCGTTCAGTACTGAGCAAAGTAAAGACCTCAGTGAGACATCCAGAGGAAAAGTCCACACACGCTGAGGGGTTTTCCATCAGTACACTGATCTAAGCTCTACACCCAGACCCTACCTTAATGTCAACCGCAGACACTGAAGGAAATCTGTTCTATCAGTTTGTTTATACCGAGACACAATTACTCGCTCACTGATCTTCAAAGGTCATAGGGTTTAACAGTCATTTTATAGTTTTAACAATATTTCAATATAGGAAGTCAATTTCCTGTCTCACAGGACGGCTGGAAATGAAACTCGAAACCCCGGTTTAATTTCCGCAGACTCTGGAGTGATGGTGTACTCTTCTGCTGTGCAGCAATGCCTGGTTCTCAGTGGAAGAGCCTCCAGAGAAACACCTTTTTGGGAAACAGTTTTACTAGAGCACAAACTTGGACCACCCTATATGCATGCTCAGGGGTCCCTCCCTGAGGAGCAAAATTAATGAAGGGGGACCACCCCCCTTCCCCCCAGTATGACCAGAATTAATAAAGGGGACGACAACCCCAGCAAATTCTGGAAGCAAACATCAAAGCTCTCACCATCTGTGAAACTAATTCAACATTGAACATTGAATATTGAAGTTTGAATATGTTCATGTATTCGATGTCGTTTTGTTTTCCAGCTGGTTCTTTAAGAACCTCTCCAGAAACGATGCCATGAGGCACCTGCTGGCTCCAGGAAACACGCAAGGCTCCTTCCTGATCCGAGAGAGTGAGACCACGCAAGGTAAGAGAGAAAACGTCACTCTTTAGAGTGTTTAGAGTGTTCCCTGAGAACCAGTTTGATTGGTTATTCTACTGTAGTCAGCAAGCAATTCCAGGCAGTGGTAAACGAAATGCCTAAAGGTACGAATCTTCTTCATCTGGAGCTTCCATCTGAGGAGTCTTCAGAATTTCCAGTTGTTCAGTCCTGCTGTCTTCATTTATGAATACTGTTTATCGGGCTCTTTGTAGCAAAGGCCAGACTTATGGTCAGCACGTGCTGTTTAAAAAAATATATGGAGGATTAATAGAACCAACCTAATGGCTGTTAACCTAATGGCTAACTAACAGACTAACAAATTAGACTGATGGTCATCAGATGGTCACTTGACTTCCATTGTTCCTAAAGCAGCAATCTACATCTTCTGTTCCACAGGTAGCTTCTCTCTGTCCGTGCGTGATCTAGACCATCAACAAGGTGATGTCATCAAGCACTACAGAATCCGTAACATGGACGCCGGTGGCTTCTACATCACTAGCAAGATCTCTTTCACCACACTGTCTGAGCTGGTCAGACATTACTCCCGTACGTGGCAAGAAGCACAAAACATCTAAACACCTAAGGTCCTCAGAAAGGCAGAGCTGGAGAACTGACCTGTGCTGTATAATGGTTGGCTCCATCAGGAGATCACAGATGCTCTCCAGTGGCCTCTGTGGCCTGGAATCACCTGTGGTCCTCAAAGTTTTGGGTGCACCAGGGGTTTTTAGCAGATGTAACAGAACTGGCGATAAGTGATCTCCACCAAGCGTGTTGAGATGTTCAATATGAAGCCCATTCCCATCACCTGATTTTTTTTCAGTGAACTGCAGTGCCGTTATTTTGAAACTCTGAGATTCTAAGTCATTATTCTCATTATTTTGATAATAGATGTTCTCAATGTTCTCAGTATTAGATGTTATCAGTTTCATTGAAACCATAGGTCTCGTCAGCTTCTGATCCACCTAACAGATAATATCCTGGTTGTGTGGCTGAATACAGTTTTTTTCATGGCTGTAATTCTCTCATTGTCTTATCCTTCTCCTGGTCTCACTCTGAAGGAGAAGCTGATGGTCTGTGTTCACGGCTGGTGAAGCCCTGTCAGACGCGGATGCCCCAGAGGCCGTGGTGGCAGGATGAGTGGGAGGTTCCACGCGAGTCTCTGAAACTGGAGAGGAGACTGGGCCAGGGACAGTTTGGGGAGGTGTGGATGGGTGAGTATAGCTATAAGATGGTATAGTGAGTATTGTCTTCTATTGAGCTTCTGCTCTTACTCCAGACGCTGTCCATCGGCCAAGACTCGATTGCTTCTTTAGATCTTGTACCTCAAATGTTAGCATGAAGGAGATAAAATACACTCCTGATGGACATGAAAGGCAAGGTAATGTTGGATTTTGAAGCTGCTCTTCAACAGGGCAGTGACCCAAAACATCAAAAGCTCCTCAGAACCATGCCATGATACACTTCCACCAGCACGAGTTGTGAAGATCCGACTTTGATAGAACGTTTTTTAGGCTTTTTAAACACCGGTGTTTGAATCAGTTCCAGTCTCGTTGAGCTCCGGTTCCAGTTTAATCCATTCGATTCAAACCCAGTTTACCGTAGGCTGCCCAACAAAGCTGCTCAGGCCTAACCATCATGGAAACCTTACAAACCACATACAGGAAGAACGTTGCTCCTAAAGTCAAGCCTGGGTTGCTCACAGCCAGTACTGATGACTGAAAACAGAGCAACAGCAGAGCAGATGTCCAATTCATAACGAAATCTGAATAATCGGAGCCCTGGCAGACAGTTCGGCTCTGTACATCTACCTTTGTGAGCAATGCGTGTGTGTGTGTGTGTGTGTGTGTGTGTGTGTGTGTGTGTGTGTGTGTGTGTGTGTTAACTGCGCCACTAATGAATTGACTGTATGGATGTCGACTACGTAACCCCAACCAGTCAGAACTGAATGAATCAGACACATCTGAGGAGAAACAAGTCTTAGCCTGAACTTCCTCTTTCACCACAAAGCCACACTCAGCGGGCACCACACCTGGGAATTCTGAGGATATTTTCTGAAGAGCAGGGTTTCTCGGAAAGCCAGATCCCTCAAGCCTGCCTTGAGTCCAAACTATCGTTGTCCTGGCCTCATGATTCAGCTCTGTTGGTGGACGTTGATTAATTGGATAACCGAGATTGACTGAAGGAAACCAGCACAGACGGATGATATCTCACCATCAGAGGCTGTGAAAACAGCTCTGCCTCAGTCCTGCTCTTCTGAGGAAGCTGACTCCTTTTTAAGGAAGGTGATACAGTTTCTGATTACAGCAGTGTGGTGTACATCCTTTCCTGCTACACTGTTTACCAGAAATACACCAACCTGAGCTGTACAGGAGCTTATGGCTCAGATATACTCCTGTACGAGAGTGTTGCACGTCTGCCGTTTCCTCCAGTACCTCGGGAAAAGGCCCGTCCCCTTATAAGTGACTCCCCAACTGCTGGAGACCCCCTTCCCCCTTTACAGTGAACGTGACAGCGTACGGGGCCAAAACACAGTCTGACTCTTAAACAATTACACAATCAGACGTCATGGAGTTAAAATAACCAAAGCCACCGATAAGTGAACCAACATCAGTGAACCAACATACTGGAGGTCAGTTTGAGCTCTAAACGAACTGTTTGAGGGATTTGACCGAAAGACAAAACAAAACCCAAATTGACTGTGAAAGAGCTTCAGGAAGATCAGACTCTGGAGTGGTGGTGCACTGTTCTACTGTGCAGCGCATCCTGCACTAAAGTGACCTTCACTGAAGAACCTTCCGAAGTAAGGCCCCACTTTGAGCAATGTGAAAGTGAAACTGGTCTCCGTTTGTTTGAAAACAACCCCCCATGTCCCTGGGTCTCTGCACAGACACCGAATTCAGCGTCAGACGTTTCCAAAAGAAAAGAAACGAGGATCGGTGTCCTGAGGATCGATTCACCAGCATGAGCATAAAATAGGTTTCAGACGACAAAGATGAAAAGAGCAAAGTTCCTTTGTTGGAGCGAAACATGTAAATGGATGACGTCCAAACGTGGTCCACACAAAGACGACCTCATTAAGACAAGGTGTGCTTATATGTTGACGCGTTCAGCGTTGTGATTTATTAACTCCCCTCTGATCAGGTCACTTTGTTCTCTCTTTTGTTGTGCAGTGCAAAACAGGAAGCTTCAGCTCTGTGATAATGGCAATACTGATTCTATCATGTGCCTTCATGAGCGTTTCTGTGCGGATGGGACTTTTCTGCCATTGTCTGACCCGTTTCAAATGCAGTTCAGACAATAGAGCGGGGTCTCGCGGGGTGTCCCAGCTACAAATAGGCTCGAGCAAGGCGACAGCAACTGATTTGGTTGTCTTACTACCTTTCAGCACCTTGGAGTCTAAACAGAGGCTCATGCATTTAGTTTCGTGCTTTCGAGTTCATACAGCTGAATAGAGCTGCTCTATTCATTCAGCTTTGTTTAGAATGTCACACACACACACACACACACACACACACACACACACACACACACACACCGTCATCTTGAGATCACACTACGATAAGCACAATAAACTGCAGATTAATGCATGAAACATCAGCCTTTGCCTTTCTTATCTTGATGCACTTTATGCTCCTACAGACATCTACCGTACACTCATCATCAAAACAATAGTTGCACCCAGAAGGACGTGTGGGACTGTAGTGCTGTAGTGATCAGGATCAATAACTGATGATAACTGTAGTCTGATCTGATCAATATTTATTGATCTACTCATACAGAAGTGGTGTCTCTCAGTACGGCGTCGGGTTTAACGCAACATGCCAGACGTCTCTGCATGGAGGTGTAGAGGTTCCTAATGGTGTCCTGTGATGATCCATCCCATGTAGCTTGAACGTTCTCACTCAGTTCTGCAGATGGTGTGGTAGGGGTGGAGTGTTGATAGAGCGTCCAATAGTGTCCACACATTTTCAATCAGGGACAGGTCTGGAGATGCAGAGGTGATCCGTTGGTCATCTCCACCAAGACAACAGTTGAAACTAGAATCATCTGCATGTTTCATGATGTCAAATGTACGCACCAAGTTTCATTCCTGTTGGTTGAGTCCTTCTGGGTGCAGCTATTTGTTTGGCGGTGAGTGTAGACTCCAGAGTAACCCCAGTCCCTGTCCTCTCTCCATGCAGGCATGTACAATAACTGCCGGAGGGTGGCCATTAAGAGCCTGAAGCCAGGCACCATGTCCATCGGGGCCTTCCTGGCTGAAGCCAACCTGATGAAGTCGCTCCAGCACCCACGCCTTGTTCGCCTGTTCGCCGTGGTGACGCAGGAGCCCATTTACATCATCACTGAGTACATGGAGAACGGTAAGAGACACGAGATATGATATTTGAGAGCATTGTGTCATTTGTCGTTCAGAAAAACGTGATTTTTCACTTTTTGGGACGTTTGTATTTTATGTAGATTTATGCAGTAAGTAACGTAGTTTAAGACAAAACTACGTCATCATTTACGTTAATGAACACAAATGTTCATCATTAAATGACAGACAGGCATTATTTTAATTTCACTTTTGTATTTATATCTATAACCTCCATCAATTCACAGCCAAATATGTTTCTTAAGTCTTAAAACCTGAAATCTGCATCTGAGGGCAGTTACATGCTGTTTTCTAGGCTTCATAACTCAGGATCAGAGTAACCTACAGAAATAATAAACACATTATAACAAACTACAATACGATGATATTGTCAATGTGTTTATAATAATCAGTGTGTAATTCAGCTGGAATTTAATTAAACTGAATTAAATCCCAGTTTAGATATCAAAGGCTTCCAGTGCATGTTTACTGCTCTGTCCTCATGTACATGATCAACCTGCATACAGACTCTGACTGATCAGAGGGAGGGGGCGGGGCTGATGATCAACCTGCATACAGACTCTGACTGATCAGAGAGAGGGGGCGGGGCTGATGATCAACCTGCATACAGACTCTGACTGATCAGAGAGAGGGGGCGGGGCTGATGACATCACTGACCCAGATATGAAAAATGAGAAGGGAGGGGCTGTTTGCTCTCTTTCTTTGCTCAGTGTTTAAATTACAGAATAAAAGTCCTGAAGCAGGATAATACTGATCCATAAATAAATAACAAAAATAATTAAGGCAATAATAAAAGTTTTATTTTATTTTGACCTTGTAATCTTTACCAATAAAGATCAATTTCCAACAGGATTCCTGAGATATAGTGTTTTAAATCCAACAATGTCAACAATGTCCGTGCAACCACAGCGGTAGTTGTGTAGCAGTGGTTATTTGTGTAGTTAATCATGCTGCTGTAAGCGTTTCTAAATAGATCATTAAAATGGCATAAGGGGCTGCCCTGCCTCCACTGCAGATTTAGATTACCCACAGCTAAACCCACAGTAAGCAGGAAGGACCTTCATCTGTTTAAACCAGTACTGACTTGTGTAGTCGAATATTCAGCAGACAGTCTTCAAACCAAAATCACACTCACAGCACTGAGCAAAAGTGGGATCCCCCCTCACTGAGTTCATATCCACTCACTACATCCACTAAGCTCCTCTTGTTTCAGGAGATGTTTCAGAGGAAATCAGATAATTCGATGCATTACTTCAAACGACGGGACTCTTTACAGCTGTGCAAAACTTTGTAGACCACCAAGCCTACCCCCATAAGATAAGAAGAACATTCACATTGGAAAGAGAGGAGAAACTCAAGCTCCCCTCTCACTTCAGATCTGATAACATCTACAGGCGTTAGCGTCTATCATTCCTCTGTGTCAAGAGGACTCCACACTGTGGGTATTGTCAGCGTTCTAGAGTCCACCAAAGAGTCCAGACCTCTACATAGTTGAAGGTGTTTGAGATGTTGTGGATGGTGAGAAACAGGCTGCTATGTATTACAGGTTTGGAAATATCGCATTACAGGAACACTGAAAGTGAGCCTCCTGAGGAGAATGGAAGATGTCTAGAAGACATCTAGACACGAAAAGACACTAAAGACTGACATTTGATTTAGTTGATAAGCTGTTTATGTAGGCCTGGACGTAGGTCCACACTTCAGTTCTGTGTCCTCATATCTGGATTAGTCATAATTAACAACAGTTTCAACAGAAGCCCGTGAGATGTCATGGTGTGGTGCAACAGATACCACCAGTGAGCCAAAACACCATGAGGGCAACTGGGGTTTGATTCCCAGTCTGGGCGACTATGCTGGGCTACGCCAATAAGAGTCCTTGGGCAAGACTAACAGAACCCAGGCCCTTTCCTGTGATATGAGGAACCCTGTAAGTTGCTCTGTTATTAACTTTATTAATAACATTAAGATTAATAACAATAACAAAACCTGGGGTTCAAAACATGGTGAAGCAACATTTCTATGGTCTACACCTGAACAGGCTTTGAATGAGCTTTGGCCTTACTCATGTCTAGACTGTACAGAGTGGGAAACTTCCATTAGTAAGACCATTATCAAATACTCAAGATCAAACTTGTCTGATACTGGAAAGGGAGGTGAACGTGCACGTCTGTTTATGCTTCATTTCCTGCAGCCGTGTGCCTGTGTATCTTCCTCACATGCACATACAGACGTGTTCAACACTGCTGCCTTCCTCGCCAAAACACTTCCCTCGCACACGCTCTTTGTGCCGCTCAGGGCCGGACGTCACTGACTTTGGACTTTCTGCCCCTTAAAAGATGACATCAAAGACTGAGTGCCCTTAAGAGTATCGGTCATCTCTGAAAATAGCTACAGAAAAACCACAGAGACCACACCACAGCCTGAGGCACTTTGAGGTAGATGAAAACCAGACCTTGTTTTGGTGTTAAGAAGACTCTTTAGTGACAATTTTGCCTCCAAGTAAAAAGCAGTTCAGCCAATAATGAAGGTCAGCAAATTTACACACCTACAGGGGTTGGACAATGAGACTGAAACACCTGTCATTGTACTGTGGGAGGTTTCATGGCTAAATTGGAGCAGCCTGGTGGTGAAGGTTCAATTAGCAGGTAAGAGCACAGTTTTGCTCAAAATATTACAATGAACACAACATTATGGAGGACATACCAGAGTTCAAAAGAGGACACATTGTTGGTGCACGTCTTGCTGGCGCATCTGTGACCAAGACAGCAAGTCTTTGTGATGTATCAAGAGCCACAGTATCCAGGGTAACGTCAGCACCACCAAGAAGGACGAACCACATCCAACAGGATTAACTGTGGACGCAAGAGGACACTGTCTCAAAGGGATGTTGGGGTGTTAACCTGGATTGTATCCAAAAAATGTCCTTCACAAGAAGAATTGACGCTGTATTGGCTGCAAAAGGAGGCCCTAGTTCACCATACTAATCAATTATTGTGGTCTAAAACCAGGTGTTTCAGTTTCATTGTCCAACCCCTGTAGTTTAACATATAACTCTAAATACATTCCTCAATAAATAGTTGCACCCAAAAGGAATCAACCATAAGGAAAGAAACTTGATTGGTAGGTTTGACATTATGAGACATTTTAATTCTTCAAGTTTCACACTCGTACCTGACTGACCATATAAAGTCGTCCCGTTGTGTATGCTTTCAATTCCATGAAGCATCTTTGTTTACAAGTGAAGTTCAGAAGCAATTCCAGCTGTTGGAAGAGTTTGAGAGGGGTCACATCACAGGGCTCCAGGAAGTGGGATGGTCTTAGCAACCAGCTGTGTGCCAGCTGTGACTTGGTGGTTGGGGAACCAGCCGGTTCGATTCCCTGAACTGGCAGGACGTGACCGAAGTGCCCTTGAGCAAGGTACTTAACTCCCCAACTGCTACCATACTGTTGGCACCAAAGGATGGAGGAAGGCTGTCCACTGTATTATGCACTCCTAATGTCTCCACCTTGTAGATATAAAGTCAGAGACTCATCTGTTTCTGCACAGTTTGTGTTGGTCATCTTCTAGTCCTTCGTCAGTGCTCACAGGATGGATATTTCTGCTTGGTGGACTGTTCTCAATCCAGCAGCACTGCTGTGTCTGCTCCACTCATACCAGCGCAACACACTCTAACACACCACCACCATGTCAGTGTGACTGCAGTGCTGAGAATGTCCCACCACCCACATCATAGCTGCTCTGTGGTGGTCCTGTGGGGTCCTGATCATTGAAGATCAGGGTGAAAGGAGGAGAAACATATAAACATAGAATTCACACCGTGAGTTTACAGTAGTGCTAAAGGTTAAAGGCGGTTATGAACTCTCTGACTTGGTCACAGAATGAAAGTGTGGTGAACTGCATTTAGTAGAACAGGTCAGAATGATGGTGGTCGAAGACCACATTCATGTAACCAAAGTAGGCTTTCACTTGTTTTCATTCAGAAAGTTTGACTTTGTAACAGTGTAACTGTACCCTTCAATGCTGCATGTTGTTCAGCAAAAATCAAAGGAACATTGATCACTGACACCAGATGCATCCTGACCCAGAAGCAGCCAACAGGCCCCAAACGTGGTACTCCCACCACCGTGTTTCACAGATCTGACAGGGTTTTTATGCTGGAAGGTAGTGTTTTCCTTACTTCAAACATAATCTGCATGGATGAGCCAAATGTGTAAGTTGTCTTTGTCTTTGTCCTGATGCCTATTTATCTTACACGTCTTGTTTTCTTCAGAACAACATTGTACGTCCGTTGCGCGATTCAGGTTCTTATCAGCTCATGCCTTGTGATTTTCCAGTCTTGTGACCTGTCTAGTACTGCTCATCTCAACAGATCATTCACTGAGTCAGGGAGGCTCCTGCTTCCTCTTATGTTTGACCTTTAACTTATAACACTGTCCTCCATCCGGCCTTCACAAAGAAAAGAAAGCCGAGAGAGAAGAAGGCATTGTTTTTAAACCTGGTCTTCAAAGTGCAGCTCATAAGCAACCACTGCAAGAACGGCTCATAAATGCTCGTTGTGGATGCAGGTGTGTGAAGAATAGATTCCCGAAACCCATAATAGTAACTTTCCCTCCCTCAGAACAATACCTCCGGAGCCCTCCCGTCGAGACCAGCCCTAACAAAAGCTTCTTCAGAGCGGCACAGCGCAGGGTGTTGGTGCAGCATGGCCATGAATGGGTCAGCTTTGTGTTGCCCTCTTAAGAGAGGCTTGTACACCGCTGGCTCGCTGCCGCAAACCCTCATGATCTTTTGCTTAATCAGTCACGTGTCTGAAAGCACAATCAGCTGTGCTGTTATTGGTTTCTGCCCTTTGCCAAGCCCCCTCACCCCACCCTTACCCTCTCTCACTTCATATCAGCTTAGACAAAGTCAAGAACAGAAGCTAAACTTAACCCTATGACCTTGACTCCCACATCCTCACATCCAGACTGGAGCTCCAGCTCCCTCGAGCTCTAGTTCCTGACAGGGCGATGTGTCCTAAAGGAAGCGTCTAAGCATAACAAAGCTCTATGGGCACTGGTCCTTTTTCCAACACACAAACTCGTCTCCCAGTGTACCATGCATCACCACCGCCGGTCTTCACTGACCAGACGGATTTCCTCAGACTGTTGTGTTCTCGCCCTTACAATCTATTCTAAGTGCTTCTCAATTTATGACCTTACACGAGGTCATGCAGCACCTCTGCACCATCGGAGTCCATTCCGCCGTACAAACCAGCGTCAGCTCTGTTATGCTGGTGGGTTTCCTCCCATGAACTGCTGCTTCAGTTCCTTCACAACATTTCTACTGGATTAAGGACAGGACTTTGTCATTCCAGAACATTAACTTTATTCTTCTTTAAAAATTCTTTGGTAGAACCACTTGTGTGTTTAGGGTCGTTGTCTTTCGGCATGACCCACATTCTCTTGAGACCCACAACTGATTGTCTCCCACTGATTGAAAACACCTGAGTCTAATCTCACCTTCAAATGATCCTCACGGTTCACATATTTTTACCCTCAGATCTGTAATATTGGATTATTTTCATTTTGTATTATTTCTGTTTCATTTGTTTGAATTAAATTGAAGTTTCAGCTCAAATTTATGCACAAATCTAGAACATTTTCAAGGGTTCTCGAACTGTTACGCACCACTTCCATAGTAGGGTATTGATTGCCATTGTGTTTTTGTTGGGAATGTCATTGAATGGGACTAATTGGGATTCTTATGGTTCTCATTGTAGGTTGTCTGGTGGAATTTCTGAAGACTCCTGAGGGATCAAGTATGCAAATCAACACTCTGATTGATATGGCCTCTCAGGCAAGTCCACCATCTTTTATTCCGTCATTGAGAACTTGGTGATCGTTCAGTGAGGTCACATTGGTCCACTGCTCCGGTTATTTCAGTATAACTAACAGGGACAGAATTCTGCATCGGAATTAAGACCGTAACCCCAATTTCACCCAGCTTTTCCTCGACTGAGAAGCTGGTCTGCTCTACATTTCCCACCAGCCGTCCGACACGCTCTGCCCGTTCTCACTTTAATAGCTGGTTAAGCAGCTCTGCCTTCGGTGTCCCTAATCTCATACTAATAAGAACAATTTCTGTGTTAATGAGAACAGACTGCTCTAGACACTTTATCGCCAACCCAGACCCAAAGAACCAAACCAAAGTCTAGACATCTCTATCTTACAGACATCACAATAAAATACTTTCAATTACAAATACAGTGAAGGCCATAACTGTGCCTGAACTTAAGATAAGATAGAACCTTGAGAACCTTGAGAAGATTGATCCCTATATATATATATATATATATCTATAAACAAACAGTAGTGTTGAATAGCCATCAGGGTCTTAGCGTGTGTTCACAGTTGTGTGAAAAGGTTAGGACACCCCATGAACACCTTTGGCTTTGACATATTTAATTTAATTAGGACATTTGATCTGATCATTTTACCTAAATTGAGAGATGAAGAGGATACAACTAAACACATATAAACTTTAATAAAATAAAATTTTTCCATTCCCTAGCTGGTATCTCCTCCTTTGTCTGAAATAATGTAGTTAGATGTTTCTATAACCAGCTCAGATAACTGAACGTGTTAAATTCAAAAACAGTAAACAGTAAGAAAACCATTAGAGAATCCCCCTGATCCTCAATGGTCAGGACCCCAGAGGACCACCACAGAGCAGCTATTATGGGTCATTCTCAGCACTGCAGTGTCCCTGTGAAACCCTTTAGCAAAGGGTTTCAACACTCAATTGGGAACCCTGAGAACTGAGAATCTATCAGACACTTTAAACAGGCATCTCCACCCAAATCTGAACCCACTGATCCAGTGGACTTGGACTGTTATTCCGTTTCAGAGTCTAAGTCTCCAAAACTCCATTCATCCCATAGAGGCCATATAAAGCTGCTGATGAGAGACGTTAGCTAGTACCCTGAGGACGGTATCCGGAGGGCCTACCCACATCCATCCTGTGTCATATGCAAATGTACACTGAGCTTGCATTCTATTCTCACTCACATTCTCATACTTCATTCTCCCTCACTATTAATAACAGTTCTTTATTATTATGTCTGTGCTGTCCGGTGTCGACCAGAGGACGGTGGGTTCCTCTTTTAAGCTTTGGTTCCTCTCATGGTTTCTTTCTCCTGGTGCTATATAAATAACGTTTAATCGATCTATTTATACTCAACCAAATCGTTACAGTGCAGTCAAAAGGAAAACGCACTGCATCGTGGGTAAATATCGGTCCTGATCTGGAGACAGAAAGGCAGATACAGTGAGTGAGAAAGAGACATGAACTCAAGGTGAAGTAAATGTTAACCCAATTAAAAAAAAAACAGGGACAAATGAGAATAGATTACAGGGACAAATGAGACAGATCTGGCTGTACTGAACATTGTTGTTAAGAAGGTGAGAATGTGCTGCTGGAAAACTGGTGTTTTGACCAAAGCATGTAACAGAGACCCCAAAGAACTATGTTAACATGTGGGAAAGCAGTGTAATATATCACCGTTACAGGAAAAAGGGGAGGAAAATGTAGTTGTCCACAATAGGGGCCCATTAAGAGCTAGCAGGTATTGGTCTGAGTGTTCTCGTGTGTGACTGTAGGTGAAATTACAAACGTTCTAACACCTTGTGGCGCCTGACATTTCAGACACTCACAAGTTTGCTCTCCGTTCCCCTGCTTTCATTTCTCACCTGCCTGTCAGATATTTGTGCTTCTTCACTGCTGAACGTCCCCTTTCAAACACACACACACATTCAAGTCTACATACCTAGAGGACGTAACATTTCTTTGAAGAATACAGAGCCGTACACACACGTCAACCTCCCCCAGCAGGTCTGCAACTGCTGCCAGATATGCATATCACTCATATTTTGGCCTTTATCTCTTACATGCTCTAAAATTATTAGAGTCTTCTCACGCCTACAGGAGCATCAGGGCTGGACTTTTGTTACTACCTCATACCAACCTTCCAAATCTCATTGTTTTGATAGACGCCAGCAACAATGGCCTGATCCTGGACCCCTAGAACCAGGGGTTGGGTTTCACACTGTTCTGAAAAAGCAATGGTTTTAGTTTCTTTACCATTAAAATGGTTCTTCAGGGTTTTTAAGTCATGGAAATGGTTCTCTGGCGGTGCTTGGACCACCACAGAGCCGATATTATGCGGTTGGTAGGTTAGTACGAGTGGATCAGACACAGAAGTCCTGCTGGAGTGTTTAAACCTCTCAGTGTCACTGTTCTGTGAGCAGAAACAGATGAGCTTCTGTCTCTGAATTTACATCTACAAGGTGGAGACGCTCGGTAGGAGCGTCTCGTAGAGAGGACAGTGAGTGGACACAGTGTTTAAACACTCCAGCAGCACTGCTGTGTCTGATCCACTCGCACCAGCGTAACACACACTAACTCACCACCACCATGTCAGTGTGACTGCAGTGCTGAGAATGACCCACCACCCACATAACAGCTGCTCTGTGGTGGTCCTGTGGGGTCCTGACCACTGACGTTTATTAATGGCAGAACCACAGAGTGTTCCTGTATGGTCACACCAAACCGTTTCTGAAGGAAATCTGCAGAAACTTTAAAAAGAGGTGAACTTTCCCTTTAAAATCTTTGAGTAATATCACACTGTCTTATGAAAGATAACTAAAGCCTGATGATGGACAGACATTCCAAACTGACCTCAGGTCGAACACTGAACTGAAACAAAAGCAGAGGGGGTAGAAGAGCAAGCCGCAGGTGGCAGAGCAGGAAATTAACCATCAGGGAGGGAACGAGAGAGAGAACGAGAGAGTGACAGAGAGAGTGAACTGTCTGTGATGACTGGGTGGAGGAGAGTAGTACATGTTAAAGGTCAAACGAGGGGAAGCAGGAGCCTCCCTGACTCAGGAATTCTGCCCAACTCTCTCACTCACAGCACTTCAGAACTGAGGGTCCAGTTTCAGTGCATGGCCATTAAACTGGTCAGATCTGTGCCAATCAAAGCGACACACTGCCCCAATTGCTGGTATGGCATGAAGTAGAAGTTCCTAATGGTGTCCTGTGATGATCCATCCCATGCAGCTTGAATGTTCTCACTCAGTTCTGCAGATGGTGTGGTAGGGGTGGAGTGTTGATAGAGCGTCCAATAGCATCCCACACATTTTCAATCAGGGACAGGTCTGGAGATGAGACCGACCACGGCGCAGTATCTGTGTCTTCAAGGCGAGATCTTGAGACGGCAGCAGTGTGTGGACGAGCGTCCTCCTGTTGGAATAGAGCACCGGAGTGTGTGTTCAGAAAAGGTAGAACCACTGGTTGCAGAACCTCATGGACTGTGAAAGTGCCTGTAATGAAGACCAAAGGTGATCTTGACTGCCATTCCAACAGTAGATGTGTCCCAATAATCACCAGGACCACAGATAACTGAGGAAGCTGCAATGTCCTGACAACTATGACCCTCATAATGAGGGTTATAAAGTACACCTCTTTAAACCCACATCTCCGCTGACCCAGTGCTTATTACTAAAGCAATTCTGCCCTCTCTAGGTGGCAGATGGAATGGCCTACATTGAGCATAAGAACTACATCCACCGGGACCTGAGAGCTGCTAACATTCTGGTGTCCGAGACGCTCATCTGCAAGATTGCTGACTTCGGTCTGGCCCGCCTCATCGAGAACAATGAATACACAGCACGGGAAGGTAAGACAGTCACTGAACCACACACTGATGACTTATGATACCATCTCCACGGTATACTCACCAGACACTTCATCAGAAACCCATATTTTGTGGCTTAACCTTGCTGTAGATCATCTGTTGATGTGCAGGTGTTATGGTTTTATCAGTGGTCAGTTATTAACCGTGGTTCACAACCCAAATCTGTTTGACAGCTGACCTGACCAGTGATGAATGGAGCAGAGTGGGGGCTGATCATATAGAGTGACTATATACTTGACTGATGACAGTATAGAAAGTAGTGACCTTTAGGTGGCCAGTGAATGGATGAATGAGGAACTTATGTGGAGGTCTTATTTACACTGAGCCTGATCACCTACCTCTGAAGGTGGTCCCTGTTGTATCTGTAGGTCCTGTAAAGTGGCCTTGCTGATCCAGGGTCTTACAAAGATAAACAATGCACATGTCCAGGTCCTGTCCAGAAGCTCAAGGGGAGCATGGACACTCTGTCTGGTCTGCAGCTACATAGCAGCAGTAGACCTTCTGTCAGTTTGGCCCAGATGAGATGGGATGGCCTTCATTTCTCTTGCACTTCACTGAGCCTTGGCCACCCAGCAATAGTTTGACTCTCCTAGGTCCACTGTCGATAGGTTCTCGCCACTGCTGCACATCATAAGCCTTGACATTTTGGGGAAGCTCAGACCCAGCTGACTGGCCATTATGACCTGACCATTCAAAAAGTTGCTCAGGTCTTGACACCTGACCATTTTCTCTGCATCCAACACGTCAACGTCAAGAACCAACTGTTACCAACATACCATCTAACACAGATCCCAGACCTTGACAGAGATGATCATCTATATTCATCTTTCAGGTTTTGGCTCAAATGTTTCAGTTCCAGATCCTTCACTGACCCTAAATGCTGTTTCTTGTTGTCCTCCAGGTGCAAAGTTTCCCATCAAATGGACAGCTCCTGAAGCCATAAACTACGGCACCTTCTCCATCAAATCAGACGTCTGGTCTTTTGGGGTCCTGCTGACTGAGATTGTGACCTATGGGAGAATTCCTTACCCAGGTAAATGGGATCAGTACTGTTCATTAACTCCACTCTGTCTGCCTCTGCTGTCAGCTGGAATAATCTCCTGAACCCAATCTGAAGATTAGGAACCTTAAACTGAAGACCAGTGGTCTCCAGTGCTCCTCCTTCCCAAACAAACTGTTTGTTTCCGCACATTCTGTGGGTGGATCCCTGTGGGGATTTTAAGGTATCGCAGGTATCTAGTGGCCTCCAGATGGAATTTATGGACATTCCCAGTCATCAAGAATTCTCCCAAAGGCAAATAAGAGTTCAGACTCAGTGAGGGTCTGTTTCACTGGAAATTATGGAAACATAATGTAATATCTGATACGGTATAAAGCCACTGTAGAAACAGAGCAGAAGAACCAGCAGGAGAACCGAGCACCTTTCTCTGTTTATAAACCAGCTCTGAAGAACCGAGTTCAGAGCCACCTACACAAAACTGAAAACCCCATCACAGCATGTTCCCCCTCTATAAACGAGTTATTACACAACAGTAATCCATCATCTACACATATCAGAACACACACACACACACACACACACACACACACACACACACACACACACACACACAGACTGCAGTGTTTAAAGGCACTGGGAGCTGAATGGTCAGGGAGTCAGACTGTATTATAAGATATTAAACACTATAAAACAGTAATTTTAATGAAAATCTCTTCTAAACTAAATTAACGAGTCCAGAATGTCGGATCAAATGTAAATAAAATTAAAAAAAGAAATAAAATCATTTTATTTCTGTATTAATCGGCAGCTCATCTTATCTAAACTGTGGGGCTGCATTATTAACACACACACAGATCGGATCAGAACCGGTATCGGATGATACTCAGCATTAAGAGACTCGTATCGGATCGAGGGGAAAGTATCTTCATCGGGATGTCCCTACTTTAAACACACCCGTGTAAGCCCTGCCTTCTCACCCCCAACATTGGTCTACACGTACCTGCAAGTGCAATAAACCACTGGTCAAACCGCCTCCCACCACAGCCGACTGACCACAGAATAAAAATGCTTAGATATAAATGTACTTTTACATTTGTGAAGACTGAAATATGCTGGCTGTGTATTTCAGCCCTGGAATGTGAATGGGATGAACTGTCTCTATAGTGAATCTGCAATTCAGACATGTGTCCCTCTGTTATTTCAGGCATGTCCAATCCAGAGGTGATCCAGAACTTGGAGAACGGATACCGAATGCCCCGTCCAGACAACTGCCCCGAGGACCTATACACCATCATGTGTGCATGCTGGACAGAAAACCCAGAGAACCGACCGACCTTTGAGTACCTGCGCGGCGTACTGGAGGATTTCTCCACCGCCACGGAGCGGCAGTATCAGGAGCAGCCCTGCTGAGACCTTTCATCACCCTTCCATTTCCTCTAGGACCTCTTAGGACACGAGAAAGTGCGGTTTATTTTCACTCCCTTCAGTGGGACTCAGTCTGCAACTGGAGATCGCTGGACTATTCCTACAAATCCAAAACTGTAAATGGCAACGTTTAGGGGATGGCAAATATGAAGATATGTTATTATGATGATAAATTATGAATACACGTGTATACAGTCAGGTGAGGGAGTTAGGACATCCCATGAACACCTCTGACTGAGAGATTGAGGTGAAACAACTAAACACGTACAACTGAAGAAATATCTTTTAATCGTCCTTTATAAACATAACAGAAATGTCCTCCTTTGGCTGAAATGATGTCAGTTAGATGTTTCTATAACCATCTACCAGTTGATGTCAGAGACGGAAGAACGACGTTCCCACTCCTCCATGTGGAATTCTTTCAGCTCTGTGATGTTTCAGCGTCAGTCTTTGTACAGACGCTCTCACATTCTCCTCAAACCCCCACTGATACAATACAGATCTCATAGTGGTTTCTATGATGGAGAGATCTCCACACCCTGCTGCGTCAGAGAAGCTCCAAACCATCACACTTCCACCACCATGCTTCACAGCTGCTATGAGCTTCTTGTGCTGAAATGCTGTCGGATTCATCTGTCCAAAGCACATTGATCCAGAAGTCCTGCTCTTTGCCTAAATGTTCTCTGATGTTCTCTTTGACTGTAAGGGTTTCCGCCTTGCAAACATGTTGTCTCTTTCTGATGGAGCTCCCTGAAGGTCTGTGATGAACATTTTAGGATTGTTGGATCTTCTTTACTCTTACTTTAATCTTGTGGTTCAGGCTCTTGGGCTGATCTTGCTAGGACAGCCTGATCTGATCAGGTGGTCAGTTATATTAAATGTCCTCTGCTTGTAAATGATGATCCGGACGGTGGAACGGATGATTTCTAATTGTTGAGATCTTTTTAAATCCATTCTCAGACTCATCTGCATCTACAACCTTCTTTCTGAAGGCCTCGGAGAGTTCTTTGGATTTGGCCATGGTGATCCCACTCACTTCAACCATCAAGAGCAAACCAAACTAATGTTTTCTTTAGTTGTATGTGTTTAGTTATATAACCTCCTTCTCTCAGGTGGTCTTCAACCTACCTGATCCATCTAATCGCCGGCTTCAGAAGATGTTGATTGGCTGAATGGGGACTATAAGCATCTTGGTTTGATTGAAATAAATGAAAGGTTCCGTTTAAAATTTTGTGACCTCTGGAAACCGAAATATTGTGATATTCAAGTACCAGAGTAATACTAATCATCTTTGCCGCCTTGCCCACCTTAAACGCATCAAAACATACACCTGGAAAATATCTGTACAATGACGTACGATTGTTGTACAGTCACAGACCATCCATGACTTCTTTGAACTGTTCTCAGACCTGCACTGAGCTCCTTGGACTTTCCCATTGTACTGTGCTGGTTGATCCAATTACATTTTGTTTATGTTCACATACGTATCTTTGCATTTGCAGTGTGGTTTCGTGTGTTCTGTCACTGTTGGGTGAACAGATCTGGACTGGACTTTGTGAGGAAAGTGTTGAGAAGCTTCTTCATAGTTGTGCAGCTAAACAATGTGCTTTGGTATTTCCTTTTCCTTTATAATGTTTTCTAGATGTTTATTCCACATCATTAAAGGGCCTGATATGCTGAGGTTGAAAGTAAAAGTTTGTTCTTTTCTATTCAGTTTTGTTCTCCAATGCATCCTAAACATCTACTGTAGATACTGTGGCTGGATGGAATAAGAGGTCCAGCGTTTGGACAGTTAGGACACTCCAGAGCCTTCGTTCATTTCATTTTTCATTTGCATTGTAATAATCTGATATAAAATATTTAGAAGTTAAAATCACTTGTTTATTGGCCCCATGATCTGATCTCCAGTTCAAGCTAAGGTGATGCCACAGCCATCCGTAAGTGGAAGTCCCTAAGTGGCCTGCGACGACATTGCACAGTGGACTTTAATGTGACTGAGGAAGTGCATGTGAGCCTACACCCTCCCAGCACTGGTAGCATCATGTGACGGAGTCCTCGCTCATGAATAGGAATTGGTTCATTACTTGGGGACAGAAATGTGGCAAATTTGGAGGACATGCTTCAGCTTCTGTGCACATTTCCAGAAAAAACAGGACAAACTCGATTTCATAAAACATGTAGTGTTATTCTTATAGAGTAACAAGTTGCAAGAAATAAACAAAGTTTAATAAATAACTTTGTTAATTGTTAATGAAAAGAACATAGTTATGATATAAAATTATTAGTAATAAAACTAATAGTTTCGTAACATTGCATCCACATACTGTCAGCAGAATCCTTTAAAAATACATTTATGAATAAAACAACAAAAACAGTGTAAAATCAATGTGGCAAACAAACCTGGCAGAAACATGGATCTCTTCATGCAGAGATTATAAACCTAAAATAAAAATACACTCTTACAAATCGGTTCTTCATATCATTCTTTGGTGCCGTAGAAGAACCGCCTCTGGTGTCATAAACCATCATATGTTAATGGAAATGCTTTGGCATTGATTCTATGGCCGTAGAACCATCATTTCTAAGTGTATAGTAACTCCCATTCCAGTGTTTATGTGCAACACTGAGTCTGTTTACATACACACACACTAATCTGATTAGAATCCAACGCACCAGGACTGGAACTCACTCACTGACTCACATTTAGAAGTTAGAAGACTGTCCACAATCATCTTTCCTGTTCATGTGGCTTTTGGTGCTTTGATTCAGTTCATCCATCCCAGCATGAGTGGAAATACAGTTTTGGGGTGTGTAAGCTGGGGGTGGAGCTTAGTAAGGAGCAAGCTGAGAAGATGAGAAAGTACAAGCACACCTGGAACATGCAGTGTGCACCTGTGGGTGAGCTGAGCTGTGGTTCACAGCCAATCACTGGTCTCTTCAGTGGGTGAGACTGCATCCAGAAGTTCGTTCTCCTCCGTTGGTTCCTCGCCTTCTGGACTATCAGTGGGAGAATGGGGCAAGGGCGTTGCTGGTACCGACTCCTCCGGGATACGGATACGCACCTGCTGTGGGTTAGAAAAGGATATTTGAAATAAGAAGCAACGGGGTCTCCAGGGCTGGAGCTAATGTCCACTTGGGTAAGCGATTAAAGAAGGAGCTGCTGTTTTTACCCTGGCGTTAACCGGGCTCTTTCTCCAGGGGCAGGCCAGGCGCAGGAATGCAGTGCACGCCATGAAGCAACGTACAGAAAACACCACCTCCACCACAGACATCAAGATCAGCAGCACCCACAGGATCAGAGTTGTCTCCTGCAGAAGACAAAGACACGGCTAACATTACCAAAGGCTGAAATCGTGTCATGTCATCTTCAGTGATGAGTTCCGTTTTTGTCTTGGTGGAGATGACCAACGAATCTGTGTGTGGGACCCAACTGGACGCTCTATCAACACCATCTGCAGAACTGAGTGAGAACATTCAAGCTGCATGGGATGGATCATCACAGGACACCATTAAGAACCTGCACGAACTTCTGGGTGAAACTGTTTTTTGTTGATGAACGTATAGTAAAAGACATTTTGAAAACGAAGGCCTCCACTCACGTATATGCGGGTGGGGTCGAAAGGGCACTCGTTGGTGATGCGGTAGGTGTTGTAGGCGCTGATGTTTCCGCTCAGTTTGCATTGTGCCAACAGACTAGAACCGCTGTAACTGATGGCCATCACCATGGAGAGGATGACACTCACCACAGAGGCAGATCCCAAGAGGAAACCCAGGATGCTCATCAGTAATAATGACCATTTCTGCAGGGGGTGGGAGGGGCAACAAGGGGTAAACAAGGCAAAATCAACACAAACCGGACCTGGACATAAACGCATCACATGTTTATTAATACATGCTGTTTGTTAAAAGTACAGCATCACTCGGAAGACTGGACACACATTTTAAGACGTTTTCATCTAAAGTAAGACAGTCTACGTCTGATGCTTAAATGTCCTACGCACTATATGGACAAAAGTATTGGGACACCTGCTCATTCACTATTTCTTCTGAAATCAAGGGTATTAAAAAGAGTTGCTCCTGCTTTTGTTGGACTATCTGTCTCTACTGTCCAAGGAAGACTTTGTACTAGATTCTATAGCATTGCTGTGAGGATATGACTGCATTCAGCCACAAAAGTATTAGTGAGGCCAGAATGAAGGATCACCACCCCAACTTATTTATCCCTCAGCTCACCAACTCATCCCAAAAGCACTGGATGGAGCTCCATCATTCCAGAGAACACAGTTCGTGTTAATAGGTTCATGTTTGTTTCTCTGCTCCAGAGAGTCCTATTCCACTGGCACTTCTCTACATGGACTAGAGGAGCCATGTGTGCATTTGCACATCTGTATCAGCAACGGGTGCAATTTAAAGTAGATGACTGCATTCATTAGAAGGGGTGTCCACAGACTTTTGGACATATAGTGTAGACATGGACACAGATTATAAAGGAGAGAGTAGCAGGGAGTGAGAGAAAGCAGGGAGGGAGGGAGAGGGAGAGAGAGAGAGAGAGAGAGAGAGAGCGAGAGAGCGAGACAGACAGAGAGACAGAGTGTGAGAGAGAGAGAGAGAGAGAGAGGAGAAAGTGCTGATCATGTCAGCAGCTTACCAGCGGCTGGTTTTTCATGTTCTTGGACAGAACGATGGCTAATATTCCACTAATGATGGCCTCCAGGTTCCGAACAGGTGACAGAAAGAGTGATGGATCACATGAAGAAATTAAAAAAACAAAAAAAAAAAAAAAAAAAAACACCAGATAGATTAACTGATGACGAATACAATCTGACACATGAACAAAGCTATGTATTTCTCAGCCCAGCCCTTTTCCAGACACATTCCCACATTCCCAGGAGCAGCTGAGTACGAAGGCCACCTTTCCCTGACCTAGGCTCTCAACTAGAGCTGACCAAGGGTGCATCCAGAAACCCTAAAAGTTACAGCTTCTTCCTACTGATCCTCTTCGTCTGCTCTGTGACGTGACTCTTGCTTCCTGTCCGAGTTCCAAAGTAGACTCAAGGAGCCGTTTAAGAAAACCACGGAAGCAGCTTCCAGAGGTAGATTCCTTTGAAGGAAGTTCAGCCACTTTAACTGAAGTTCAGAATCACAGGGAGTCAAAATGTTCAGTGGGATGGAAACTTCAAACTGAGCAGGAGCAGTGATTATCGGTTTATCACTGGAAGTCATCACGTCTTGGGGGATAAACAGCTGGAGCTCATCACACGCTGTACAACGCGATGTCAAAAAGCGACACGAACCCGTTATTCGTCCATAAATTCACATTTATTCCCACATTACAGATTATATGACGCACGACTGCAGTTGATTAGTTTACTAGTTACTTTAGAAAGTAAAGACGTGGACAAAGACCGCGGTGAACCTCGTTTACGTCGCTTATGGGATGATGGTGCAGGGCATTCCAAATGAAGTTCCCATAGCTGATATCAAGGTCACTGCTTAGGGACCCTGTGGAGAATTAGGAAACAGTCCTAATCGCACATATTAATTAGGTTACTGACCAGTGAGCATGAAATGACCAGTACAATAGCACAGATGTCAAACAAACATGAGCTAACATGCTCTCCTGCTTGAGCAGTTCACTGGCTTTATAATCTGGAACTGAGCCTAAATGTTCATGCAGTTGAACACAATCACAACTGGTATTAATCTCGTGTTCAGGAGGTCCATTCAGATTATACTGGTCACTATATCTCCACACTGAGCTGGCCTTTAAACGTTCACAATCAACACAATTGGCTCAGGCTGTTGATCAGTGATCAATATCCTTTCTGATGGGTTGCGCTGTCCTATATTCCCAATTACTGCTGCATCTCCACTCCTCTGACTCTTCCGAGTTGGAGAGGAGCAGTAGGAAAAGTTTCTGGAAGCACCTCGTGTGTCTGAAGACTCCTCTTTCTTAGGTTTGCACTCATGTTACAAGCAATGTTTGAAATAGCCCATGGCTATTTGGAGGGGCCTTCACACACTTAGGACCCAGCCCTTATTCACCCCCACCCTGATCCAACTAATTACTCCCTTCAGAAGCGATTGGCTGAATGGGGTGTGTAAGATTTGGGTTGGAGCTGAATTCCACCCGGATCTTCTAGAAGCTCTCCAGGAGGAGCTGATCTGCAAACACAGCTCTCTGGATCTCAGAAGCAGGACTGGACACCACTGACACGGATAAGCAGACGTACAGAAGTTGTTGTTCGTCCTTACCACCAGTCCTGCCACAAGAGCGATGATGTTGGTGATGGCGTACTCTAAGGTGGCATACTGAGAGCTCACTTTCACATCTCTCAGCACGGTTCCTTGCGTGAGAGCCCCCAGCAAGAAGTTCACATGGCCTGCAAGCACCAGACCCAAACCCATCTTCATGAGGATCTTCTCATCCTTCAGACTTCTGCAGCACAGCCCTGGAGACAGAGAGGAAAACACAGCTTAAATATGATACTGGAGAGATCTGCAGTGAGAAACGTTGAAAGGACAGTTCTGCAAAAAGACAATCGGTCACCAATCTCATCTCGGGCATTTGGAGGATTATTTTATCGGTACTAAGGAAGCACGGTGGCTTGATGGTCAGCACAGTCACTTCCAAGAGCTGGGATCTTGGGTTTAAGAGCCTTTCGAGGTGGCAAGCTAAACTGGGTGTATGAATGAGTGTCGTGGGTGAACACCCCTAGTGCCCGGTGCAGTCCTTCAGGTGGACGATGGTTTCCGGTAGATGATAGGCTGCCACTTCAACAGTTTGTGTTGGTTGAGCTTTGAGTTTGATTGTCAAGCATCCTTAGATACTGCGAAGAGCAATATGTAAGTGTAACTTCATAGCATGCTATATTAGTGCTGGGCGATATGACCTCAAATCAATATCACGATTAATTGAACATTTTACCTCGATTATGATTAACGATCAGTTATTTTGGGGTTTTTTTTCCTGTGTTGTCTTTACTGAAACCAAAATGTGTCCAAACAATGGACACAGCATTTTTCAGCAGTCACTACGTTACCACACACACACACACACACACACACACACACACACACACACACACACACACACACACACAGTATGATTTTAAGGAGGCAGCACATGAACAAACAGTGCAGGAAAGTACAGAGCCAGTTCTTTTCCCCCAACAGCTCAACCCAGATAGCAGACCATTCTGCGCTGGTCCAGTTAAGATGGGTACAGAATGTTAGGGTCAATGCTAATAAAACCAAAGAAGTGTTACATTGTTTTGAGAAGAAATTAATGCTCTAGTGAAAGTTCTACCAGGGGACTCGAAGGCCACATCTTCATTCCTTCCTCAACCAATCACTTGTCCCCACATGTCATTTAAAAGCCTTAACTCACACACCCCCTTTGCTGCTTTACAGATGCTGATGCCATCTTTCCTTCCTCCACCCTGCCACCACTGGTTTGCTCCCATCACTCATCCAGGGGGTTGGCTCTGCCCCTGCCTTCCATACTTGGCATGATCTGAGAGACCCCAGACGTTTCCGGACATGGACCGACAACGGGATCAACACCAAAGACTCCAAAATATTACCTTGGAATTGTAGATCTTTGGTCATAACAGAATGTTTCTGCATTCCTCATAGTCTTATGGTGGAAATAACGAATGAGCAGGTGTCCAAATACATTTGTCCATATAGTGTAGTTAGCATTGTTAATGAGGCAGGGTTATTTGAAGCCTGGTTGGTAGATATATGGTAATTATTCCAGGCTTGCTGTTTGGTTTGTAGACACAGCTGAAACTGAGTATTCCTCTGAGACTCCGGTCACTCAGGGAAACACCCTCAGGTGCTGCTACAAGTGAAAACAGGAAGGACAGGACTGGTTGATTGCAGCTTCAACAAGGTCCAGATCTTCCATATGAACCCAAACTATCATTAGCAGGAGAAAAGGGAAGGGAATGTGATGCCGAGATAAAGAAGCTTCTGGTATGGAAATCAGCAACGAGTCAATCAGGCCCGGCTTGAACAGCGTTGCTGTGGCGTAAACAAATGAAACGTTTCACAGTTGGCTTATGTTAATACGTGAAGCGTTCCCAGTCCCTACTAACAACGGGTAATTCCCAACATGTCCTACTGATCCTGTTTTGTATTCTTCTGAAATCAAGTCTACTAAAAATAACTTTGTTGAAGAACTGTCTCGGAAGATGTCCAACTAAATTTGGAGCATTGATGTGAGAATTTGATTGCATTCAGCAACAAGAACACCATCATGTTCTTGAACACCATGACCGCCATCCCACCTCATCCCAAACTCTCCAACAAATCCCTCACAAAAGTACTGAATGTACAAAGATGTAATAGAAGGACCACTTTTGTGCCACACAAAACCATTATCTAAAAGGTTCTATTTAGAACCCTGTCTAACATATTCCCCCATCAAGCTAAAAAACGCTTTCACAATACAAAGAACCCTTTAATCATGCAATGGGTTCCTTGGGTGTTCATGGTTCTATATAGAAACCCTTTCTTTGCTGAACAACCCTTGAAGAACCTTCATTTTTAAGTGTGTAGACAAGCTGTGTGTGCATTTACACATCTGTGTCAGCAATGGGTGCAACGTAAAGCAGCGGAATTTGTTCATAAGAAAGGGTGTCCACAAATATTTGGACAATGCAATGTGCTAAAATGTCCCTGTGTATGAAGGTCTGAATGGATGTACGTGGACTTCTGCGATGGACTGGCACCCAATCATTCCTTGCGCTCAGTGATTCCAGGTGGACTCTGGCCAACCAATCACAGCGACCCTGACCAGTGAAGCAGGTATGAAGGTGAATGAATTTTTGTTTACGTGGCTTTTTATATACAGTGAGAGATTTTAAAGCATGTAAATCAAATTTACAGAGATGAGACTGGAGTCAAGTCCAGATATTGATGATGTAACCTTGCCCTTACGCCCCTGAACCTGATAACAGAATGAACGAAGGTGAAAATGACCGCCAGTCAAACGTGACCCCTCATTGGCTGAGACCCACATCTTTGTGGTCATTTTTTGGTCATTTTAAAGAGTTAAACTGGACCACAGTTACGGAATCACTTCCAAACCCACCTTGAAAACAACAAAAAGTCAGACAGCAAGAGAACCTAAAGGAACAAAAGAAACAGTATTTCATAACAGTCTGCTTCTCTTTCTGTGTGTGTGTGTGTGTGTGTGTGTGTGTGTGTGTGTGTGTGTGTGTGTGAGAGAGAGATGAGTGGGAGAAAAGTGGAATTTCAGGTTCCAAAACCTATGCCACAAAAACACAGCATGGAATTCTGGGAGAGAGCTCCTGGAAAACTGAGTCATGAAGGAGAAACAAAGACTACAAATCCATGCAGTTCTGACTCTCCAAATTACATGCAGTCAAACATCAACTCCAGTGTTGACAAGCTCACCTACACCAGCAACACTGTCCACCCTTCAGGTTTAGAAGACATCACACACTGTGATAATCATCGATCTTCAGACCATGGTCCACCTGAAACCATCACACTTCTGCAACCCGATTGTACACGTCTTTCAGTACTGACTGAACTGACTGACTTCATGACCTTATTATGTGTGACTGCTCTCTGAATGTGTGCTGGACATGCTTTTGTCCTTCATGTTCAGGATGGTACTGAGTGTCCTGGACTGAGAACTAGGCCCAGATCTGGAAGAAATGATACTAAAGTCAAAATGCAGAAGAACATAAACACCACCACTTATTGAGGCCAGACCCGGTTCTTCTGCAGATCTTAAGAGAACACTGGATCACTGGAGGCCTTTAAAACCTCACACTTCTTATCTGCTAGGGTTGGACAACTGGAATCACAACCCCCATACTTTAGCTTGGAGATGTTTTTGGCTTCTCACCTCAGTCCTCAGAGGAACTCTGATCTCAGGCTACTCAGAGTAGATGGAAGTAGATGGATATGTTAGGGATCTGATATGGAATATAATTCTCTGTTACATAAAACACAGTCAACACACGCCCACCAGCAAGCCCGCCACACCTTATACCAGTCCGGTTCCCTCTCCACCTTCTCCACCTTCTCCACAGCTCCAAACTTGACTCACCCATTGTCTCCACCTTCTGACTTCCACCTTCCGACCTGTAGACTGTGATAGTTCAGCTCATTTTACTCCTACAGGGTAAGAACTGTCCGATCGTCCTGCTGCAGGAAGCTCCAGATTCTTCCTTACTGTTCGCTTACCTGAGCTCGAGGACATTAGGCCACACCCCCAACCTATACACCTGGGCGCGCGCGCGCAAAGCGAGCCGCTCCTCACAAACAAACAAATAAATAAATAAATAAATAAATAAATAAATAAATAAATAAATAAATAAATAAATAAATAAATGTTTCTGAGGTCAGAGCAGAAATACTCTGGAGGGTTTAGTCGTTTTTCTGATGTTTGTTGATATAAAACGTTTGGATCAAAATTCTTCTGTATGTTCATGCAAACACGTTTTATTGCTCTTTAATAAACGTTTGGATGATAAAAATGAAGTCCAGTGATTCTAAACTCATCTCCAAAATCCAGCTCTCAGAACCTCATTAAAGAGCAAAAGACTCTTATTTTACAAACTGATTTTCAGTTCATATTATTAATGTATGCAGACCTGTAAGTCATATTCACAACAGAACAGCACATCTATCTATCCATATCTCTCTTTCTCTCTCTCTCTCTCTCTCTCTCTCTCTCTCTCTCTCTCTCTCTCTCTCTCTCCCTCTTTCTCTCTCTCTCTCCATCTCTCTCCATCCATTCATCCCTCTGTCCCTTTCTCTCTCTCTCCCTCTTTCTCTCTCTTCATCCATTCATCCCTCTTTCTCTCTCTCTCTCTCTCTCTCTCTCTCTCTCTCTCTCTCTATCATCCATCCATCCAGCTCCCTCTCTCTCTCCATCCATCTCTCTTTCTATCTCTCTCTATCCATCCATCCATCTCTCTCTCTCTCTCTCTCTCTCTCTATCATCCATCTCTCTCTCTCTCTCTCTCTCTCTCTATCATCCATCTCTCTCTCTCTCTCTCTCTCTCTCTCTTTCATCCATCTCTCTCTCTCTCTCTCTCTCTCTCTCTCTCTCTCGCACCATCCATCTCTCTATCCATCCATCCCTCTCTCTCTCTCTCTCTCTCTCTATCTATCTATCTGTATGTCTGTCTGTCTGTCTGTCTGTCTGTCTGTCTGTCTAATGAGGGACGGTTTGGAGCAGGGTGGAGAATTGCGGTCAGGTTCCTGACCGAACACACAAGCCATTCGATATGAATCATCTTTTTTTTTTTAAATAACAGTGTAAAATAAATGAAACCCAGTTATCAGAGAGTTTGTTCAGAAAAGGTAGAACCACTGGGTGCAGGACCTCATTCACGTAATGTTGGTCTGTCAAAATGGCTGTAATGAACATCTGGATGTGTGACGCATGACAACAAACCATTGATCTTGGCCCTGATCATGGTGTCTCCACACACAGATTTGTTTTATTGTCCCAACCAAGACAAAAGCGGGACTCGTCACTGAAGGTGACCTTCTGCCATTCTGTGGGACTCCATGACTGTCTGGGACCAAACCATTACAGTCATGCTTTACAATCAGTTGATTATTTCTGTGTTTTCTGCCTTTTGTTAGACAGTAGAGTATATGATCTAAAGAAGACCACTTGAGATCAGTGGTTCTATCTGGTTATCTTGGTCCTGGAGTACCACTGCACCACGGGTTTTAGAGTTTCCCATAATTCCAACACACCTGAACCAGGTAATGAACTAACTGACAAACCATTGCTGAGAAAAGTGACTCAGGGTCCAGGATTGAGAACCACTGGGATTGGGATGTCTGGGATTGGCTGCATGCCTGATCACATGATCATGATGGCCATCTGATTAGGTGACCACACCCTTATATAAACAGGCAAAGAGCTAACTCCCCTGAACTTCAGTGGTGTGCTTATAAAGGTTTGTGGCACAGTAGGACGGTGCCATAAATATGGGGGTGGTTGCAGTTTGTATGTCTGCCATGTTGCTTGCCTCGGCATGGTCTTTACAGTCTCCCTTATATCCGAAGCCTGTGTTTCAGGATATTTGGCCTGACTTGGCTGTGCTTACTGGTGGATTTTTTGGTCAATCCCTTCCTGAGCCTCTTGTGTTAAGTGGGTTTGAGTCTAGCTTTCCAGTACCTTTTGAGCCCTGGGACTTCATGGATGCTGGAACCAGCTTTGCTATGAATGTCATGAACTGTAAGTATCTCAACTGATTTTTAATGAAGAACAGTGGTTCATTCTTGGGCCAAGAGTACTACTGTCTGCTTGTTTAAGGTGCTCCATGGTAACTTCAGTCCTGGCAGGGCTTGTTAAGTAACTCCTTTTCAGAACATGGGTTCTGGACCAATCCCTTGAGGTGGCCTTAAAATTGATTGTGCACTACATACTTGTACTGCTTGCCCTGAAATGACTGTCTCCACTAGTAGATAGTTGAGTGTTCTTCTATGGTATCAATCACTGGTTCCTGAAAGAACTGTTAACCCAAAGGCACCCATCAGGGACCATTCTAAACATCAGCAACTTTGAGGATTTGCTTTTCCTCTCTCCCTCAGCCAACTGATTTGAGGACATTCCAAGGACTTCCTATTTCAATCCAATTGCTTGGGTAAGGAAATGAGGGGAACTGGGTGTTTTTTTACTTAAGTGACTGCTTCTGGAGAAGTGAAGGCTCCTTTACCTCCAACCCAGATCTAGCACACCCAATTAATAAGTTCTCATGACCATAATCTTGGGTGCCTTAAGCTTGAAGGAAATGCTACACAAGCAAGGTTGGCAACTCCTGCTTTAGCAGTTTAAAGAATGATCACTTGATTCAAATGCTCTTAACCCTTAGCATAGTTCTTTAGGGAACTTGGTGGTTTTTCTGTGTTTTGAAGCAACTCTAACAGCTCTAGTTGGCCTATGTACCTGAAAGGTCCCTACGTGCCATCTCCAACACTACTCCTGCATCTGAACCTAACTGCTGCACCTCTACTAACTAATCACACTGCCTATTTGAGGGGTGGGGCAACTCCTAATTTGCAGGGATTTGATACTCTATTCTCCTAGTATAGCATACCAGGTCCATGTAGCCCCTTTCCAATGGGTGAAGATGGGAGTCCAATGGGAGTCCAAGATGGTCTTTGCATTGTTTGCACTCAGAATTGAAAGCCACTGATCTTTAACATCCTAATTAATGACCATCATGCCACACTTTCCTTTTCCGTTAGCATCTTTCAGTGGACAAGCTGAGACCAAGGTCTACAAAAGAGGACAGCTAGTGTACCTGCAAGTAACCTCTTCAAGCATAACTGGCCTAGAGCTTTATCTTCATTCCTGCTATGCTGCTCCATCTCCAAACTTCAACGATAAGTCAAGACTTGCTCTCATCCTCAACAAAGGGTGGGTGAAGCTTGGTTAAACATGTTCTCTTCAGGTGGGTGGATTTTAACTTGACTTCTTTGCAGATGCGTGTCCTCGAAACAGCCTGCGGTGAACTTCATCTCCAGACGCAGTGATGCGGTTAACTTTGTCTTGGACACTTCCAGCCTGAAGTTCTCACAGGTGGGTTCTCTAGATCAATGTTCCTGCATACATCTCTAAATCTAGAGTGCCCAATGTCCCTGGAGATGCTGAGGTTAGTCATTGTGTTGTGATCCCTTCAGATTTATGTCCATTGTACGGTTATTCTCTCTGCTCATGGGCTGACTCCCAACACCAAGTCTTGCAACTACATTAATAACAAATCAAGGTATCTGAAGTTTGGACCACTTTCTTCTGTGGAAACCATTTTGTTCATGACCTGGGTCTCCCATGTGTCCACTAATGTATATCTACATTTGGTCTTTCAGATGGGTTGAGTTGGGAGGCCAGACTGATGTATGTGACTGCTGTGCAACAAAATGCCCTCCAAAAGTCCCTCCTTACTATAAGGCACCATATGGTGGTCAGTATTTATTGGTCATGTTGAATGGTGGGTTGCATCTAAATGTTTGGGTTTATTCTGCCAAGTTGGGTCTCCAATAGGAGACATGATGGTCTACACACCTGTGGAGATTAGTTCTACTCCTAATCTGAACTGCATGATTAAGGGATCTGGTCTCCATGGTGGTAGATGTTGGCACAAGACTGGGCACCCTTGGTATAAACCCAACTTGTGTTCTCAATTCACAGCAGTGGTAAGTGCTGGTCCACTGTCCTTCAAGGAACCGGAACCTGAGAGGCAGCAGTTATCTGGCAGTTCCATTGTGCCCTCTCCAATTGGAGGTTCAGATACTTCCAATAAGAGCTGGATCATGTCTGGTGCATCACCCTCTTCCACTGGAAAAGAATGGATTGTCTCTGGAGCATCTGTATCTGGCAGCTCTGTCATCAACTACCCCCCCTGGCAAAGAAGGCTTGGAACAGGAGATTTGATTGTAAGCCAAGGTCTAGGAGATGCTTTCTCGCATGTTCTACCAGGGCTTGTAGTAGGCCTACAGTCTAGCCCAGTTCTGGAGATTGAAATTGGCTTTCCACAGAGGAAGGGTGGTGCTAAAATGATACCCAGTCCAAGCAATGCTCTAGCTGGGTTGTTTAGGCAGAAACCTCAAGGCAACTTTGAAGCAAGTTTACAGAAGGAAGACCCACAACAAATGGTTTCAGCACTTCAATCTGGACCTAATGATCTTGCAAGCATGGTTGATGGTTACCCTGTTGCTGATGCCCCATATTCTACAATTGTGGAACATTATGGAGATTTTCTCCAGCCATCTTGGGGGAGCTTTCCACAAAAGCCTGAGGAGGAATTGAGGGGTGATGTATTCACAAATATCAAAGAGCCTCAGCTGGAGGTTTCTTCAGTGGAGACCTTAACATCTCCCCTGTCCCACCTACCAGAAAACAATGTTCCAGAGATTGTTGAAGACAAGGATGAGGGTGACGTTCTCATTGTCTCTCACACTGAAATGATGTTTAAAAAGGCTAAAGCAGGTAAGCCAGCATCTCGGAAGCAGTCAAAACTGACCCTCAACAGAGTTTCCGATGGATCAAGTTCCTTCAACTATGAGGATCAGAAGGCACCTATTGAGGGTGAGCTGGTGCAAAAGGAAGATGGTGTGAAGGTTGAAAAGTCTGTGAAACGGAGTCCTGAGAAGGAACTGGGTTCCCTTTATGCACTCTTGAGGTAAGACATTTTAATGAGTGAAGCCAATTACTTATCCCTGGTTTTATTCTAATGGCATTGTTTGACCTGTAACCTCTTCTAAATCAATTTTGCATTGCTGGTCCTGGAGAGCACACAAATTTCACCCCCAATCTCAGGAAGGGCTTGTTTGATTATCTGATGGTGCTTACCCTGCTTCTAAACACCAAAAATATGCAGGTTCAGGACCATGCTTGGAACCTCTGCCCAAAAAAAAATGGAACTGGAGTGTTCTCTGCTTGTTCCCTTATTGGAACTACTTGTACAGTGTCTAGTGTGCCTTTTCTTCACTGAAGGTGACAGAGTTGAGACTGTCTAGCTCTGTCTGTACCTGCTCACTAATGGTTCCAGTGTTTGTGGTGACCTTGTGCTGGCTGTTGTACTGAACTCTACTGTCCTCTGTTTACAGGAAGCTGAATAAGATGCTGTGACATGAGTCAAGTATTTCTGTACAATGAGATTAAACTTGTTAATAAAATGGTTGATGCACACTTGTCTGCAGTCTTTTTTTTTTTTTTTTTTTTTTTTTCCCTTCTTTTGGGGGTTATCCAGGCAATGACCAAGGCAGTTGAACAATGTGCAGTTAAAGAATGAAACCTTAAAAAAAAAAAAAAAAAAAAAAAAAAGGTAGGTTTATTTTATTTTTATTTTTTTTAAATTAGGTGGGTGGTGCTTGACTGATGCAAACATTTGTTCAACAAAAACTGTAAAATTGGCCTCCAGTCAGTTAAATACTTGGTAAACCAAGAGCCATATTCCTGAAAGTTACTATTTCATTAATTTAGGTTTTAGATGAGACTCAATTTAAACCATTATACATACAAATATTTGCACAAATTCCCCCAGCAAGTGTGGGATTGCAGTGCTGTTGGGAAGGAATATAAAGGTGATCAGGATCAATAAATGATTGTATGACAATATCCCCTGATCTAAACATACGGGAGTTGTCTCTCAGTACAATGTCAGGTTTAATGCAACATGCCAACCATCTCATTAAAACAAGGGTTTTACCCAGAAGTGTGGGATAAAGGCCAAGATCAATAACTGATTATAAATGTAGACTGATCTGATCAATATTTATCTACTCATACAGAAGTGGTGTCTCTCAGTACTGCATTGGGTTTAATGTAACATGCCAGACGTCTCTGCATTGAGTTGTAGAGGTTCCTAATGGTGTCCTGTGATGATCCATCCCATGCAGCTTGAATGTTCTCACTCAGTTCTGCAGATGGTGTGGTAGGGGTGGAGTGTTGATAGTGTTCAATAGCGTCCCACACATTTCCAATCAGGGATAGATCTGGAGACGAGACCGAGCACTGCAAAGTGCCTGCAATGAACATCTGGCTATATAACGCATGATGAACTATTGCACTTCCCATTGACTATGGTACGTTTGTGCACTGATACATTGGTCGTCTCCACCAAGACAAAAGCAGGACTCAACACTGAAGATGACCCACTGCCATTCAGTGGGACTCCATCACTGTCTGGGAGAACACCATTACAGTCATGCTTTGCAATCAGTTGATTGTGTTTTCTCCCGTTTGTTAGCCAGTAAGAGTATATGATCTAAAGAACACAAGTTAAGTGGTTTCTTTCTGGTAATCTTGGTCCTGGAGTACCACTGCACCACAGGTTTTTGGAGTTTCTCATAATTCCAACACACCTGATCCAGGTAATGAACTAACTGACAAATCATTGCTGAGAAAAGTGAGTTACAACAAGAAAAACCTAAAATATGCAGGCCAGTGATACTCGGTGACCAGGATTGAGAACTGCTGGGATTGATGGATGCCTGATCACATGATCATGATGGCCATCTGATCAGGTGACCACTGTCTTATTTAAACAGGCAAAGAGCCAGCACCCCTGCACTTCAGTGGCATGCTTTTAAAGGTTTGTGGCAGTGCAGGACGGTGCCATAAGCATGGGGGTGGTTGTTGTTTCTGTTTATGCTGTATTGCTTGCCTCAGCATGGTCTTTACAGTCTCTGGAGAATGATGTAGGTGGACAGTCTGCCTTATATTCAAAGACTGTTTGGCCTGACTTGGCTGTGCTTACTGGTGGATTTTCTGGCAAATCCCTTCCTGAGCCTCCTGTTTTAGATGGATTTCCAGTACCTTTTGAGCCCTGGAGATTTGCTATGAAGGTCATGAACTGTAAGTTCTCACCTGACTTTTAATGAAAAACAAAGGTCCAGTCCTAGTCCATGAGTACAGCTGTCTAGTTAACATCCCAATTAATGGCCATCATTCAACACTTTCCTTTTCCTTTAGCTTATTTTAGTGGACAAGCTGAGAACAAGGTCTACAAAAGAGGACAGCTAGTGTACCTGCAAGTAACCTCTTCACGCATAACTGGCCTAGAGCTTTATCTTCATTCCTGCTATGCTGCTCCATCTCCAAACTTCAACGATAAGTCAAGACTTGCTCTCATCCTCAACAAAGGGTGGGTGAAGCTTGGTTAAACATGTTCTCTTCAGGTGGGTGGATTTTAACTTGACTTCTTTGCAGATGCGTGTCCTCGAAACAGCCTGTGGTGGACTTCATCTCCAGATGCAGTGATGCAGTTAACTTTGTCTTGGACACTTCCAGCCTGACGTTCTCACAGGTGGGTTCTCTAGATCAATGTTCCTTGCATACCTCTCTAAATCTAGAGTGCCCAATGTCCCTGGAGATGCTGAGGTTAGTCATTGTGTTGTGATCCCTTCAGATTTATGTCCATTGTACGGTTATTCTCTCTGCTCATGGGCTGACTCCCAACACCAAGTCCTGCAACTACATTAATAACACAAGGTATGTGAAGCTTGGGTCACTTTCTTCTGTGGAAACCATTTTGTTCATGACCTGGTTCACTAATGTGTATATCTACATTTGGTCTTTCAGATGGGTTGAGTTGGGAGGCCAGACTGATGTATGTGACTGCTGTGCAACAAAATGCCCTCCAAAAGGCTCTCCTTACTATAAGGCTCCATATGGCGGTCAGTATTTATTGGTCATGTCAAATGGTGGGCTATTCCCATATTAGCTACCTACAGTAGGAAGAATGATAATGGTCTATATTATACATTAGTTCTGAAGTGCCTGGTGAACAAATGAGTAGTGCTGGGTCTGATCTTTCCATGGTAGATCCTGGGACAAAGACTGGGCACTCTTGGTTTAAACCCATTTTGTTTTTTCAATTCACAGCAGTGGTAAGTGCTGGTCCATTGTCCTTCAAGGAACTGGAAGCAGAGACGCAGCAGTTATATGGCATTCCTTCCATTGTGGCCTATCCAATTTCAGACACTTCCAATAAACGCTGGATCATGTCTGGCGAATCACCCTCTTCCAGTGGAAAAAAGTGGCTCATCTCTGGAGCTTCTTTGTCTGGCACCTCCATCAACCACTCCCCCTGGCAGAGCCAAGGTCTAGAAGATGCTTGGTCACACGTTCTACCAGGGCTTGTAGTAGGTGTTCAATCTAAACCAGCCAATTTCAAACTCCAGGACTATCCACAAAGGAAGGGTGCTGCTAAAATGATACCTGGTCAAAGCAATTCTTTAGCTGACTTGTTTAGGAGGAAACCTCAAGGTGACTTTGAAGCAAGTTTGCAGACGGAATACCTGCAACAAATGGTTCAGTCTGGACCTAATGATCTTGCAAGCATGGTTGATGGTTTCCCTGTTGTTGATGCCCAAGATTCTACAATTGTGGAACGCTTTGGAGATGTTCCCCAGCAACCTTGGAAGAGCTTTCCACAAAAGCCTGTGGAGGAACTGAGGGGTGACATATTCACAAACCTCAAAGAGCCTCAGCTGGAGGTTTCTTCAGTGAAAACCTCAACATCTCCTTCCCTCTCCTACCTACAAGAAAACAATGTTCCAGAGATTGTTGAAGCTAATGATTCTACCACTGAAGTGGTGGTTAAAAAGGCTAACGCAGATTTACTTGGTAAGACGGCCTCTTGGAAGCAGTCAACCGGGTTACTGATGGATCAAGCTTCTTCGGATATGAGGAACGGAAGACATGGGGTGAGCTGGAAAAAGATGATGGCGCAAAGGTTGAATAGTCAGTAAAACTGTAAGTGAAGTAAGTGAAGATGATCCCTTAACTTCATCCCTGGTCTTATTCTAAACACTGCATGGGGGAGAGGGGATGGCACTAAAAGGAACTGGAGTGTTCTCTTATCCCCTTGTTCAAACTGCCTTTTTTATTTATTAAAGATGACTGATTTGTGAGACTGGCTAGATCAACCTGTACCTACTGACTACTGGTTCCAGTGTTTTGAGGTGACCTTGTGCTGGGTGTTTAACCTAACTCCTCGACTCTTTCTGTACAATGAAATTTAACCTTTTTAAATAAAATACTAATAAAATTGTTGATGCAAACTTGATTTGAGTCTTGTGTGCAGATTGATCCAGGTTGTGAGCAATACCATTAAACAAGGTATTAATACATTGTGTGATTCCTACAATTGAAGGCCAATTATATCAGGACAGTGTTGCTATACGCTGATCACAAGTGGCGTTGCCTGCTGTGCAATAGAGTATTGAACAAAATACCATAAGAACTAATGTCTTGTAAACTAGTCTTGAATGATTTTGTGCTGGATTAAGTCTTTTTTTCCCAGTTTGGAAAAACCTTTTTAAACATCTTAAACAAGCCTGTATTGGATTCTAATACAGGAAGGCACCAAATTCCATCCGAATCAGCATTTCATAAGAGACTTCTATGCTATTGGGTGAAACTATGTGCTCATGAGGTGTCTACTGACCAGGACATTGTTGCCTTTGTGGTTTATTTACTTAATTGCTTTGAGACTGCATTGGGGAAATGAGGCATCAAGTCAGCTAGGAAGTTCCAGTTTCGGACATGGCCTCTGTCTTGTACGCGGGCAAATGTTCCTGGGGGCCGAGGGTAGACGTACACTGGCAAATGGACATGTGCTGACTGATTTATGCAAACAGGGGCAATTGAGCAAGATGAAACTGAAGGACCAGCTAAACAACTACTTGGTTGCTTTAAGCATTACACAGTGGAGTAAGGCCTCATACTCTGCACTCATTACCTGTATTAACTGCACCTGTTTGAGACACCTGTCCACACACTCAATCATACTCCAACCTCTCCACCATGGCCAAGGACACCAGGGACACATTTGTACACCTGCACAAGGCTGGGATGACATGTCAATAGGCAGGCAGCTTGGTGAGAAGGCAACAGGCCCATACGTTTGCCATGACCATCTGGATGATTCAAAGGAGGCATGGGAGAAGATCATGTGGTCAGATGAGATAAAAATAGAACTTTTTGGTATCATCTCCATTCACCATGTTTGGAGGAAGGAGGAGTACAAACCCAATCATGAAGCGTGCTATGTAAACATACTTTGGGGGTGTTTTTGTGCAAAGGGGACAGGACAACTGCACTGTATTGAAGAGAGGATGGATGGGGCCGTGTATCACAAGACCTCCCTCAGTAGAGCACTGAAGATGGGTTATGGCTGGGTCTTCCAGCATGACCATGACCCGAAAAACACAGCCAGGGCAACTATGGAGAGGCTCCATAAGAAGCATTTCAAGGTCCTGGAGTAGCCTAGCCAGTCTCCAGACCTGAACCTGAACGTGGTGGTGTTGTGTAGAGACAGCCCTTAAACCTGAAAGATCTGGAGATCTGTATGGAGGAGTGAACAAAAATCCCTGCTTCAGTCTGTGCAAACAAATGCTTTATTCAAAAATCATACAATGTGATTTTCTGCATTTTTATTTAAGATTCTGTCTCTCATGGTTGAAATGCCCCTACAGTAGAAATTTCAGACCTCTCTGTTCTTTATCGGTGGGAAAACTGGAAGAATTGGCAGTGTGTCAAATACTTATTTCCCCCACTGCATTAGACAGGTTGTGTGTGTGTGTGTGTGTGTGTGTTGGGAGGGACTATGGGGGAGGTGTGTTTATACATGGTAGGTGAAAGCTACTATTAGGCTATACAAAATTGCCCTCAGGGTGGTCACCCCTTTTGAGAAAGCATTATCTTTCTGCATCGGCTGCACAATGCAGACCGTTCCGATGTCCTCCCTTAACACCGTGTCAACATCGCCACAGTGCAGGAGGCTCCACCCCACTGCACGATCTGCAGAACCGAGTGAGAACATTCAAGCTGCATGGGATGGATCATCACAGGACACCATTAGGAACCTCTAGAACCCGAATATGAGTCGATCGGTAGATATTGATCATATCGCTTATTGATCCTGATCGCCTTTATCTTCCTCCTGGGAGCAGATCTGACTTTCTGCTGTATCAGAGAGGCTCGGGCTGCTGCTGCTGTTGGAGGATACTGCTGATTCCCACCTACAGTCTGGACCTGTGGCCTAAATGAGCAGAGCAGGGGCTCATTTCTGCCACAGGGGGCGCTGTTGGGACTGCAGTGTGCAGTGTTTGGGAACAGCTGTGATGGATCGCCTCTCCCTCTCCCTGCTCGGTGTGTGTGTGTGTGTGTGTGTGTGTGTGTGTGTGTCTCCTGGCTGCTCTTATAAAGCTGCCATGCGTTCCGCACGCGCTCTCTTTCCCCGGCCGCCCAACCGTGAGTGTGTAACTCACTCTTCTCCAGTCTGTAAAAAATAAAAAAAAAATAAAAATTATAAAACACAGAAAACCTACACAAAAAAACAAACCGCGCGGACAGAACTGCAGTAACATTCTCGCTGTTTTTATGATTTTATTCTGATTTTTCTCGGCGTTTCGGGGCAAATCCGAACACTTTTATTTTGTATTTTCGCCTGTTTTTCCGGACCCGGCGCTCCGGTTTCCTCCCGCCGCGACCACCCGGCCAGCGCTCGCGCTATGAACGCGGCCGCCGCAGGCAGCTACCCGATGGCGTCCCTGTACGTCGGCGACCTGCACGCGGACATCACGGAGGCCATGCTGTACGAGAAGTTCAGCCCGGCCGGGCCCGTGCTCTCCATCCGGGTCTGCAGGGACATGATCACGCGCCGCTCGCTCGGATACGCCTACGTCAACTTCCAGCAGCCGGCGGACGGTAAGGGTGCGGGGGCGCGCGCGCGTGCGCGTGCACGTTGTGTTGTTTATAGGAGTGAGGAGTTGAGTGTCTAAACAAATAACACAAATCACATCTTTCATCTGTTTACATACTTATTTACTGCTTATTTTATTGGTTTTCTTATTTATTCCCTCTTTTATTTGTTTTATCATATTGTCATATACTTGGTTTTATATATATATATATATATATATATATATATATATATATATATATATATTTATGATTATGATTAAAATACTGGATCGATTCACAATCCCTATATTATGTACTGGCTATTGTGATTATTATTATAATTTTAGTATTATTTCCATTATGATTATTGTTGTCATAATTATAATTAAATTATGAAGATTATTAGTAGTATATTATTGTTGTTATTATAGTATTATTAGTAGTAATTTAGTATTTTATGTAGTATTTTATGTCCCTTACATCTAAAATGATCTATTTCAAGCTTTTAATGTTTTAGATGCACTAGTATATATATTTACATAATGGTAATTATAAGTGTATGAATAATTACATTAGTAATCAGTCTAACTACAACATTTCTCTGTTTTTATTGCCATTTAAACATTATACTAATGTTTACTTCTAGAATAGTAGACATTTAAACAAATACACATAAAATGAAACACTACTATTACTACTAATATTTTTTATTGTAGTTACTGTGGTATTACAATAAATACTATTGATACTTGTAATACTTGTAATACTTGTTGTAATATTAATAGCTTTAGTCAGGGAGGTGTAATTGTACTAATATAGTTGCATTAAAAGGGGTGGTAACTGTAGAAATAGCCATCATAGTATTACTAGTAATGTTATTAATAATAATAGCAGTAATAGTAATTGTAGTAATAGCAGTATAGCAGCAGCATTAATAATAGTAGTAGTTATAGCAGTATAGTAGCAGTAGTACTAGTAATAGTAGTAATAGTAGTAGTAGTAATAGTAGTTATAGCAGTATAGTAGCAGTAGTAGTAGTAATAGTAGTTATAGTAGTAGTAGTAATAGTAGTTATAGCAGTATAGTAGCAGTAATAGTAGTAGTAATAATAGTTATAGCAGTATAGTAGCAGTAGTAGTAGTAATAGTAGTAGTAGTAGTAGTAGTAATAGTAGTTATAGCAGTATAGTAGCAGTAATAGTAGTAGTAATAATAGTTATAGCAGTATAGTAGCAGTAATAGTAGTAGTAATAATAGTTATAGCAGTATAGTAGTAGTAGTAATAGTAGTTATAGCAGCAGTAGTAGTAGTAATAGTAGTTATAGCAGTAGTAGTAGTAGTAGTAGTAATAGTAATAGTAGTTATAGCAGTAGTAGTAGTAGTAATAGTAGTTATAGCAGCAGTAGTAGTAGTAATAGTAGTTATGTCAGTATAGTAGCAGTAGTAGAAGTAATAATAGTTATAGCAGTATAGTAGCAGTAGTAGTAGTAGTAATAATAGTTATAGCAGTATAGTAGCAGTAATAGTAGTAGTAATAATAGTTATAGCAGTATAGTAGTAGTAGTAATAGTAGTTATAGCAGTAGTAGTAGTAGTAGTAGTAGTAATAGTAATAGTAGTTATAGCAGTAGTAGTAGTAGTAGTAGTAGTAATAGTAATAGTAGTTATAGCAGTATAGGAGCAGCACTCAGCTCAGTTCCGTCAGCATCAGATGAGAAGTGTCCCTACAGTGTGAGGACTCTTTGTCCAGTCTTATTGCTGTGGGAAGAAAAGATCTGACATGGTGGTGTTTGGCACAGCTCCACTATGGTGTGCAGGGGGGTGTGCGGTATTGTCTACAATGACGAGCAGTTTGTCGAGTCTGTTTTCTGCTACAACCTCCAGCTTGTCCCGTCTCCCTCCTACCACAGAGCCTGTCTTTTTGTTCATTTTGTCCAGTTTGGTAATGACACGTTTGTTGACACTGTTGCCCCAGCACACACCAGCATGGAATTTTGCCCCAGCAACAACAGACTGGTAGAATGTCCACAGAACCTTAGTGCACACCTCAAAGGACGACTGCTTTCCTGAAACCTGCACAGGTGTTTGAACTTCAGTCCTATTTGTCATCCATGTACACACCACCTCCACTTCTTCTCCATCAGTGGTGACTGGTGACAGGGTAGGTGTAGATTTCCGGAAGTCCAACCCTTCTTCTTGGAGATGGGAACTACACAGGAGGCTGTCCACCTGAGAGGAACCTTTCTTTGGCTGCAGGTAGAAGATGTGCTGAAAAACCCAACATAGCTGCTCAGCACACATCGTAAAAACTTTGTCCTGCAGGTTGTCCAGCCCAGCAGCTTTATTTCGGCTCTCTCTTCACCTGGTCAGCTGTGAAGGTTGGTCTCCTGCTGGTTGGGAGGTCCTGAAAGGGTAGGGGGAGGAACATTCCAGTCAGGTGAGACTGGTGGTGACTGTTGCTGTTGTGAGGTGTTTTTGTGTGATGCTCCTGGAGACAGAGCAGCAGTAAGTGAGCCCATTCATGAGTACCATCTGCTGTAACTGAGTTGCAGCTGATTGGATTGAAGTCAGTGATGTCTTTCAGGCTTGTCCATCACATGCATTTTTCTGCTCCAGTTTGGACCTACACTCCTCCTTGACCTCCTTAATCCTCAATTTGAGCTCTGCTTGCACCCACTTCAGCTGATCCTTATCCTCAGACCTGAAGGCTTCTTCTTCTGGTTCAGGAGAGATCTTAAGTTTAAGTCTACACAGAGGTTGATGTAGTCCATAACAAATGTCATTGTCTCCTCAACGTCCTTATTGAGAATGTCTCACTGTGTGGCCCCAAAACAGCTCTGTAGTGACTCCTCAGCCTGAGGTGTCCGCTTCCTCTCTATTTTGGTGGACACTGCCTGTCTGGACAAGCGGCTTGTACTGGGTAGTGAGGAGTACAAGGTTGTGGTCAGCTCTCCCCAATGGGCAGAGAGCTGTGGAGTTGTAGACACCTTTAACATTGGCGGACAATAAGTACAGTGTCTTATTTTCTCGTAGTAGCAGGAACAATAGTAGTTACAGGAGCATCAGTAATAGTAGTTATATCGGTATTGTGATAGTACTCATTGTAGTTGTAGCAGTATTGTAGCAGTAATAGTACTTTTAGTAGTATAGTATCAGTAATAGTAGTGTTAGCGGTATATTAGCAGTAATAGTGGTTGTAGCAGTAGAGTAGCAGTAATAGTAGTTGTAGCAGTAATAGTAGTTGTAGCCGTAATAGTAGTTGTAGCCATAATAGTAGTTGTAGCAGTAAAAGTAGTTGTAGCAGTAATAGTGGTTGTAGCAGTAATAGTAGATGTAGCAGTAATAGTAGATGTAGCAGTAATAGTAGTTGTAGCAGTAATAGTAGTTGTAGCAGTAATAGTAGTTGTAGCAGTAATAGTAGATGTAGCAGTAAAAGTAGTTGTAGCAGTGTAGTAGTTGTAGCAGTAATAGTAGTTGTAGCCGTAATAGTAGTTGTAGCCGTAATAGTAGTTGTAGCAGTAATAGTAGATGTAGCAGTAATAGTAGATGTAGCCGTAATAGATGTAGCAGTGTAGTAGTTCTAGCAGTAATAGTAGATGTAGCAGTGTAGTAGTTGTAGCAGTGTAGTAGCAGTAATAGTAGTTGTAGCAGTGTAGTAGCAGTAATAGTAGTTGTAGCAGTAATAGTAGTTGTAGCAGTGTAGTAGTTGTAGCAGTAATCGTAGTTGTAGCAGTGTAGTAGTTGTAGCAGTGTAGTAGCAGTAACAGTAGTGGGTGGAGATGGTAACATCAGAGCTGTTCTGAAAGCTTCTGTTTGGCAGCTCAGAGACTTTAACCTTGACAGGTCTTCAGCTTCACTGATAAGGAACTGGGAATTTGAACATGTGGTATTTGACCCACATACACACGGTGTCCCAGTTCTGCCGTATAACCTGAATATGGGGGCTTGTTTCAGTGGAACTTGGGGCTCATCATTGTGAGGGTGTTCCTCCCTAGGCTTTAGCATTTGTTCTCAGAAGCTCCAGTGGAAGGCCACCATGTTGGCCCACATTTGGCAACCTGGTGTGACCCATTTGCGCTATTTAAAGAGTCATCCAGGGAGAACGCCGTCGTGAAATTAGTGTTTCTTCCTGCCTGTGCAACGACTCGCAGAGAGAAGGTGTTAGACATGAGTTCTGTAATGACATCTGCAGCACTGAGCACAGAGGTGTGATGGCACTGTCAGTTTTCTTGATGTTGAACGTTGTCATTCGTCTGTGACAGATCTGTGAGGGCAAAAGTATGTGGACCTTTAGGATCAGCAGATCATCTGAAGGTGACATTATTCAGGTGTTTTCAATCAGTGGGAGGCGATCAGGTGTGAGTGGGCGTGTCCTGTTTCATTTCAAGAACTGGGATCTATCAAAAGCTCAGAAGAGCTGTTGATGTGCATCAGGGTGGAAAAGCTTAGTTTGGACTCCACCAATCCATAATGGGACAAATGGAGGAGATTCAAGACCATTATTTCCCTCCCCAGGAGTGCTCCACCAACAAAGATCACACCAAGAGCAAGGTGGAATAGTCCACCAGCTCACAAAGGAACCCAAGGGAGCTTCTAATCAACTAAAGGTATTTCTCACATTGGCTGATGTTAATGTTCGTGAGACCACCATCAGAAGAACACTGAACAACAACGGTGAGCAGGGCAGGGTTGGAAGGAGATGTTGCTGCTCTCCAAAAAGAACATTGCTGCCTGTCTGCTGTCTGATGAAGATCTAATGGATGAGCCAGAAGTTTAGAACAATGTTTTTGTAGATGGATGAAATAGATCTTTTTGGTTTAAATGAGAAGTGGTAAGTTTGCATTACAGCATAAAACTCCTGTGAAACACGATGGTGGTAACATGGTTTGGGCTTGGAATGAGGTCCTGCAACCAGTGGTTCTACCTTTCCTGAACACACACTCCAGTGCTCCGTTCCAACAGGACGACGCTCGTCCACACACTGCTGCTGTCTCAAGATCTCATCTTGAAGACACAGATACTACGCCGTGGTCGGTCTCATCTCCAGACCTGTCCCTGATTGAAAATGTGTGGATGCTATTGGACGCTCTATCAACACTCCACCCCTACCACACCATCTGCAGAACTGAGTGACAACATTCAAGCTGCATGGGATGGATCATCACAGGACACCAATAGGAACCTCTACACCTCCATGCAGAGACTGTATTTCAGTAGGATCTCCTGATAGTAACATCTATGTCTTTTCCAGAACAGTCGTTTGTAATGTGTTTTAGTTTATTTTCTAGAAATAAACGTAGGACGTAGGACAACATTCCAGTGGTCCGAGTGTGGACCAGCAGTGGCAAACAGTCCATGGGTTGCCCACCTTCTCATGCCAGCAGACCGATATGGGTGGTCCCAGCAATGGTGGTCTTATGTGGTGGGAGAAGTACTAGGCAAATCGGTGGACAAATCTACACGGGGAAATCCCAAAACCTCTTTCCCGTCATCGGACACAGAGCATTTCATCACCCAAAACATGTTCCACACTGTTCCATAGTGTGCTGTAGGTTCCGTAACGGCAGCCGGCTGTTCACTCCAGGCCCTTCGCTCACGGGTCTCCTATTCAGAGCACAGGGGTCAAAAGGTCAGAGCTGAACTCCATGGCCCTAGCTGAAATTGCGGAATGTCAGCATGTTTTTAAAGCCTGGAATGAAACTTGTTGGAGCCTCGGCGACGTGTGAAACCTGGGCCGGGACACAGACACGTCTGAGACCAGTACAGGTTCAGAGCAGTGATTGGACTCGCTGAGACGTAAATCAGACTCTTATTTTGAACGTCGCTCCATCATAAAAGGAGTTTGATGGCGGACAGTTTAATTGTAGGTCTTCAAAGTCGCGCCCACTCGCTTGGTTCTGTCTGTGTTCCTCTGAAGATGAAGCCAAAGCAGCCCCTCCTCCACCAAGAAGGCCTTCCTCACAAACCCGCTGCGTGTGGAAGCAGTTGTCGGAGCCTCGAAACACATTTTTGTCCAAGGCTTCTGAACTCCATCAATGGGCAGGGATCTCTCGCCGGCCGTGGCTGCCAGCGCATAGCTCACAGGACCCCAGTCGCCTAAATATAGACCTGCTCGAAGCTCCAGCTGAGAGAACTGAGCAGAACTTGTTAAACAAACGAAAGCAAGCCAGCCAGCTGGACACGGTCACTGTCCGATTATAACATTTACCATAAAGTCCAGAAAGGCCAGAGTTTCTGTTTGCTCTTCGTTCAGATTGAACCTCTGGTTTGCAGTGGATTTAGGGACGAAAGCTCGGAATTCCTCCACTAGTTCAGGGATTGGATTTAGTTCCAAGCCCAAAATCTGATTGGATATCTTTAAAAACCTGCCCCGGGCCGCATTCCTGATGACCGTGCTGAAAATAGGCCGTGTGGAGGCCTTACGTCTCACACGTGTTATTTGAGCATAGAGCTGTTGAAGCTGGTCAGCCACTGGTCACTGGTTGTTACTGGTTTTGTAGAAAAGCTGGAAAGCTTGAAGTTACTTTGCTCTAGACCAGAAAGCCAGTGGGTCAGATGGGAATGTTCCAGGTTGTAAAAGCCCCCCCCTCTCTTTGGTTGATCCCTCTTCGCCCCCCGAGCTCCATGTTAAACACAATCACACTGCAAACTGCTGATGCCAGCAAAGCCAAAGCAGCTCCATGTTGTTTACCGGACATTTCGGACTGTGTGTACGTATGTGTGTTACAGGTCTGACCGATATGAAGATTTTATTTTATTATCTACACATTAGGGCTGGAAAATATATCCTAAATATTGATATATTCACGATTATTTTATAGGAAATATTTTAAAAATTTATATTTACTATTTGAACATGCAGAAGCAGACTGTAGTTCATCTGTTTCTCTGCAGACTTTATTCTCTTCCTTTCACCCTGATCTTCAATGATCAGGACCCCACAGGACCACCACAGAGCAGCTATGATGTGGGTGGTGGGTCATTCTCAGCACTGCAGTCACACTGACGTGGTGGTGGTGTGTTAGTGTGTGTTGCTGGTACGAGTGGATCAGACACAGCAGTGCTGCTGGAGTGTTTAAACCCCTCAGTGTCGCTGCTGGACCGAGAACTGTCCACCAACCAGAAATGTCCAGCCGACAGCGTCCTGTGAGCAGCGTCCTGTGGGCAGCGTCCTGTGAGCACTGATGAAGGACTAGAGGACGACCAACACAAACTGTGCAGAAACAGATGAGCTTCTGTCTCTGACTTTACATCTACAAGGTGGAGACACTCGGTAGGAGTGTCTGATAGAGTGGACAGTGAGTGGACACAGTGTTTAAACACTCCAGCAGCACTGCTGTGTCGGATCCACTCGTACCAGCAACACACACTCACACACCACCACCATGTCAGTGTGACTGCAGTGCTGAGAATGACCCACCACCCACTGAATGATGAGCCTTTGGCATGATGGGGCTCAGCTTCCTGGGCTTCATGGACTGCAGTTTCCTTCCAGTGGGTTATTAGACTAGTCTCAGTCCCTGTCCAAGATTGTCCTGCTTTGGAATGTTTGCACCAGGTCCTTTTGGATTTGTTGTTACTGGAACGTTGACAAATCCTTTGCTGCTCCTACAGTAGAAGTGGATCTTGAGGGCTGAGTGTGAAAACACCCTGAAATGACTTTGTGTTTCTGGCTTGCAGCTGAAAGAGCATTGGACACCATGAACTTCGATGTGGTGAAGGGGAAGCCCATCAGGATCATGTGGTCACAAAGAGATCCTTCACTCCGGAAATCAGGAGTGGGAAATGTCTTCATCAAGAACCTGGACAAATCCATCGACAACAAGGCTCTGTACGACACCTTCTCCGCCTTCGGAAACATCCTGTCCTGTAAGGTAGGAGTTGCAGGCACTCGCACCTTCTGTGAGGTCCATAGTTCAAAAACTACAGCTCCAAGCATCCTAAGTGATGGGGAGAGCCCTAACAGGGTTGGGTAGTTGAGGACTTCCAAAATGGGACAGAAATTTGCCCCCTTAAAAATGCTCCGCTTTGTCCAGTTAAACATGCTACATCCAATTCCGATCGTCCAGTGATTAAACATGCAGTTGGAGTGTTTTCTTTAACCAATGACGATATTCACCAGGATATGGTGTAACCATTGTTAAAATGTCCTGAAACTGACCCTAGAACACTGCTGGACACTGACCTGACCGCTCTCCTCTCTACAGGTGGTGTGTGATGAGAACGGATCAAAAGGCTATGCCTTTGTCCATTTCGAGACACAGGACGCCGCTGACCGCGCCATCGAGAAGATGAACGGAATGCTTCTGAACGACCGCAAGGTGTGAGTGTCCAGACAGGGCGGTAGAGCGAGGGGTTCGGGATTTAACACCGTGTGATTTGTTGCCACGTGGTTTGCTTTCAAAGCTGTCCCATTGTCTATGTCCACGCAGCACGTGAAAGTGTCCCAAATCCGATCTTTTGCATCATGTTTGGTCCGACTTTCATGTGTAAATCCAATACTCGGAAATGTGAGTCTGAACAGCCAGATCAGAATTCCTGAGACAGAAGGGACAAAGACAGTATTGACGGAGGAAAGGATTGGATTTGGGCCACTTTACCGAATGTGTAACAGGCTTTTTTGCAACTAAAAAAGACAACTTGCTTCGAGTGCCGCCCGTAATGTGTGTCTCCACCAAGACCAAAGCGAGAGGTGTAACTGAAGAAGACCTGCTGCCAGGCTGGTACGACGCCACTGCAGTCTTTGGCACGTTGACATGGTTAAAGGCAGTCACCATAACAGTCTCTGTGCATGCAGTCCTGCAACAGGAGGACTCGTTGAGGGCATCAGTGCTCGCTCAATGTCTGCAAGTGTTGTGTTGGGTCACTTTGCGCATGTCGGACAGTCCACTTGTTTTCCGTCTCCGTGGGTTGTGTAGATCTCCCAGGTTCCTCATGTTGCTGGTGCGTGGCTTCTTCTATCCGCTGCCACCAACGACCGTCCTGCTTTGTGGAGCCTTATGATACAACCCCCCTCGAACTTCAAACTGCTGAAGTTGCTTTCAAACCTTTCTCTGAGGCATAGTTTACTCGCAGAGGATGCTCCGACAGCTTGAGTCAGAAAGGATAACACAAGCTGTGGGATGACCTTATATAGTCAGTCACATGCACGGCTGAGCGGGAAACTTGAGTCATTCACGCCTCATGATGTCAGACCTACCCACCAGGTTCCATTCCTGTTGGTTGATTCCTTCTGGGTGCAGCAATCTTTGAACGGACTCTAAAGCAGCTTTGCAAGCATCTGAGCAATGTCACAGCCACCTCCAGCCAGCAGGAGAAGTCCTCACTCTCTGTGGATGGTAATACAGCCGGCAGTTAATGTTCTCCAATGTTCTCAACGAGATTTTATAGAGACCCCCAGACATCAGCAGTAGTCCGGCCTTCCGTCTTGTCAGACAGTGTGTCTGCAGGCCTGCCTGTGTGTTTTGTCCAGGTCTGTTTGTGTGTGTGTGTGTACAGGAGTGTGTGTGTGTAACCATGCTTGTGTGTTATAGTGATGGCGAATATGCACCAAAGCAAGAAAGGTCAGCATGGGAGTGTCCTGCATTGCCAGGTACAGTTTAACCTCAGGAAGCTGAAGATGTAGTTCGTGTTCTCTCCTCTCTTCAGCTTCTCCTCCACATCCTCTAGCTTCCCTTTCCAGCTCACAGTCGTCTCCACAGACTCTCAGTTCAGCGGTGCATTCAAGTAAACCAACACAGCGCTCCCAGGTCACTTTATAGGGGTGCCGCCACCCTATGGTGCAACCACCCATCATTGCATGGCATTGACGCAGGAGTGTCTCCATTAAAAACGATGGTTTCTAATTTTGGGGTCTGGTCTGGGGACCTATAAAATGGACGGTATGTACTGGTGAGTGACAGATAATGATAAAGATTGGACAGTCTGTGTGTATTAATTACTGACCCATATATTGGACAACAGACCATTTTGGTCTCAATTCATTGGAAATCCGTCCCTTACTTGAATGCACCCCGTGTGTCCTGTGTCTTTGTGTGTGTGTTTGTCTGTCTGTTAGTTGTAGCCACTCATGTCCATCATCATGCAGGTTCCTGTGACCTGGGAGTAGTCATTCTCCACCGTAGCCTTCACTGTCCCCCCCTCACACTACTTGGTGACCACTAATGCAAACTTCTCATGTTCACAAACCTACCAGAAAGGGAGGAACTCTTCACTTTCTCGGGTTTCTCCGAGGCCAGAGCCGCTGGGAGGGAAGCAGGGCTTTGGGCCTCTGGTCGTTCCGAGGCTGGTCAGATTTCTACGGGAGCTGCTTTCACACAAGCCATGCTTCTGCTCACTCTGCAGGTTCGTGGGGAGGTTCAAGTCCAGGAAGGAGAGAGAGGCGGAGCTGGGGGCCAAAGCCAAAGAATTCACCAACGTTTACATCAAGAACTTCGGGGAGGACATGGATGACGACAGGCTGAAAGAACTCTTCGATAAATACGGTATGACATACCACAGATGTAGTCTGAAACATCATGATCGTTCATGTGCACACCTGAACCATCTCAGATAGTTTGCATGAGCTCACCTTGCCAGCACTTTTTGGTCGTTGCTTTGGACGTGTGTGTCATGTTTAAATAAACTCATCGTCAAAACAATAGTTGCACCCAGAAGGACGTGTGGGATTGCAGTGCTGTAGTGAAGGAAGATGAAGGTGATCAGGATCAATAACTGATGATAACTGTATTCTGATCTGATCAGTATTTATTGATCTACTCATACAGAAGTGGTGTCTCTCAGTACGGCGTCAGGTTTAACGCAGTTGTAGATGTTCCTAATGGTGTCCTGTGATAATCCGTGCCTGGTGCTGACCACGGTGCCTCAACACATGTCTTGTGGTCATCTCCACCAAGACAAAAGTGGGACTTGTGTGGTGTTAAGGGCAGTCGTCATAATGGTCTGCTTGCATATAGGCTGCTCGACACAGGACATCTGCCGCTGGTTGCTGAATGTCCACATCCATGGTTGTTGGGTTGGACAAAGTCAGTTCCCCCTCTCTGTGGTTCATGTACGTATTCCAGATCCTTCATGTCACTGGTGTGTTCCTTCATCTGTCCAGTGCCCCCAACAGCGTGCTCAGGTAATACCTGCATGACTGGCACGTACAACGGGACGATCTTAACGGCACTCCTTGCTTGTCACGTGTGCAGCCGAGCATTAAACTTGAATCAGTCTCACAATGTCAAACCGGCCCCGGTCGGTGGACTCCATCTGGGTGCAGCTACCTTTTTGACGATGAGTGTATGTATGATTTCTTGGCCGATGCAGAGTCACTGTAAATGAACTTCTGTGCTTTTTGCTCTGCAGTTAAAAGTGTGAGGCTCAGTGTCCTCGTTCTCACCTGCAGGTAAAACTCTGAGCGTGAAGGTGATGACGGATCCCACAGGAAAATCACGAGGCTTCGGTTTCGTCAGCTACGAGAAACACGAGGATGCCAACAAGGTGAAAGTCCATCAGGGAAATCCTGTGGAATCACTGTTGCAACCTGAGATGTGAAGTTTCATCAAGCCAGTGAGGAAACCAGTGGGATTCTTTACCTTCCTGTTAGCTGTCAAACCCTGAAACAGCAGCAGGTGGAACACTGTCAGGACGGACGAGTGGACTGAAAGAAGGATGAGCTGATTGAATTTACATTCAGCAGCTTACAAGGTTGCTCACATTACAGAGGAGGTCAGAGTGGTGTTGGGAGTCTCACCCAAGGACTCATAATGGTGTAGGCCAGCATAGTTACCCAGACTGGGAATCGAACCCCAGTCTCCCACATGGTGTGGTGGCTCACTGGTGGTGTTGATTGAACGATTGATGGGTGGATCGAATAAATGAATGGAACCACTAGTAAGAGAATGGATCAATGAAGATACAGTGATTAAGTTTACATGAACTCAAAAATCCGATCTTCGATTTCTTCAGTAAAGTCTGATTTCTTTGATTCAAGCTCCCAGTTACACCCGAAAAAGCAAAATATGCAAAAATAGAAATAAACAGAATAAAAATATAAGGCTTGATTGATGGTTTAATGGGTGGGTGACTGATGAATGGATACAAGGAAAGGTTGACTAGGTGCACTGAAGGAAGGAGGGAGGTGTGAAAGGTCAGAAGAGTAAATGGATAGAATCATGGATGAAGATGGACTGAAGGGAGGTCGGATTTTCGAGCATTTGGATGGAGAGATTACAGATGGATACACTGATTGAATCGGAGGAAGGGGAGGGAGATGTTTGAATGGTCGGATGGGTGGAAGAAGGGATGGAATGATGGATGGATGGATGAATTGAAGGAAGGTTGATTAAATAAGAGGACGGATGGATAGATGGATGAAAGGTGGATACACGGCTTGGAAATACAGACGGGAGGAAGGGAGAATTGAATGGTTGGATGGATGGGTGGATAAACAGATGGAGGAATGGATGAATGGATTGAAGAATGAACTGCTGCATTGGTTGAAGGATGTCTGGATTGTTTGAAGGATAGATGATGGATGGAGAGTTCAGTGGAAGGAGAGAATGGGTGTTGGATGTTGAAAGGGTTGGAGGGGTGGACGGAAGGGTATGGATGGGAATGACTAACGCGGGGGTCTTCTGACAGGCAGTGGAGGAGATGAACGGCACGGAGCTGAACGGGAAAACGGTGTTTGTTGGACGCGCTCAGAAGAAGATGGAGAGACAAGCGGAGCTGAAGAGGAAGTTTGAGCAGCTGAAGCAGGAGAGAATCAGCAGATACCAGGTAACAGACGAGTGGAAAGCTCTTTACAGAAGGGTTGAATTTCTGAAATGTCTGTAGGGATGGGTGTGTTTAATTACATCACCAACAAATAGTTGCACCCTGAAGGAACTGCAGTTCTGCAATGGTGGTGTTCTAGATTCAGTATGTCAGCTGTTCATCTTCAGTGAAGACTGTCAATGAATCCATGTGTGGACCAACTTTACATTAATGAGGTCCTACAACCAGAGGTTCAACCTTCTCTGTAGACACACTCCGGTGCTCTATTCCAACAGGACGACGCTCGTCCACACGCTGCTGCCGTCTCAAGATCTCGTCTTGAAGACACAGATACTATGTTATGGTCGGTCTCATCTCCAGACCTGTCCCTGATTGAAAATGTGTGGGATGCTATTGGACGCTCTAGCAACACTCCACCCCTACCACACCATCTGCAGAACTGAGTGAGAACATTCAAGCTGCATGGGATGGATCATCACAGGACACCATCAGGAACCTCTACACCTCCATGCAGAGACGTCTGGCGTGTTGCGTTAAACCCGAAGCCGTCCTGAGAGACACCACTTCTGTATGAGTAGATCAATAAATATTGATCATATTTGTCTGATTTTATCCTCCCTCTTGACAGCACTGCAGTCCCACACGTCCTTCTGGGTGCAACTATTTGTGCAGACGTTGTGTCGGAGTGTGTTTGAAATGGTATGTTTAAGTAAGGCTGACTTTGTGGACATCTTTTGACAGGGTGTGAATTTGTACATTAAGAATCTGGATGACACCATTGATGACGAGAAGCTGCGCAAGGAATTCTCTCCATTTGGCTCCATCACCAGTGCTAAGGTCAGTTTCAGGTCAAGCATTAACAGCACTTCACTGGAAATCTGGACGTTGCGTAACTCGGTAAACAACCGCCGTTATTGCTTCACAATCCCATCAGAGGGTGTTGGGATTTGGTCCCTGTACGCATTCCAAAACCTGATTCATTAAATGATCAAGATTCTTCCCAAAGATGTTTAGGGTTCTCACTGGGATTTGTCCATGTCCCTCAGGCCATTCTTACGTCCTCATTCTGTCTCCATATCTCTCCCGTCTCTGGAGCAGATCTCAAACCTGTAGTGTTAATGAAAGTATAACATCAGTAAAGAACGTGTGATTTAGAATTCCTGGTCCTCAGAAATGAAGAGGTCAAATCAGCTGAAGCTCATATCATATTGAATTACTGTCCACTGTATGTCCAGATTTTGTGGACGCCCCTTGTAATGATTACGTTTATCTGGTTTAATGTTTATAGATTTGAACAAAATTGACTCTGGTCCAGACATGACCTCTAACCCTAACATAGACATAACCCTAATCCTAACCCTCTTCTCAGTCGAGAACTCCCTGCACACCCTGCAGGTATTTATAGTCTGAAACACACTATGGAAAAGTGTACTGGTCTGCACTGATATACTGGCCTCCTATTCCCTGGTCTTGACCAACATATCTTGATTGATCTGATGACATTTGGGGTTGAAGTTCTTGTGTGTCCTGCAGGTGATGCTTGAGGAAGGCCGCTCCAAGGGTTTCGGGTTTGTGTGCTTCTCCTCTCCGGAGGAGGCCACCAAGGCCGTGACTGAGATGAATGGACGCATCGTGGGCTCCAAGCCGCTGTATGTGGCCCTGGCCCAGCGCAAAGAGGAGCGTAAAGCCCACCTCACCAACCAGTATATGCAGCGCATTGCCGGCATGAGAGCCATGCCCGCCAATGCCATCATCAACCAGTTCCAGCCCACCAGCGGGTACTTCATGCCTGCTGTGCCACAAGTGAGTGACAAGACTTTGGCCATGCTGCCGTGGTGTGTGTGTGTGTGTGTGTGTGTGTGTGTGTAGCTCTCTGGATGAGACAACCACGGTGTCGTATCTGTGTCTTCAAGACGAGATCTTGAGACAGCAGCAGTGTGTGGACGAGCGTCGTCCTGTTGGAATAGAGCACCGGAGTGTGTGTTCAGAAAAGGTAGAACCACTGGTTGCAGAACCTCATTAACGTTGATTTAGATGTGACAGTCTGGCAGAACACCAGTGCAGTGGGATGATGGTGTACACCTTTAAATTCCCATTTACAAAATAGTTTGGTGCTTTGAAATGAGACGGGTGGACACTATATATACAGTATATCTACCAGGGTTGTAGAATACCCTCCCTTCAGAACGTTCTGCCTGGTCAGTCTTTTAGAATCCATTGAACTGTGAGAACCTGATTCTTCAGCACTGTGAGAGCAAAGGCAGCTTAGTTATATCTGAAGGAACATTGGTATCCTCTGTCTGAGCCAGTAAGTCCAATCCCTAATTGAAATTGAGAAGAAAAGTCTTCGCTCTCCTGCAGTTCCCTCAGGTTGTTCTTGTCCTCAATGCTCGTGGTATTAAGAAGCGAAAGCTGCTCATCTGCATTCGGAGAACTTGTCTATGAAAGTTTGATCAAAATCTGGCTTTAAACCTTATTGTTTGCTTGTATCCCACCATCCCGCAGGCCCAGAACAGAACCACCTACTATGCCCCCAACCAGCTGGCTCAGATGCGGCCAAACCCCCGCTGGCAGCAGCAGGGGGGCAGAGGTCAGGGAGGGTTCCAGGGTATGCCCAGCTCACTTCGCCAGCCAGGTCCACGCGCCAACATCCGCCACCTCGGACCCAGCGCGACGGCGCAAGGCCCCCGTGGAATACCAACAGGTGCCCAGAGAGTGGGTGAGCAGAACCCACCCTGACTAGAACCTCACTAATAGGCTGACGTGGGTCTTGGTCCAGACCCAGATTCAGTGATGGCTTCTAATACCTTTTTCTAACATTCTTTCATCTCCTCAACAGCCGGTACTGGCCAGCCCATGGGTCCCCGGCCCGGCCTGGGGGTGACCACTCCCCGCGCCATGCCTCCATACAAGTATGCCACCACCATTAGAAACACTCAGCCGCAGGTGGTCCAGCCCATTGCCTTACAGCAAGTATGTTCCTCCGCTGTCTCTGTTTAGCTTGCTGTCTTTGTGAGCACTGGCACCTTAAAGTAGTAATGGTCACTTTGCATTCCTCATGGTTGTGACATCACAACACCTTATCTGGGACCATCCTTTGCACCTACAGCCTTTTATCTTAAAGCCCATTGGTTTAGAGCCATGCTGACTGACGTTCCAGAAGAACATCAGAAGGTTCAGACCTGCTTTATAGTGTGGGATTGCAGTGCTGTTGTGAAGGAAGATGAAGGTGATCAGGATCAATATCTGATGATAACTGTATCTGATCTGATCAATATTTATTGATCTACTCATACAGAAGTGGTGTCTCTCAGTACGGCGTCGGGTTTAACGAAACACGCCAGACGTCTCTGCATGGAGGTGTAGAGGTTCCTAATGGTGTCCTGTGATGATCCATCCCATGCAGCTTGAATGTTCTCCCTCAGTTCTGCAGATGGTGTCGTAGGGGTGGAGTGTTGATAGAGCGTCCAATAGCATCCACACATTTTCAGTCAGGGACAGATCTGGAGATGAGACCGACCACGGCGTAGTATCTGTGTCTTCAAGACGAGATCTTGAGACGGCAGCAGTGTGTGGACGAGCGTCGTCCTGTTGGAACAGAGCACCGGAGTGTGTGTTCAGAGAAGGGAGAACCACTGGTTGCAGAACCTCATCCTGACATTCTTAGTGACTCCATGACAGATTCCTTCTGGGTGCAACTATTTTTGACTAATATGTTTTGGATGCTGCTGTCATTTTGGTCAGTACAGTCGTGTGGAAATGGCCATATGTTAACTGAACGACTCAGCTATTGACTCAACGCTTGTGTACTTGTGAAACACGGGTCACATCCGCAGTTGACGTGTAATTCCAGAAGGTGCACTACTGTAACACATCTGTAACAGTGACGACACCAGTACTTACACTATTATTAATGGATTATTGATGTGTAATAACAGTAATTAGAGATAAAACTGCGGTGTGCATTTTGCTCAGGCCCAGCCTGCGGTCCATGTCCAGGGTCAGGAGCCTTTGACTGCCTCCATGCTGGCTGCAGCTCCTCCGCAAGAGCAGAAGCAGATGCTGGGTGAGTGTTAAAGCCTGGAATAATGATATTTCTCATCTCTCACTGACTGCCCGTCCAGCGTCCAGGGCTTAGATCGGCCCATTTATGTTGAAGCAATGTTTTTTACTGCAGCGTATGTATGGAAAATGTGGGAAAACCAGTTAAACGTTTACCCGTTTGTCTCCCAGGTGAGCGTCTCTTCCCGTTGATCCAGGCCATGCACCCGAGCCTGGCGGGAAAGATCACCGGAATGCTGCTGGAGATCGATAACTCCGAGCTGCTGCACATGCTGGAATCCCACGAGTCCCTGCGCTCCAAGGTCAGATTCCAGCCGCTATGCTTCCATTCACTCTATTCCTGTCAGCAGAGCCACGAGAAGGACACGTCATGGCCGAGTCCTGAGCTTTGAGCTTAAAGAAATGATGATAGTGAAAAATCAAATCGGTGAGAATTCCAGCGAGGCTGGTGAGGACAGCTGGTAGTGACGGAAAGGAGCATCTTATTCCAGCAGCTTATTCCCATCAAATGTTTCTCAATAACAATTCTGTAACTGGCATCATTTCAAACATCTGTCAAACATGGTGGAGGTAGTTTTATGAGAATCCATAAACCTTCCTCATATAGAACTCATTCACTTTTGATCACCATTAACCCAGCTCACCTTGTGTGTGTGTGTGTGTGTGTGTGTGTGTGTGTGTGTGTGTGTGTGTGTGTTTCCAGGTGGAGGAGGCTGTAGCCGTGCTTCAAGCTCACCAGGCTAAGAAAGACGCCACGCAGAAAGTAGGTGTGAGCGCTCCCACCGCTGCTGCATCCTGACAAGCAAAGCCCACTGTCCAGACGGTAACTGAGAGCTGTCCGAGTTCTAATGCAGTCACACTTACATTAATATAATATACAGTCTGCTGGTGTTAAAGATCCCTCTGCATAATGTTCTGCATATACTGTATGGAAGTGGAGGTTCTACGCTCCAGCTCCAGCAGTATGATATGTTTCTGATTACCGTGAGTGACGCTGTATGAACTCGCCCGTGTGTGTTTTTCTGTTTTGTGTTTAGGCTACAGCGAAGGCTTGAGAAGAGAACACTACACTGGCTGGTGCATTTCACAACCAGAGATAAAAAAAAATACAATAAAACCTAAAAAAAAAGAGTAAAAATGAAAGAAAATCATACTTGAACATTGAAATAAATTTTGTTGCAGGGCTTATATTTTTAAGTCTGTAACAATTTTTAAAGAAATAAATACAGAGAGCCTATTTAAAATGTATTTAAACGGAGCCGTTTCTTCACGGGGAAGACGCTCCCGAATGTGGACAGGACTGACCGACCCTTTTTTTCTATGAGGCCATCAGACTTGGATCATTTTCTTCGTTTGAGAGTTGTGTGTTTGCTGGTTTGATTGGTCCTCTTTCATCTTCTAAACCCTGAGTGGTGTGGCCTTCTAAATAAAGGGATGACAGTTTCAACTTCATTGTGGTGTGATGTCTTACTCTTTCCGATCCTCACTCGTTCTGAATGTCAGAGGACAGCGCGAGTCCTTTCCAGCGATTCAGTGGTTTGTCAGCAACCACTGATCCGGATAAAGAGATGAAACACATCGGTGGTTCTCTAACTGTAGTACCACCGGTGGAACGCAAAGCATCCAAAGTTGGTACGAGACATGACGTCAGAAAATCTGCTGCACTGAAGTATTAAAGTTTTCAGTCTCTGAACTACAGAGCTGTAGTTATTCATCGGTTTTAAAGACCCTACAATGGAACCCTGAGGAACTCCAACATACACTAATCCAGCCGACCATTCGCAGTGCTTTCACGATTAATAGCTGAATAATGAACCTAGGGTTCAGAGGCATGACATGTAGACTCCATACTTCACTACACTGCACTCCTGATGCGTGGAGGCGTGGAGGCCACACACTGAGCCTACTATGTAGAAGTGTGTGGCCTGCTCTCCTGTAGACTGACCTGTTGGTGGTACTTAGAAATTGTGGGATCATGGGATGGTGCAGGAAAGCACTTACTGGGTGTAATCAGAGAAGTTTTCAAACACACTTGCTATATTGTGTAATCTCGTATGGATCCTAATCTTACATTTTATCTGATCCTTTTCTAGAGGTTTATAACTTTTTCAGTGCAGTTTGCTCTGCAATAAAATATAAATATATAATCATAAGACCATGATGCACTGAAAACTATATATATATATATATATATATATATATATATATATATATCGATTGGTCTTTCCTAATGCCAGTAAAGCAGCCTTAATCAAATTTTTTAAATCAGTAAAAGTTCAGGTCCATAATAACAATAATTTAAAGTTAAAAGGGAGTTAAAAAGCAGAAAATAATTCTCATTAGATTATGCTGGAAGATAATTGGCAATTTAGATGATAGGAATCCCTATAATTTGCCCATTATAGAGTTGATCCATCTATACTGGTGGTTACTGGTGTGGACTGTGTTACCGGTTAAATTAGATGGTCAATTATTCAAACTTAGAGAAAATTAATTTTAGCAGCTCTGATCTGGTGAAATGGTAGGGATATATAACTACACTGAAGCTATAACTATATAATGATGATCATAATCATTCATATGATTAAAACCTGATCAAAGCAGATCAGATCTGTTCTGATTTATTTTTATTATTTATTTGTATTTATTTATTTGCCCGGACCAATATGGCGGCCGCGATGACGTCTCTCAGTCACGTAAGGAAGCGGCCAATGGGGCGTCTCGGTGTGAAGGTCAGGGCTGAGGAGCTTATTTTGGAAGGGAATCTATTTCAGCCACATGGCAGAAAGATAACAGCCCTCATTACTGTTGATTTTCTAAATCAGTCAGGACTTTTATTTTGTGAGTTTTCTGAACAGCAGGGGGCGGAAGAGCAGAGGACTTTTATTTTGAACCGCCGATACGCGGGGAGGAGGAAACATGGCGGCGGCTAAGCGTGTTCTTTACGTCGGTAAGTTATGAATAAAAACAACGTTTAATTCAGTTTGATTTCACTGTTTGTGCTAATTTTAAACTGTTTTTACACAACTTTTAAATAACCACCAAAATCAGCTTCAAGCTCTGTAAATATTCCTGTGACTGACTGACTATGTGGTCTGTGACTATATGGTCTTTGACTGTTTGACTGTTTGACTGTATGGACTGTGACTCTGTGGTTTGTGACTGACTGCGTGGTCTGTGACTGGTTTATGGCTGTGTGGTCTCTGACTGTGTGGTTTATGGCTGTGTTGTTTTCTGACTATGGTCTGAGTGTGGTCTGACTGGCTATGTGGTCTGTGACTGATTGGTATGTAACTGGTTTGTGACTGTGTGGTTTATGGCTGTGTGGTTTATGGCTGTGTGGTCTGTGACTGTGTGGTCTGTGACTGGTTTATGGCTGTGTGGTCTGTGACTGTGTGGTCTGTGACTGGTTTATGGCTGTGTGGTCTGTGACTGTGGTTTATGGCTGTGTGGTCTGTGACTGGTCTGTTACTGAGGCTTATTGCTGTGGTCTGACTGTGGTCTGACTGGCTATGTGGTATGTGACTGTGTGGTATGTGACGAACTGGTCTTTGGTCTGTGACTGTGGTCTGCAATATTGCGGTCTGCGACTGGTCGGCAACACTTATGGGCTGGAGATGTGAACTTGCATGTCAAAGATCACCAAAATTGGGTTGTGCTGCGTGAACTTGGCAGCCAGAGCAAAATAGCAAACCTGTCCATGCTGTCTCTGGGTGGGTAGATGGCGCTCACTTCCCACATCAAATCCAGCGTGATGCTGGTCGGCACAGGCGTCTGTCGGCTGCTGTATCGGAGCTGGAGACCCACTGCTGTCCTCCCAGTGCGTTGGCTGCCCAGCAATGATGCAGTGATACATGTCCATTCAAACATGTATTGGAGGCTAAATGTACTTCACCGTCCTAATGTCGGGAGCGTCGTATGTGATTGGACGAGAGCTCTAACGGGGAGGGTAGTTGGCACTTTCAAAAAGCAAAATAAAGTTCACCAAAGTTGAAACTTGCAAATTTTAAATGAAATGTGGGAATATCGGGTGCAGTGGACCGTGATGGTGGAGTCCTAAAAATGTGAGAACCTTTTATCAAAAATGTTTTCATTTGATCTCAGGTGGCCTTGCAGAAGAGGTGGATGAGAAAGTTCTGCATGCAGCGTTCATCCCCTTCGGAGACATTACAGACATTCAAATCCCGTTGGATTATGAAACCGGTAAGGAAACCTGGCCAACAGGCCACAGACCCAGTGCAGCTTTTATCTAGAACCCTGTTCTGCCTGAACCTGAACACTTTCTCTGTTCCTGCAGAGAAGCACAGAGGATTCGCCTTCATCGAGTTTGAGTTGGCGGAGGTGAGGGGTTTCATTGTACATGATAAAACGATTGACCGTTATCTAGAACAGTCTAATACACCCAGTTTAACTTTATGACAATGCCGCCATCTAGTGGTGAGACAGTACAGCATTTCTAACTTTGGCTTGTATTGAAATCACTGCAGTACAGCTTTATTACCGTCACTGCTTATCTAACACTGGCCTGTTTCTTTTTCCAACGGCGCCCCCTTCAGGATGCTGCAGCTGCCATTGATAACATGGTAAGAAACCTCAACACTGAGTCGAGTGTGTGTGCATTCACTTGCACCATAGGGACAAAGGTATTGGGACACCTGTAATTGAGGGCAGAGTAACTGCCCAGGGACTGCCTTTTACTACATTTTGGAGCTTTGCTGTGAAGATTTGATTGCATTCAGCAAAACAAATGTTCTTGAGGACAGGATGTTGGTCTCAAAAGTAGTCAATGGAGCTCCATCATTCCAGAGAACACAGTTCCACTGCTCCACAGCTCAATGCTGGTGGGCTTTATACCCTCTAGTCCAAGCCTGCTATTAGACATGGAGACAGTAGGGTCATGTGTGTTTATCTGCTCCAGTGTGTCCTATTCTATTGGCAGAACATCTCTACAGGGATGAGACAAGCTGTGTGTGTGTGTGTGTGTGTGTGTGTGTGTGTGTGTGTGTGTGTGTGTGTGTGTGTGTGTGTGGATTTATTTGTTCTCTGTGTTTTTACAGAACGAGTCGGAGCTGTTTGGCAGAACGATCAGAGTGAACATTGCCAAACCCATGAGGATTAAAGAAGGTTCTTCACGACCTGGTTAGTACACTGTCTTTGAAGGCCACATTTGGGCGACAGCCATCGATCTAATTCACCCTGGTCTGTATTGAGAAACACATACCGCTGAAGAAACGTCTTTTAAACATCATTTGTAAAATGTAATTATTAGAAATGTAATTTACTTTGAGGGGAAAAGGTTAGGACACGCCCAAATTTATTACTAATTAAAATGTCAAACTAGAGGACAAAGAATGTTGGAGATGGAGCTGCCGGGCAGAAGAAGAAGAGTTCAGAGAAGGTTTATGTATGTAGTGAAGGTGGACATGGAGATGGTTGGTGTAACAGGGGAAAGGGCAAGATGGAGGCAGATGATCCACTGTGGCGACTCCTAAAGGGAGCAGCCGAAAGAAGCCACCAGGATCCTCAGTCGACTGTGATGCAACTCTTTGGACTCCACCAGCCCTGCTGCTGATCACGGCTTTAAATCCGTTACAGTATTTATTTCATATATGAATGAATATCATCTAAAACTTTCATCTTCATCAGTGTGGTCCGACGATGACTGGCTGAAGAAGTTCTCAGGGAAGACCACAGAAGAGGCAGAGGAGGCGGAGTCGGCGGGACAAGAGCCCAACACCGCGAGCCAGGAGGTAAACACTCGGTTTAGCTCAGTTACGCAACACTGGAAACTACAGGAACCGTAAAAACACACGTCTGCACTGCTGTGTTCAGGGTGAACCTCCAGCCAAGAAGGGCCGGGTGAACCCGCAGGTCTACATGGACATCAAAATCGGCAACAAACCGGCAGGCAGGCTGCGCTTCCTCCTGCGAGCGGACGTGGTGCCCATGACTGCAGGTCAGAACGAACACACACACACACACACACACACACACACACCAGCATAGCATCTTTGTTTCTGAGACATTCGTAAACGTACATAAACATTATATTGAGCTTTTGAAAGAAGCGTTATTTCTCAGGAAACATTACGTCCAGGCCCGTTTCATATTGTCCACTGACCTGTAGAATGGTGAAGTGGACACAAGGGGGAGCTGTAACATCACTCCACAGCAGCCCGACTGATGGGCCTTCATGCATTTTTAGATGTTTGATGTGAGCGGAGGCATTGGCCGATGCTGATTATTGGAAAATGGCTTTAATTGATCTGATTAATCGGCTCTTTGTCTTTATTAAACCCTTTATTTTTTAATATGAATAAATATAAATTGGATTATTTCGTATCTGTAACGTTTTCAAATCAAACCCAGTTTTTCGCTGGTACTGATCTCACAAAGCAGTTTTACACAAACATGAAGCAAAGGATTAAGACACAAACCCTGTGTTGAGCCAAAGAGCAACAGTGCAGGAAAAACCCTCAGAGCTGAGGGAGGAACCAGGCTCACGTGGGGACCCTCGTCCTCTGGTCAAACTACTCCTACATTATTGATAACGGGACACTGGACCACATGTCTGCGGTAAAATTAATCAACTCTGAACCACGTTATCTTGCCCGTGTGGGTTATTTAGTTTTTATTTGTTTGTACCAAATTAAACCCAACGTCAGGTGCAAGGGACACTCCACCATCGGTTCCTCAGTGTTCGGTTCCTCATCAGTTTTTCTCTTGTTTGGCAGAGAACTTCCGTTGCCTGTGTACGCACGAGAAGGGCTTCGGGTTTAAAGGCAGCAGCTTCCACAGGATCATCCCCCAGTTCATGTGTCAGGGTGGAGACTTCACCAACCACAACGGCACTGGCGGCAAGTCCATCTACGGCCGTAAATTTGACGACGAGAACTTTGTGCTTAAACACACCAGCCCGGGTGAGGAACCGGATTCAGACCGACGTATTCCTCCAAGCTGTCGCTGTTCTGAGATCTGATGCTGCAGAGAGCTGAGTTCCGTGTCTGGCAGAACATGCTGGATGACCCTCTGTGTCCTCTTTCCTTTGTTGTTTTAGGTCTGCTGTCCATGGCTAACTCTGGGACGAACACTAATGGCTCACAGTTTTTCATCACCTGTGATAAAACGGACTGGCTGGACGGGAAGCATGTAGTGTTCGGAGAACTGATGGAGGGCATGGATGTAGTGCGGGCCATGGAGGTGTGTTTTAATAATTTAATAATGCCTATGTTCACTTCACTTGATCGTACCTTCAAACGAACGCCAGATCCCACACATTTAATCCCCTTATTGACTCGCATATTGTCTTCACCATCTGGCACGATGTTGACGAGGGTCCACTGGGAGTAACCCAGTGCTCTGCCCCACCTCATCCCTCGTTGTCTTTGTTGACCAGTGATTATAATAGAAAGACTGGATTTAGAGTTATTTTTGACCCTTAAGACACAGGATCTACACAGAACTCTAAGACACCACGAGGGTTAAACTTGAGCTCTCGAAAGGAAGCTCTGTCAGCAGGTCCCACAGGATACTCCAGATGAACTTAAACACGTAAACATTATAAACGTGGTTGTTACGTAGTTTTTGTTGGTCTGTTTACTGCTGCCTGAATAATCACTGTTCTGCTGTTCTCTCCCGCAGGCTCAGGGGACTAAAGACGGAAAACCCAAACAGAAAGTCATCATATCTGATTGTGGGGAGTATGTGTGAGTGGCGTACTGTGTGTGTGTGTGTGTGTGTGTGTGTGTCAGTCACCTGTTTTGTAGACAACTCCTTTTGTATGACTGTTCTGTAAATATCCAATAAATCTTTTATAAAGAACATCAGTCTGTTGAAGCTGTTGAGTCCTAAAGGTGACCGGGAGACGTGGTGAACCCGAGTCCACCAAGAAGTGATTATTTCCTTTTATAAAGAAGGTGAGACCTGCTGGGTCAGCAGTTACTAACAGCCAATCAGGATCCCGTAAATGATAAACATCAAAATGAAGTATTTCCTGTATTTTATTGTAACTGGGGTAACTTTTCAAACCTTTACGGAGCCAAAAAACGAGTAGGGTAACAAAAAATGAGCTGTTAGTCCAGAACTGTCAGATCTTTTCATATGTGATCTTATGTCAGATCACAAGTGGGCAGTTGGTGGCGCAGTGGATAGTGCTGTTGCCTCACAGCAAGAAGGACCTGGGTTCGATCCCTGGTTTGGGATTGAGCCCTTCTTTCATGCTCTCTGTGTGTGTGTGTGTGTGTGTGTGTGTGTGTGTGTGTGTCCTACGATGGAGTGTGTGTGTGTCCTACGATGGAGTAGGACTTGTTTCCTCCCCTTGCGCTCAGAGTTACCAGCTGGGCTCCCCTTCCTGATGCTGTGCAAGATGGCTGATGATGATGGGGAACCAACCAGTAACACACATCACAACTGGACTTGGTGCAGTTCAAAGTGCAATACCGCCTCCTACAGGGCTCTTACTATATACATTTTATACCCTCAGTCAGTAAAGTTCAGTAAAGGTCAGTAAAGTTCAGCAGTTAGACATTATGATGTTCTTGACCTGGTCTGGAGGACGTTTTCTCGAACTGGTCCTTAATGATTTTGAATTAAATTGGCTGGTTGTTCAGTAGGATGGTTCACCACTGACGTACATGCAGTGTCTCTCCAGCTATGTTCTTCGGTCCTGAACTGGACGAGGGGACGCTGCAGGACCAGACACGGTAGCAGTAAGGCCACCTTCTTAACTCGTCACTGACCTTCATCTCACCGATTCACTATTGAATTCTTAATCCTCAGCAGTTCACAGGAAGAATCTCATTGGTCAGATCCATCGTTCCTGTTTCTGTTATTACTGCTGTGCAGAAATAAGCTTTATCCAGCAGGGGGCGCACTGGGATTGAGTATGATTGGGCCGAGCTGGAGTGCCAGCCAGATCTGGGGACCAGTTCATTCCTAGTTTCCTTGATGTTGGAAGAAATGGATGAGCAAGTGTCCTTTTGCTCCAACCTTTTTGGACGTATGATGTAACCCAGCCCTGCACATTTTAGTGGATTCCTTGTTTTAACACACCGACTGCAGCTCGGAAAGAGCTTGTTAATGAGGTCATTATTTGAGTCAGCTGTGTTGGCAGCAGGGAAAGCACTAAAATGTGCAGGGCAGGGTGCCTCCAGGACCAGGGCTGAGAGAAACTAAAATCTGATTATTGTATCCAGGTAGTTTTTGGGAGTCTGATCTGCTTTTGAGAATCAAATCCAAATCCCACTTGGAGGTGGTTTGAAATCCAATTAGAATCAGATCTTTAGAAACGCATTAAAGTCTGGACACTGAAATCAGATCTTTAAAGCGTCTTTTTTGTCACTTACAACACAACATATGACCACGTCCAACCCAGAGCGATGACAGTGTAAGGATCCAAGAAGAGCATGGCACCAGTGAGGCTGTCCGATCTGAAAAAAAGTGAACGAGGACCTTCAACAGATCAGATTCGTATGCAGTTCAAACACCGAAAGTGGCCTTGGGTTCGTTCTTTCTGTGGCAAAACGAGTGACGCTCCCACCACCATGCTTAACGGTTGGTACAGTGCTCGTAGGGTTAAATGCCTTACCTTCACTCCTCCAAACATGCCTCAATCTATGTCTCTTCTGTCCTCCACATGGACGTTTTTTGTCCACATGTTCAGCTGCCCCAGGAAAAGAACAATTCCAAGAGATCTCTGGAAGCACAAAGTTCTTTCGGGACATCATACACTCAATCTAGAACCCATTTTAAACAGTCGTACCTAAAGGCCGCTCCGTTTGTCGGTGAACATCTCTGGCCTGTGTGAAAGGCCCTGTGTGTCGCAAGCCCACGGCTGGTGTTCTGGTCTGCCAATCCGACTGCCCACACACAAATGATCAGCATCTGACCAACGTCCACACACGCTTACTCTCACACACTCATGGAAACGTCCAGAAAAATCACACCAGGAGAAGCGGGTTCTAATGACCAGCAAACCAAAAAGATTTTATTTTCAGCACTGAGACAGACGCTTGTGTTAGACTGTTAAACTGAAATCTGCAGTTAGAAAGCTTTGAGCCGTGGACCAGCTGGACCCAGCTGGACCCAGCGAGCCATTCCAGCACATCCCACCATACAATGAAGCCAGCCGGCCAACAGCATACCGACCTAAATCAGCCTATTCACATCCAAACGGTCAACAAAATCAAAATGTGTCCTCTGAGCAGCAGCGAAACAGTTCCTTTGCCAAGAGCATCCAACCACGTCAAGCACAAAACCAAGCCTCGGAACTGATACATCCATATTTCAAAACAAAAACAACGTTCGTCTGAGCAGAAGGGCATATCAGAGGTTTGTGCTGTGCTTTAGGAGACCAGACTTCAGATTTTGTGCCTTGATGATCACAACGTAAAAGGTCAACTTAGAGGCAGATCCTGATTTTGACTCCAGACTGGAAAGGTCAGTCAGAACTGTAGTCTCAGATTTGTGGATGAGATGCAAACGAGGTCCTTCAGAGCAGGGATTTGGTGGAAAAAGGTCTAGATCTGACCATTCGACTCCACAAGACCTCTGAAGGTGTCCCGTGGTATCTGACAGCAAGTCCTGAAAGTTGCGAGATGGGAAGTCCGTGAGCATTGTTGACTCTTTTTTGCCCATGACCCCAATGGTCACGTTTGGTAGGTACTGACCACTTCAGACTGGGAACTCCCCACAAGACCTGCCTGATGTTCTGGAGATGCTGTGACCCAGTGATCTTGTTTGGTTCTTGTTAAAGTGTCGCAGATTCTGACGCTTGTCCATTTTTCTATTTTTCATGCTTCAGCTTTGTTCATCAATATCTAGATCCCACACCTGGAGACGGACCAGAGTAAGCAGGTAACCAATGATATACACTGATCAACATACAGCCGTTTATTTACACTGATCATCAATAAATAGTTGCACCCAGAAGGAAGTGTGGGATGTAGTGCTAGAGGTTCCCAATGGTGAGTGTTCCTAATGATCCATCCCATGCAGCTTGAATGTTCTCACTCAGTTCTGCAGATGGTGTGGTAGGGGTGGAGTGTTGATAGAGCGTCCAATAGCGTCCACACATTTTCAATCAGGGACAGGTCTGGAGAAGAGACCGACCACAGTGTAATACCTGCGTCTCTTGAGACTCAGCAGTATGTGGACGAGCGTCCTGTGTGATTGATTTGCTGCCATTCAAAGTGAGTCCATGACAGTCTATCATGACCAACCTTCTGGATGCAACAACTGTTTTGATGATGAGTGTTTTATCCAAACCCACCAGTGAAACTACACATCATCTCAGATATATATTGATGACAGTTAAACACGGGAAGTCATGCAAGTACCTTTTTGTCATTTTCAAGCAAAAACTCAAAACGGTCTGTAACTTTGCTCTTCACCTTTTGGCAGATTTGGAATCTGGCAGTGGTTCTTTACACTGTATCACAATATAACCATGAATGGACCAATAGAAATGCTCCAAAATGACTTGGAATAGAATCTTTCTTCCACTGAAGGCTACGAAAGGCATTTTAGAGATAAGCTCCTTCTGAGGGACAATGACTGTGTAATGACTTGGAGACATTAAACTCTTCAACTCACCACTACTGGGCTAAAGTGTCCCGGAAAGTTCTTCAGAGTATTTCACCCCAAACCCACTTTGAAGGACTGTCCACATTTTAGCCATGCAGTAGAACTTCTTAGAAATCGCACTAGTTGTCACGAAGATGGGACATCTTCACTCATCCTAAATGTCACACTCTCTTGTGAGGCACAAACTTTACATCTCAATTTGTGGACTGTTTCTCCACGTAATGTGAATCAGACAGCTGCTCTTTACATTGTGGGAAAATTTCATGATAAATGGACCCATAGAGAGATGCCATTTTGGAGATACAAGGTTAATGCTTGACAGAGATGCACTATATGGACAAACGTACGAGGAAACCTGCTCATTCATTGCTTGTTCTGAAATTAAGACTTTCCTTTCCTGGGAAGACTTCCTATTAGATTTTTGATTGCATTCAATGCCAAAATCATCCCCCGACTCATCCCAAAAGTCCTGTATGGAGCTCCATCGTTCCAGAGAACACAGCTCCACAGCTCAATGCCGGGGGTCTTTATACCCTCTAGTCCACACCTGCTATTAGACATGGAGACAATAGAGTCATGTTTGTTTATCTGCTCCAGAGAGTCCTAATCTATTGGCGGTACTTCTCTACAGGGATGAGACAAGCTGTGTGTGCATTTGCACATCTGTGTCAGCAACGAATGCAACTTAAAGTAGTTGAATGTGAGTCTACAAACATTTGGCCACACAGTGCATCTCAAACTGAACGACTATAAAGATTTAGAAACGTCATAGAAAGCAGCAGCAGACGGACTGAAACGACTGTGCTCAGTTATTTGGATGGTAGCAACACACGCACACACACACACACACACACACACACACACACACACACACACACACACACACACACACACACTTCCATCATCTTATTGCAAGTTCAGATTGTAAACCAGTAATTCATGAAGCATGATGATATCAGTGGACAACAGCTGTAATATAGACACACACATGATTCGGGGGTTCAGGGGTTTTTCCTACCGTGCACCTAAAGTCCGGTCACACTGGGTTTTGGGCTGTAAAATTAGCACGTAATGCAGTTAACGTGAATTTTGTGAACAAACGTCCAAAAACAACAACCATCACAGCTAGAACCAGCGGGACAAATCTGAAACTTCACTAAAATCCTTCAATAATCCCAGTTTTTGTCCTGGAACCCTAGAAAACACACCCTCAGAAAGCTCGCACGGTATAATTTGTGTGTACAGGAAGGGTGAAGCGAAATCTATGATGTGCTCTGTACTGTCTCTGCTCTGTCTGAGCCTCCATGGAGGAAACACTGACCGCTGTGGTTCCAGGACAGAAGAGTCGCGGCTGATTTCTGGCCTCACGCTTTTCCAGCGATGTAGAAAGGGCTCCGTTACGGTTCGCAACCTAATTCTGAACCATTTCCACCAACAAAAAATCGGTTCCGGAACCTGAAACGTTCATTCACAGCGGGAACCAAAACGCAGTGGGCGAGTCTAGTTGTACAAGAGCATCGACACCATTCATCTCATACAGTCTCATCTTCTACGACTTCATGGAGAAAACCAAACATCTAACACAAACGCTCACTGGTACTCTATACACGACACCGTCTCCTCATTCTGTTCACTGACGCTCTGCAGCGCCCTCTGTTGATGACGTCTTCTGTGACGTATCCTCGGTTCCACTAAACTGGTGTAAACGAGGCCTGATTCACTGAAAAGCATGAAGGTTCTCATAAGCCCAAATGGAACTCCCATCTCACAAGGAGGCACAAACTGCAAAAACCCGGTGTGACCGCACCTTTATGGGTAGTCTCCAGACCCACCATGATCCTGACCAGGAAGAAGTGGACAAGAAGATAAATGGACTGCATCGGTCACCATAAAATAAATATGACTTTTCTCTGTGATGTTAATCCAGGTAAACGTTGATATTGTAGACGTTTAAGTTTCAGCATCTGCAGAAATAATGGGTTCCAGAGCAGTATCAGAGCATCCCTATTTATAAACCCTTTACAGGTTCCAACAGCTTTAGTACATTTAATCATTACCTAGAACACGGGGGAAATATCCATTCTTAAATGCGAGTCATCATCCAATTTCCAGTGGAATCTCAACTTGGCTAAAGTGCGTCAGACGGAATGAAATGTCTGCAACCCACTCCAAACCTACACCATCAGCCTTCTCGTCTTTGGCGATGCTTCAATTGTGTTATTTGTTCACTACGAGGGACAAACCCTCACTCTTTTGCCATTTTCTCTTCATCTGGCCTCAACAAGGGACTCCTGACCGTCTCGCCCGATGGGCATTTCTACTGTAGGCTCTGTTACACTACGTGACGAGTTCCTTTTTTGCTATTTTGCTGTGGCTCATCTGCCACATCACATTTATCCAGCCCTTGTTAGTAGCTAATATAAGGTCATTCAAAGGTTCTGCAATTCCTGCATACATTCAAACGTTCCTCAAGAGTGAGGTCTGTATCTTTACTGCATGCTGCCAAAGAAAGAGAACAAGTGTGTTGTGCTTTTATGCAGCGTACAGGCGGTTCGCTCCACTTCGAGCCTATCGCTGACGCCTTTCCTCCCAACTGTTCCTCGTTCAATGGCTTCACTTCAAGTGTTTCACAGGCATTAGATCACAGGTCCACGTTATTTAAATATTTTAGTTTTCTGTTCTACTATCTGTGCTTTAATTACTACTTTCATTTCTTTAAATTATTCCTAGTAGTACTCTGTCAAATTTCAATATGTTAGACAGTATTTTACTTGCATAGGATCTTTACTAAGCAAAGGGGCAATCCTAGCTTTATCGTTGTGCTCTTGGTGGTCATCTTATGACACTGGGTGCTTTTTGCTGCCGGGAAAACGTCTGTCGAACCATCCAGATACAAAAAAAGTGCACAAAACAAATGGAATCTGGACAATGCATTGACAAAAATGCATCTATATATGCTATGCTGCTATCCCACAATGCTGAAACAGAAGGGCTGTCCGTTTAAGGCTTCCCATGGACATGTCCGTCAACCATGCAAAGAGAAACATTCCTATTTCGAGCAACTGGGCAGGACATACTTCACAAGAAATAAAGCTTTTGTAATCATTGATCATGCTTCTTCACATTTTTCCCTCCGGTTTGTCCCTGACGAGTCACATGAAAGATAGAACATCCTAATCACATGTTTCGGTCACCCCTGTTCGGTAAGCTCAGGACAAATGGGAATAAAACTCCTTTGGCCTCCATGGGAGCCTTCAGTGGTTCCTCCGCAAACCGGCCACCTTCTTCCTCCACAATAAACTGGAGAGTCTGGGTCTTGTTGACACAGTAGATGCAGTTGCCGACGACGGCGCACCTGAACGGCAGTGGGCTCCCTTGCTGGTAGGAAGCGCAGTCATGCCACATCTTCACAATGGTGTTGTACTTGAACACATTGACGCCTTGCTCACGATTGACATCGAACCTGTAGATGAAGCTTTTCAGTGCCACCATGTCAGTGGACTTCTTTCGGCTGTTGTTGTATGGACACTCCTGCCACTCATCCCTTTTGGGGTCGTACTTCAGGAGACGGTAAAACAGAGAACCTCCCGAGACGTACAGCTCTCCATTGCAAGTGGTTGCCTCGTGGGCGACTGCAAAAGCTCCTTTGGGTAGAGGAGCAACAGTGGTCCAACGGTCCATACGAGGGTCATACTTCTCCACTGTGAAGAGACATTCCCCTCCAATGGCATACAGGTATCCATCCATGGAAACCAGCTTTAGTTGGGACCGTGCTTGGTTCATGGGCCGTACCTCACTCCAACGATCAGTGATGGGGTTGTAGCAGAAGACCTTGTCGGAAGCTTTCCCTTTCTCCCCGTACCCTCGGATCCCACCCGCCACAAACAGGTAGTTGTACATGCAGCAGATGCCACAGCCCTTTGTGTTGATGTCCTCAGGCATGATGGTCAGCGTGCGCCAGTCCTCTGTGCTCTTGTTATAGTAGTAGATCATGTGGTTGTCCTCAAAAGAAGCGGCGGACAGAGGGCTCTGTGGGCGACTGTTGTTCCTGCTTGGTGGCCTGCTGCCCACACGATCAAAAACGTCATTGATTTCTGCTGCCATAAGGCAGCTGTGTCCTTCCATACGGTTCCTGAGGACGAGGTCCCTCTCAGAACCTGTGAGACGCCCATAAACAGCAGGATCGCGGAGGACCTGCAAGAAGTTGTCACTCATGAAGCGATATGCCGTCTCCTTCATTTCATTTAGCCGTTGCTTTTTGGCGATGGTCAGGATTTCATAGCAGTTCTCGGTTGTGATCTGAGAGGACATGGTGTCAATGGCAGCTTGCACCGCACAGGGGATTTGCAAGATTTTTGCCCCTGTGATGACATCCACAACATTGTCTTTGTTGACGTGCATTTTGGATGTATAGACGTAATCTATCAACACCGACAGAGTCTTATAGCTCATCCCTTTCACCTTCAGAATGTCCCGAGAGAGTCTGGCCTTAAAATAATCACTTTTTTCAGCTAACACAGACTTATGTGCTTGGATTTTCTGTCCACCCACTTCAATGACTAAATCAGGGTCCTGTCTGATTGACTCAGCATTTCTTAGCCCATTACCACTGGGTGTTACGTCCTGTCCTGGTGCAGAATATCCATATGGCGTATACTGGGTCGCACTGGCTTCCTGCGTTGAACTCAACAAGTTACCCAGTGCTTGTTCCAATGACCTTGATGAACTGGGGACATTCCTGAAGTCATCCTGACTTCTCATATGAAGTGAAGACGGCACCTCAACTCTGCCTCCGTTTGCCTCCTCTTTTATTCCGTTCTTACTAAAACACTCACTCTGCTTCACGCCAAGGTCCAGCCCTTCTGCTTTAGAACCACCCACCGTCTGAATGTGGTCCTGAAACCCACTGTCACTGGAGCCGCCATCTTGCATGTAGTCTCCTGCTCCTAAACTCTGCTGTCCCAAGCTGCCAGTTTCGGTCAGACTCCCAGATTCCACTGTATCCCAGGATGTCTGCTGGCACAGAGCCTGACGATCCGGTAGCACCGTGTCAGAAACGACAGCTTTCCCAGACCTCGGAAGAACTTCATCATTGTCTTCGGTAATGACGGACTGTTCAGAGCCACCGTGGCTGGCAGCGTGAAATATAACATCTGCCTTGACGGTGAAGGTGTTTCTGTCCCGCAGTGAGTTGTTCATCCTTCCTTAATCACAGTTTGCACCTTCAGAAGCAAAAAAAGGAAAATTACTGAATCTAATAAGTCAGAATTTAGCAACGCTCAGCCTTTCCTGACACCAGTTCAGACTCCCTGTGGGTTTCAAGGCTGATTGAAGTCCAATAATTGTTGAGATCCAGCTGGAAGTCATTCATAGCCAGGCTTGCTTGATGTATCCTAATCGGACTGTCTCAGCAGAGCAGTCTGGCTCTCTTGATTGCTTTCCAGCCCCACCAGAGGGCTTCATTTCTGGCTTGAGAAGAAGAAAGTCCTTTGTTTCACCCTCGCATCACTTTCGCTCCCACTGCCACTGTGTTCATCTTCTAACCGCAGTCTCTTCCTCTAGGCCTGGAACAAAAAGAAAGAATTCGTTTGTAATCTTTAACCTTCGGTATCCCATTTGCACGAGACCTCGCAATAGAAACGTGATACATCACCAGTTTGAAGTCTAATAATCGGCTAATATTTCATAAAGAATATCACAAAACAATAGATACTTAAAGGTTCTACGGTAAAGATGTACGACACCGAGTTTGTTCTGTTTTCTTTGACTGGATTAAGGGGGTTTTGTGGGACGTTTGTGTCCTAAGTGGTGCCTGAAGTGTAATAACTGATTAACCATCACACTGGATACAGCTACAGTTTTAGGGTCTTTGTTGAGATGATGGGGGTTGAGATGTTGAGAAGATGTTGAGATGATGGGGGTCACAGCATGTTTAGTCTTGAGCTGGAACCAGGAGTGATTTTAAAAATCTCATACTGAGTAAAATATTCACAACGAATTAAACATAAAGCTTTTCTGGAAACAAATGCATGTGGGGGGATCAGGGGTTCTCCACCTCATGGTCCACCTGTTTAGAACTCGAACGCACAAAAGCCCAGAAGAAAAAAAAAAATCCTTTAATATAAAATTGTTTTTGCTTTTTATTTCTGCTTAAAAATAGCTTTATGAAGACATCTGTCCCAAATGCAGCTTCCAGACGAGCAGGAAAGATGTGTTACTAACATCAGACGTGTCCAATAACACAATGTGGACGTCTGAAAGCCGTCTCTCTAAGTCTGACTATGTCGAGACAACTGGTCTCTTGATTTTTACTTAAACTAAATCTTTTTCTACACGTAGAGTTAACGGTTACGACTAAGTGCCATTTCTGGCCTACTGTGGACGCCTGCCTACGCTAAGGATGGACCTGAGGACCACTAGAGAGAACTTCACAGCTCACATGTTCAGAAACACTGAGTGTCTCATTTTTCTCTCACATGGTTGCAGCAGATGTCAACATTGCAGAATTATCCTGGAGAACTATCTTAATAAACCTGAAAATCTCACACCTCATAATCACGCCTCACTCCATCACCATCACGCCTCACTCCATCACATCACACCTCACTCCATCAAGCCTCACTCCATCACTATCACGCCTCATTCCATCACTATCATGCCTAACTCCATCACATCACACCTCACTCCTATCACACCTCACCCTGTGATGTAAATGTTACTCTGTTGTAATGAAAGTGTAACTGTCGGAGGTGCAGTGGTGCTGGTGGAGATCAGGGTCTGGTAGGGGGCGCTGTTTCTCAGAAATCTCTGTAAATCCCAGAGGTATTTATTATTGATCAGATTATTGGGGGCAGAAGAGCCCATTTCTGTGTTCATCTGTGAGATGTTCCACCAGACCCCCAGAATCAGAACCAGAGCCAGAACAAACGGGTCCAAATGTGGGGACAGGAGCCAGAGGAGAGGAGCCAGAGGAGGGGACAGGAGACAGAGGAGATGGGACAGGAGACAGAGGAGAGGGGACAGGAGACAGGAGAGCTCTACTGCAGCTGATTTCAGACCAGAATCATTATTATCGCTTTAATAAAATGTGAAACTTACGCTTTAATCGCTGCTTTTCCCGCAGAGCTCAGATCCGCGTCGCTGCCCTGATCACTGATCTCAGATCAGCCCGTCCGCCCCGCTCTCAGATCGGAGTGTGCTGGTCGGAGTGTGCTGATCGGAGTGTGCTGGTCGGAGTGTGCTGATCGGGGTGTGCTGATCGGGGTGTGCTGATCGGGGTGTGCTGGTCGGAGTGTGCTGGTCAGGGAGGACGGATGTCCTCGGTGTGAGGAGCTCAGATCTGCTGCTGCTGCTGCTCCAGACTGGAGCTGAACATCTGACACGGAGCTGCTATGGGGAAACCACGCCCCCTCTGTTAACCCTACACTACACCGTGTGTGTGTGTGTGTGTGTGTGTGTGTCTGATACAGAGTCTGATAGTAAGTAATGTAATAAGTATTATATTACATTATAACTATATGTAATATTTCCACACAGGAATTGGTTTGCACAACACAGTGGGTTGTCATAGTATCTCAGGTGGTGACTGAGGGTTGCCATGGTATTTCAGTTGGTTGCTATTGTGTTGCTATTGTATCAAAGGTGGATCATGGGGTATCTCTGTCTCTGCAACATTAGAAGAGTGCACAGATGTCTTCACCCCATTCGATGGATAAAAAAATCTGCGACTGTTCTCGTGATGAAGATGAACTCATTTGTTGAGATTTTTCTGGACCATCATGGTTCAGAGTTCAGATTCAGCAGGGCTCCATCTCCATCATCAGCCATGGAATTTCCATTCAAGACCAGCACAAGTACAAAAATCAGTGGTCGTCAACAGCAGCACTACCAAGGTCGAGTCATAACTTTAGGAACCTCTGAGGTACGTTTAACCTCTACAGCCTGAGTTGATGCTGTCAGATCTTCAGTCGTGGATGGAGCTCCAGAGGGTGAGAGGATTATGGGAGCTCCAGAAATGGACAAATCCTTTCACGCAGGGATATTCTCCAGGACAGCTGTTCCTCTCACCCTGGTCTGCTGTGTGTGTTTTCAGGGCGAGTGCTGGGTTAAAGCAGACAAAATACCACGGTCCAGACGCCCTCTGTGCTTGACAACAGCCTGGTCACCACAGAGACCCTGTTACTACAGACATCAGCTGTTCAGACTCCAGGGATGAGGGTATTTCTGTAGCCCTGAGGAGCTGGGCGCTGCGTTTGACCTTGCAGTGAGCGGTCAAGCAGATTAGTTTCTCAGCTTTAGCCCAGGAGACCTGAACTTTCTCCAGCTTATGGGGTTTTCCTTAAAGACGTCCACATTTCAGCAGATACACGGTTTTCATTGGACAGTCACGATATAAATGAAACATACTGGAAAATAAACAATTAAACAATTAGATTAAACAATTTCCCAATTTAGGACAACAAATTAACCGCCTGTTTTAAACTCTTTATAAATGTTTTGTCCCCCCGTCCACAGACCACTTCCATATGGTCTCGGTCACAATGTCCCTTAGACGTTTGGAAACCAGTCGTATGAAATATCAAACACTAGTGATACATAAACTACAACGAGACAGAAATCTTGTAAAGGTGTTCCTTGAGGACCCACTGTTGGTCTGTCTTAGTTCTGCGCTGTAGTTCCATGCAGGGTCCTGTACAGATCCTAACGATACAACTGACCAATCCAACATTTATCACAATGAAAGGAGGCGATAAAAAAGGGGACAATTGAGTCCGGATGCAATAACTTTTATAAACAGCCTGGTGAGGATCAGAGGAGCCTGGCTGTGATCATCCAGACGGCTCTTCCCTTCCATTACTTCATACGCTGCAGGCGGCTGCCTGTTCAAACGTGTTACGGGGTATTTCAGAATGTGTCATAATATACGGGACAAGCAGCTCAGCTCCAGAGTTTCAGACAGAAATGAACAAAGGGATGAATGAAAGGGATCTCCCAGCTGATCTAAAAACGGGTTTGATTTACTTCGACTTGAAACGCGGCAGTAAATAGAAGACACTCAAAGTACACTGAAATAAAAACGGGGACAGGAAAGATTTTTCAAGTCATGTGTCTCAACATCTTTTAAAGAGCAACACCAGAAGACTTTTACCACCATCTATACCAATACCAACTACCGGACTGTGTTTCTGATACAGTTTCAGTAACTACACTGCTGATCTTTAATACCGGCTACCGGACTGTGTTTCTGATACAGTTTCAGTAACT
>CM067513.1:938520-1118520 GCA_034509495.1 Acestrorhynchus altus
GTTTCAGTAACTACACTGCTGCTGATCTTCTGGACTTTTTCTTTCATCTTCATCTCTCTGTTCTCTCTCTTTAATCAGTATGATGCGATCACTGCAGCTCTTTTGCAGGACTTTCCTAATCTGGTCCCCATGACCTATTTTTCATCCAAACAGAAGAGCAGGGAAGGGAGGAGTGTATGAGAGGACGAGAAAGAGAGAGCAAAGACACAGAGGCAGACTGAATCTGTCACATTCTCCTAAATCCCCAGGCTGGTTCCCGGTACTGCATCAGCAGCAGGCTTTGATCAGCACTGAGAAAACTCTTCTTTCTGCACGTAAACTCAAACTCCAACATGGAAAAAATAGTTGCACAATGTTTTTCCCCAGGAGGAAGTGTGGGATTGCAGTTCAGTTGGGAAGGAGGATATAAAGTGATCAGGATCAATAAATCATTATAAATTTACACTGACGTTGTCCATGACGGTGTCGCACAACACCATTACAGTCTTTGGCGACATTGATGTAGTTAAGGTCTGCATACACGCAGCCATCTACCAATGGTGCTGCACGAACAGCGTGACTCGTGGAGGGCATCACTGCTCCCCTCCCCAACATGGACGTTTGGGTCAAGAAAATCCATCTATTCTCCAAGGTCGTGTAGGTCTCCCAGATCCTTCACGTCACTGGTGTGGTGATATCTGGATCATCGGCATGCTCACAGTAGGTCAATAAGACCGTCCAGCTTCCTGGAGCCCTGCGATGCGTGGTTCTCCGAGGCATACTACTATATATTCAAGTCAGGTACAGAGATCAGGTCCGTCTGTACTTGCGTCACATGACCAGAGTGTGAATCATCTGGAGGTCTCACAATGTCAAACCTACCTACCAAGTTTCATTCCTGTCGGTCGATTCCTTCTGGGTGCAACTATTTGTAATGATAAAGTAATAGTAATTATACTTTTTTTAACCCATTGTGTTTTGCACACTCGGGAATTAATCCTCACAGTGACACACACACACACACACACACACACACACACACACACACACACACACTAGTGAATTCACACACCAGTGAGTACACGTGCCCGGAGCGGTGGTCAGCCCTATCCTCAGCACATGGGGAGCTGCTGGGGAGTTCTTGCTCAAGGGCACTTCAGTCACGTGCTGCCAGTTCAGGGAATCAAACCAGCGACCTTCCAGTCACAAGGCTGGTTCCCGGACCACCAGACCACGGCTGCTTCCAGACCTAACATGCTGATAATAAAGGTTCTTTACTTTGAAAGCAGTTTTGCTGATGCAGTACCAAAACGCTGGGTGTTGTAACTGGTTTTTGGTTACAGCTGAGCTGTGCTGGTTCAGAAGTCCGTGGGGTCGTTGTTTTCAGATGAGAGAAGGTACACTTTCTTTGGCCGCCTGTTTGAACCTCTGAGTATCTTTAAAACCAGGCTCGGCTCAGATTTCTGCACCGTTTCTGACCTGAGTTACAACAACAGATCGCAGATCAGCCTCGAGTGTCCTTTTTCGAGGTGGGGTTTAGGTCTCCGAGTCTGGAGGAAAACTGACAGTGACGGAATGTTTTCCTTTCCCCCCCTCACTCACTCTTTCCATAACTCTTCACTTTCTGGAACGTTCTGGAGTATTCCGTTTCTCTCGCTGGTGAGTGGATAATGCAGCCCGCTGGTCCGATTATTGGGGGGTTTTGTCCTCAGTCGGGTCGAGTGATGGGGTTTGAACTCTCTGCAAATGATAAGGTTTTATATTAAAATGTGCTCATAAAGTTTAACACAGTGTGTGTGTGTGTGTGTGTGTGTGTGTGTGTGTGTGTGTGTGTGTGGAGGTGGTGTGTAAATTGTGGTTTCACAGAGGTCTGACCAGACCACGGGTCAGCGTGCTCGTGTCCTGTTGTTCTGAAGAAGAACCTACTTTACAGCATGGATCAATTCCTGGAAATGGGTTTTTCTACTCCGTTTTTTTATGTCCTGACAGTGTGCCTGGACATCGTCCTGCTGAGTGATGAAGCCGGCTGTGTGGCTTCTCGGGCCTTTTGTTCCTGACCGTGTTCCTGATTGTTCCATGTTGAGTCATCAGCCCAAACTTTTTAATTCGCTGCAGAGCTCTGAGCTCAAATTGTCTAAAGGAGAGTGTGTGGGAGGGGGTCCAGCAGAGTAACTATTCGTGTGTGTGTGTGTGTGTGTGTGTGTGTGTGTGTGTGTGTGTGTGTGTGTGTGTGTGTGTGTGTGTGTGTGTGTGTGTGTGTGTGTGTGCGCGCGTGTGTGTGGGTGCTCATGTTATATAAGCAGTGAGGTCAGAGAGGCGCACACTGAATGAAGATCAGTTGAAGATACCTGAGGCCAGAAAGGAAGGAAGACGAGTAGACAGATGGAGTCTTTCTGAAACGCGCAGATATAAACCCATCTTCTGTGTTATTAAACCCACCTGCCTCACACTGAGCAGGACCCCCTCGTGCCACCCAAACAGGACCATCAGGGCATGGCCTCCCCAAGAGCTCTGAAGGTGTCCTTTTGTATGTGGCACCAAGATCTTCGCAGTAATTCTTGAAGTCCTGTACGCTGTGGCGTTTCTTGGATGGAGCCACTGAGGCTTGGGTGACCTTGTCGCCAGTTCACTGGAGCACTTTTGGTACGGAGTGAACACTGCATACTGGGAACACCCCACGAAACCAGCCCAATGTTCTGGAGATGTTCTGACCCAGTCGTGAAGAACATGACACTCGTAAGCAACAATTTATAAGTAGCTTCACAGAGAGCTGGACTTTAACGTGGTCACTGTAGAACGTTCGCCTGTGTGGGACTGTTGTCCTGGTGAAAAGGGAAGGTTCTCTAAAGATTCAACCTTGAGGAATGACGTTTAGCTCTCCAATCTGTCTCTCAGTGGGGTCTGGGCTTCTGATTGAAACTGAGAACAAGCATTCCTACAGCATTCCCTGATGCTGCCACCCTCATGCTTCACTGTTTGGAAGGTGATTATTGAGGAACTATCAGTGTTTGAGAAAATGACCAGTCTAGTCTCATCTGAGCTCTGCAGCTCCTCCAAAGTGATTCTTGGCCTTTAAGTAGCTTGTCCCCTTCTTGCCTTGATACTTTGGGGATTTGAGGGACAGCCTGGTCATGGCAGTCTCTGGGTGGTTTGAGGCAGCTTCCCTTCTATCCAGCAGTGCTCATATCCAGACACTTGGATATTAGATCACACTAGTCATAAGCAGAATGGGATCAGAATTATTTTATGGCAAGTAAAGGTAAAAACATTCTTTGCAGTTCCTTTTGATGTTGCAGCTGGACCTGTAGATCCTGCACACTCGTATGTTGCTGAAATCTGTTGACCAGGCAGAGCAAGGAATTTTCGCAGTCTGGTGGAGACGTCCCTTGCTGCATGTAGGAGCATTATCCTGCTGTGAAAGGCCAGTTGGCAGCAGGATGACCTGCACATATCGCTGAGCTATTCGTGTCCCTCATATCACCACTTGGGGTCCGACTGTAGAATGCGATGCTTCCCAGATCATCAGCTGTAGTCACTCCACAGTAGCACTCACCACTCAGGCCTTCATACTCTGAACACGACTCATCAAAACCATCATCGCTAAAAGGCGATGGGGCTCCAGTCCGTAGCAGTCCAGGTTTGTAACTCGTGACACCACTGCAGTGGTCAGAACGGCCTAAGAAACGATCATCCTGGTCTTCTCACCAAAGAGGTTCACTACCCAAAAGTAGACTCTGAGAGTCTGGGTGCTGTCATTAAGTATATTTTGGTTGTAGCCTTCAGCCTGAACTTCTGGAGCTCCAGATACAGATATTGGCATTTCCTGCGAGTGAGTCGTGGTATGAAGTACTGCTTGGATGTTATCAGGTCGTTTGTCCTCTTTTGAGGTCAATCTGCTAAAGTTCCAGCGTTTCGTCAGGGCGATCCCTGACTTCTGCTCTGTTGGGCTCTCGGTTTTGTACTCCAGCATATATTTACAGACTACACCCTGTAATTTCCCACCTCCAGTCCATCCTCTCCGAGAGGCTGCGCAGGCCTCAGTTCACAGTAGGTCATTACACACACAAGCCTCCAGTGTTTCCCCTCTTTGGGAGGTAAAGACAGTTTTGTGTTTCTGAGTTCATTTCCGTTCCGTGTGGTTCTCTCCTCAATAGCAGTCTGTGTGTGGTGCTTAAATATACACACACACACAATAGAACCTTCTCAACATCTGACATAATGGAACAGAGGTCATTCAGCTCCTGCAGGATCTTCTTATTTGGCCCAGTCTCATGTTGTGTATGTGTACTGTGCAGAAACCAATCATAACATTAAGACCACCTACCTAACATTCAGTAGGTCCACCTCCAAATCAGATCTGGCCCATTGAGGCGTGGACTCCTAGACCTCCTGAAGGTGTCTTGTGGAATCTGGAGCCGAAATTTTAGCAGCAGATCCGGTCCCTGAAGTTGTGAGGTGGAGTAGGGAGCCTTGTCATTGGTTGAGCAGTTGTACTAGGACCTGCTTTATGTTTCGGAGATGCTCTGACCCAGTCGTCTAGACATCATGATCTGGCTCTTGTCAAAGGCTCTCAGATCCTTGCTGCCTAATCCCACCCTTTGACCACCCTTTGGTGTATATGCACAGATGAACCAAAACATTGTTCATCCAACCTGGTAAGCTGCTGGTCCTGTTGGAGCCACCAAACTATGAATGACTGACCAGTACTCTACAAGACCTGTGATGTGTCCTGGAACCTGCAGAACCCTTTGATGCTCCAGAAGCTCCTCCAACTGAATACATGCATGTGAATTGCTGTGGTAACAACAATGGTCACAGGAGCTGCAAGAACGAGCACAGTATCCAAGACGCAATGTCCAAAGATGGCAACCAAAATATAATGTATCACCATGGTGACAGCACTACAGCTTTTCCAGGTGATGGTACCACCTTCCAATGTCATTGAACTCGCCCCATGACGCCTGTTTGCTTTGCAACAACGTTATCGGACTGGGAAAATGCCCCCTGTTGCTGATTTGCTTGAGTAGTGTTGCGTTCAATCGTATTGAGATCTAGGGAAATTGGATGCCAGGGCAACCCTTTGTCATGTTCCAAACCACGGAGTGCGGTGTGACAAACTCCTCCCATTGCTCCAGGGTCCAACACTTCCAAGTTCCGGTGTCTGACGTACGTTCCTTGTATGGTTGACAGGTGTAAATATGGGCAGCTACAGAGATCCAGAGGCAGCAGGGGGTCCCAAACCCAAGATAATCAGTGCTCTTCACACACACACACACACACACACACACACACACACACACACACACACACACACACACACCTGACTGGTCATTGTTGTGGTTTTCAGTGGTCATTCATATCTCTATAGAAATGTCAGCAATACTACAATGCTGGTGGTCAGTGGTTTCCATGCCCACACACACTCCGTGTGGGAGAACTTGGTGGGCTGATGGAGGACGTGAGTAATGCAGCGGAGTTCTCGCCCTTCTGTTCCTCTTAATGTGTTTATATTGTCTGTTCCTCGTATCGCTCAGCTTAGATGGTGCCCAGTGTATCAGGTAGACATGGACGTTCACCTGTTTTACCATCTTCTCAGTACTTCACTGGCCATCAGGCAGAGCTGTGTTTTGCCACTGGCGACACCATATGGATCACAATATAGGGCTCACGATTCCATATATTTCAATATATTGCGATACTGCATGGTGATGTATTGTTCGCCGACAGGCTGGTTAGATGGGAAGTTATGGTTTAGTTTATGATGTAAGTTACTCTGATCCTGAGTTCTGAAGCCTGGAATACCGACCTGCAGCCTGCACCGTGCGAGCGTCAGGTTTAAAGGGTTCATTAAAAATCGATATTGTGTTTGCGAATCAATACAGTACTGCAAAATGTAATATTGCGATGTTTGGATAATCAAATTTATCAGTTAAGATCCCAAAGATCCCTGAACTACGTCGAGCTCTGTTTCATGAACCGTTTCTCCTCTCTCTCTCTCCTATAGATGGTCTGTGGGACTCGTCCACTGTGCAGCTGCTGAAGCTCGGGGTTCTGCCGGTGAAGGCCCTGCTGGCTGTTGGGGAGCATGTGTGGGCGTCTTCTGGAGGCCAGGTCTTCATCATCAACACCCACACGCACACCATGGAGGTAAGTGGACATGAAGTCTGAATAACTGAATAACTTACCTGGGGAACGGAGGTGAAGTCATAGTTTGCTGAACAGCTGCATGATCTCAAATTTTATTTCATTGTTCTCGGATTTATAGAATAGATATACACCGAGCAACCATAACATTTAAGACCACCTCCTTCTATCTACTCTCTCTATCCATCCTATCAGCTCCTCTGACCACACAGGAGCTCTTTGTGGTTCTATAATTCAGACTGTAGTTCATCTGTTTCTCTGCAGACTTTATTGTCCTCCTTTCACCCTGATCTTCAACGATCAGGACCCCACAGGACCACCACAGAGCAGATATGATGTGGGTGGTGGGTCATTCTCAGCACTGCAGTCACACTGACATGGTGGTGGTGTGTTAGTGTGTGTTGCTGGTAGACTGCCCGCTGAATCATAATGTTCTTAAAATGGATTCATATCTAGAACGTCATATATTAAGGCTTGTTTTATGATATCAGACTAACTCCTGTTATTAACTCCTCCTGATGCTTTGGAGCTGTTTGATCAGTAGCTGCTGGTTTTCTGCAGTTGGAGATGGAAGCAGCCGGGACTTGCGCAGTGCGTTTGCTCTCCTCCTCCTCACAGCAGGCGGCCGTATGAAGGTTATTTTAGCCAGCAGGAAAGAGGTGGGCGTGTGTACGGCGCGAGTTCACGCTTCTCCTGCTCCGCTGTCCCACGCAGCACGAGAGGAGCCAGGCACACGGGTCTCTCAGCGCCTCCCTCCGTGTGCAGATACGTTCATGAGCTCAGAGCCGAGGGCTGCAGGTCGCTGTCGAGCTCTTATTCTCATACTGTTCATGTATGTGCGTGGATCACCTTCAGATTCAGTACCAATCGACTCGTTCCCGTCTAGTTCTCTGTGTGTGTGTGTGTGTGTGTGTGTGTGTGTGTGTGTGTGTGTGTGTGTGTGACTCTGCATTGCTGTATTTTTCTCTCTCTCACGCAGTTTTTCATAGTCCTTCCATTTTAAGACACCAGTGGTGTCAGAACAGTAAATCCTTTTTACTCACTCACGCACACACACACACACACACACACACACACACACACACACACAATCCTGCTCTCGTCACTAAGCTCCTTACTGCTCCACCTGCTCCTCTCAGCGGTCAGGGCCTTTGAGCACTTTGGGTCAGTGGATGCTGGAGTGAGGTTTTCAGTCTTCAGCCTCACGCCTGAACCCCCGGCAGAACCGACTGTACTGACGGACAGGAGAGGCGGAGTCTGCGGTGTAACGCTGTATGGGTCGCAGCATGTAAAATGTTTGGTCTGTGATGAGTCAGAGGAAAGTAATCGTGATTGTGAGGTTAGTCTGATCCACACCTGTGGAGCCTTTATGCCTCAGTGGAGGCGAGAGGCTGTGAAGCAGCTGTGAGTCTGAGGTTTGGCAGATAAGAGGTCTTGCGTGAGCCTAAGGAGTGTTTCAAATATATTAATGTCCAAAGATTTGTCGGAACCCCTGCATTAAGCTGCACCAGCAGCTCACACGGCTTCTTTAACCTCCATCCCAATCACCAATAGAAGGACACTCCTAAAGGACACATTCCTAAAGCCAGGCGTGGGCTACGGTGTGTTCTGTTGTTCACCCAAACCTGTTCTGTTGATGTTCAGCTAAACGCCCTCCACTGATGTTCACCCAAACCCGATCGGGTGACGATGCTCACCCAAACCCGATCTGGTGACGATGCTCACCCAAACCCGATCGGGTGACGATGCTCACCCAGACATGTTCCATTGAGTCATTCTCATCTCTGTGTCTCCCTAACGGCACTCCTTCTGTAGTCATTCTGGAACTGAATGTCTGAATCCGAGTCCAGGCTCCCTGAGTTACCTCATTCAGCTGCTGACGAGCTCAGACAGACTGGTCTGATCTTTTCCAGCTCTGCAGCCAAGCAGCCAACTTCTCTGTAGAAAAGGGCCATGATTTACCTTAAGCTGTTTCTCAAGAGTGACCGTTTCACCAAACATTGACGCTCTTGGCTGAGCTTATCAGGAGCTTGGTGTTGAAATGCTGCTTGAATCTGAGCAGGTTAAGTAAACAAAGGAATCTGTACAAAAGTGAACATGGAAAACTGATACGTTGTAGTGCTTTTTTATGATCTAATGTGGAATTTTTGAGTTTGTTGATGAGCATTTTGCTTCACAGCATATCGTTCCACTGATTTTGTCACCTTTAACTGTCGGTTTCCGACCCTGCAGGACTGCTGCTGGTTCTGTATGGTTTTGTCCTGCTCTCTGCTTTCCTACTGTCTGAAACTGAGCAACTGAACGTTGATGAACGTCTAAAGGATGGTTAAGACTAACCTTGTATCAACAGGTGGTCTTACCTTCCGTCTCTACCTGTCCACCTTCCGTCTCTACCTGTCCACCTTCCGTCTCTACCTGTACATCAGGAAGGTAGATCTAGAAGGTAATGCACTGGTCATAGAGCTTATGTAGTTTGTGCTTTGTGTGTTGGGCAGCACCAGCTGGAGGCCCATCAGGAGGAGGGTATGGTGGTATCTCAGATGGTGGTGGCTGGCGTAGGCATCTGGATCGCCTTCAGCTCCGGATCTACCCTCAGACTCTTCCATACCGAGACACTGGAACACCTGCAGGACATCAACATCGCAACACCTGTCAACAACATCTTATCAGGTAAAGAAGTACAGTCCAGCTACAGCCTGAGATCTACACCCGTCAGCCTTCTCTCAGATTACTGAATCAATAATAGCAGATACTGAATCACTTACAACAGTCACTGAATGATTTAGAGGGGATACTGAATCATTTGAATCGGTCACTGAATCATTTGTCATTTGAATCGTTTATAGCAGACACTGAACTATTCTTTGCAGATATTGAATCGTTCATTGCAGTAACCAGGTCATTTTTGCAGGTACTGAATCAGTTATATACTGAACTGTTTATATCAGTTATTTGATTCATTTTTGCAGGTACTGAATCAGTTATATACTGAACTGTTTATATCAGTTATTTGATTCATTTATAGCAGATACTGAATTATTCATAACGGTTACTGAATCATTTATAGTAATCACTGAATCACTTGTAGAAGTAGTACTTATTGAATCAGTTATATACTGAACTGTTTATATCAGTTATTTGATTCATTTTCACAGGTACTGAATCATTTATTGAAATCACTGAATCACTTGTAGAAGTAGTACTTACTGAATCAGTTACAACAGTCACTGAATTGTTTATATTGGATACGGAGTCATTTGTGGTAAACTCTGAATCATTTATAGCTTATACTGAATTGTTAATAGCAGTTACTGAATCATTTATAAGGATAATGACTCATTTATATCACGTACTGAATTATTCACAGTGGATACTGAATCAGTTATGGCAGATAACTGAATCATAGGAGATTCTGACTTGCTGGACCTGAAATGTCCACGTCCATGTAAGACGCATTAAGAAATACTCCACTAGTCGCATGCCAGCAGTGTTTAATCAGGTAAATGCACACTTTTGTAAACACCTGTATCATGCCAACCTGGTCCTAAACCTGGTACCCAGCGGCAGCGTCGGATTTTCAGCACCTACAGCACAATAAACAACTACCTGTAAACTCACGTCATCTTCCTCACCTGCACACCCGTCAGAACATCTCCACAGGTTGGATATGCTCTCAGCAGCTACCACAGAACTTCGCAGGCATGTTTATAGGCCTTCGTACCTTCAGCAGGTACCGCGGTTCTCTCAGGCAGGTATAAAGGTCTAAACACACCTGTAAACCTGTCCATGCTCTCAGGTCAGTGCATCTCTCCACGAACACCTGACCTGTCAGCAGTTTATTCCCATCGTCTGTCGCCTGTGACGAGTGCTCTCCACGAGTGCGGCCTGCCCGTAACTCCTGCTCGATGAACAAAGGCCTCCCTGTAACCTATAATAAAGGGCTTTGTCCTGGGTCAGGTGACCTCACTGGCTTTGTCTCTTTGTTGTATGTGCTTTGGGACCGGTTGAGTGATGTCATCATCTTTAAGGCTTTCATCTCCTCTGCAAACACAGAGCGCCAAGAACACCACGGCAGCCACCGACCACTGATGTTCCCGCATCCAAACAGCGAGCACGGAACGATCCACCGTATGTCCTGCTAACAAATGCTTCAGCTACTTGAAGCTGCACCCATTGCTGACACAGATGTGCAAATGCACACACAGCAGTCTAGACCCTGTACACAGGTTCTATGTAAATGATTACAAGTGGGGTCTGAAGAGATACTGGGTTCCTGAACTGGCAGAAACTGACCAAAGTGCCCTTGAGCAAGGCACTGAACTCCCCAGCTGCTCCCTGGGCACTGAGGATGGGGCTGCCCACCTCTCCGGGCACGTGTGCTCACTGCCCCCTGGTGTGTATGTGTGTCACTGTGTGAGGATGGGTGGAGTATAATTATAGATTTATTATAAAGTTCTTCCCCCTCTGGCTACTTTTGGGTAGTGTACCTATTGGTCAGAGATGGTCGACTATTAGACACGCATGGTGAGCACCACAATGCTTTCTTTGCTGTGGAGCCCCAAATGCTGGTGTGATGATCTGGGGAGCATCGCATACGACAGTTACTCACCCCTAGTAGTGATACGAGGGACACTAACAGCTCAGCGATATGTACAGAGACGTGTCTCCTCTCATGGCAGGACTTCAGCAGGATAATGCTCCCACACAACAAAGGTTTCCCAGGATTGTCTCCGCCAGACTGCAGCACTTCCTTGGACACTCTCGCCAGATTTATGGCCAATTGACCATTTATGGGAGCAGCTGGACGCCAGCTTCAGCAGCCTATGAGTGTGCAGGATCTACAGGTCCAGTTGCAACATCTGTGGGTAAATGTTCTGCAGGATGCCGTACGGAACCTGACATCTTCTATCCAGACTAGAGGATCAATAGGGATCTAGAGCCTCCTTTCAGTTCCACAGTTTTCCCTGATAAACTCATCCTTTGAGTTTAAAAGCACATGACTGAGGATCCTCGGACAGCAGGCAGAAACAGCTCCACGTGTCAAAATAACTGAAACAGCTTTTTGAAGTCGGGTCTCATGCAGCTCTACAGATCAGAGCAGAACCAGGGTTTTGGGGCTTGAACGTTAATCTGTAATCTGCATGTTTGCATAATCCATTCTCCAAATCCCGGCCCGTTTGAGTTTCACCGAAAGCCTCCCTTCCCATCATGCAGTGGGTCAGGCTGAGCGAGCGCCTGCAGACTCGTCTGGACAGCAGGGCTGTCTTCGGAACCTGTATGTAATAATGTGTTGAACGATCATAGTGGAGTTAATGGAACCATTTAATTATGATTTTAAATTGATTAGATGTTCTCAGTGTTTTGGTTATTAATGTTAATGTATTTATTGATCTACTCACACAGAAGTGGTGTCTCTCAGGACGGCGTCGGGTTTAACACAACACGCCAGACGTCTCTGCATGGAGGTGTAGAGGTTCCTAAAGGTGTCCTGTGGTGATCCATCCCATGCAGCTTGAATGTTCTCACTCAGTTCTGCAGATGGTGTGGTAGGGGTGGAGTGTTGATAGAGCGTCCAATAGCGTCCACACATTTTCAATCAGGGACAGGTCTGGAGATGAGACCGACCATGGCGTAGTATCTCTGTCTTCAAGACGAGATCTTGAGACGGCAGCAGTGTGTGGACAAGTGTCGTCCAGTTGGAACCGAGCACCAGAGTGTGTGTTCAGAGAAGGTAGAACCACTGGTTGCAGAACCTCATTAACATAAGGCAAAAGCAGGATTTGACATGTACAGAGCTTAAAGGTACGTGGGCTGGGGACGTTGAAGTTCTCATGTTAACGTTGAGACTCGTTGAGGCTGCGTACTGCTGCAGTTCACGGCTCTTTAGTTTTGAGGTCTGTTTTTTCAGATCTGTTTGGTTCTGATGGTCTTTCCAGGTTTGACTCCTGCTTTTTTTGGATCCTCGCTGATAGCAGGGTCTGACTGATGGTAGGGGACGGTGCTGTGTGTTTCAGAGCTGAGTCTGCTGCAGAGACGTTTCTGTAGATGACAGTCGGGTCAGCCTGCTCCTTGCTGTCCATGCTCAGTGGCAGCAGCTGCAGTGCAGATCAGGATAGCAGCTAAAAAAAGGTTGTCATCATGTTTGTGTTGCTCGCTGAAGGTTTTAAAGAGTCTCTACTGTCTCTACTGTCCATGGACGACTTTCTACTAGGTTTCAGAGCATTGCTGTGGGGATTTGATTGCATTCAGTGACCAGAGCGTTAGTGAGGTCAGGATTGTCGGATGATGACCACCCCTCCTCATCCCCGACTGCCCAACTCATCTCAGAAGTACTGGATGGAGCTCCATCATTCCAAAGAAGACAGTTCCACTGCTCCACAGCTCAATGGTGCCAATAGGGTTGTGTACAGGGTCCTGTTCTATTTGCAGAACTTCTCAACGAGGACTAGACATGCTGCGTGTGCCTTTGCACATCTGTGTCAGCAATAGGTACAACTCAAAGTATCTGAATACATTCGTTAGAAAGGGTGTTCACAGACACATGGACATGTCTTTGTCTCTGTTTGTCCAGACTTACAAGTCTTATCTGCTCTCATTAATGCCATCAGTCTGAGGATTAAACCGATGGCTGATTAGAGGGAAAACAGCCTGTGTTAGAGCACTTCATCATCTGCATCATCATCATCTGCATCTTTGTAGTTATTGTTTGTCCCCCTTTGTGTGGGTTGGATGAAGATAAGAGCATCGTATTAGCGAATCGTGCGCTGATTAAATGGTTATGACAGCGTTGTGTATAATTAAGGCAGTGCTCATCCAGCACAGAGCAGCGGTTTCCATGGAGCTTCTGAGGAGCTTCGGTATTGTAGGTCTTCAGACACGACATCCCAACCTGGTACTACTCTTCTACACTCCTTGTCCATCCTATCAGCTCCTCTGATCACACAGGAGCTCTTTGTGGTTCTATAATTCCAGACTGTAGTTCATCTGTTTCTCTGCAGACTTTATTCTCCTCCTTTCACCCTGATCTTCAATGATCAGGACCCCACAGGACCACCACAGAGCAGCTGTTATGTGGGTGGTGGGTCATTCTCAGCACTGCAGTCACACTGACATGGTGGTGCTGCGCTGGTACGAGTGGATCAGACACAGCACGGTGCTTAAACCCTGTGTCCACTCACTGTCCACTCTATTAGACACCCCAAGGGGACACTGATGGCTGATTTATTTCAGGTTGGTGGACTGTGCTCAGTCCAGCAGTGACTCTGAGGGGTTTAAGCTCTCCAGCAGCACTGCGATGTCAGTGTCGCAGCAGTGCTGAGAATGATCCACATAATACCTGCTCTGTGGTGGTCCCGTGGGGTCCTGACCGGTATGGACTGGTCTGGTGTACACAAATGGATGTAATTGTGCATAATTAGTGCACAGATAAGAGCAGCAGTGGAATCCAGCCTGAATGAGGCCTGAAGCCCTGATTGCTCCCAGTGGAGCTGGAAGAAAGGTCCGATCTGCTCTGCGGGGTTGGGTCGGGGAGTGTTTTAAGAAGGTCAGGCTAAAAACGGAAGAAGAGGAAGGCTGTCGGGGTCAGCTGAAGTTTGGGTCACCCACATTGCTGCCTGGCCCCTCCTTCCACGGCCATGCATGCGGTGTGTGGGGTGTCGCTGGCCTTAGTAAAGACTTCCTGTCTGGGTGTGATTCAGAAGCTGTGAGAGACCACAGAGTGAGCGCTCTGTTGACACACCGCTTGTTCTCTGTTTGCAGTTTCAACCACTAACAGTTAAAAGCCCTCACCACCGCTCGGTTCAATGTGGAGGATCACCCCGTCTTCTCAAAAGCAGAGATTTGTCAGGGCAGGTTCAGATGCTGTTCTGTGAAGACATGGAGGTATGCATGTTTCCCACCAGGCCGTGTTCCCGCATGTCCCAGACACTGAAGTGATCCTTGGGATTTTCTGGAGTTACATCAAGGACATGGGCACAGTTCAAAGAACCTGAAACCGAGTGACGTTCTTCAGCTCAAAAGCAATTTCCTAAACAAATGGTTGGATGTAAAAGCAACCTTCTCCCCCAGTGTTCTCCCCAGTTCTGGCTTTCACCACTTCACACCCTCGTTGAGCGTCATTGAGTCATGGGCATGTTGCTGGTTCACCAGTTGTCCTTCAGTAGGTACTGACCGCTGCATACTGGGAATACCCCACATGACCTGCCTGATGTTTTAGGCGACTGGGTCAGAACATCTCCAAAACATCACATTTTGGCTCAGTGTCCCAGATTCTTATTCTTGTCACTTTGTCCTGCTTTCAAGAACAGACTGTTCACAGGTGCCATTGTTCACTTCAGAACCCAAACTAATGTTACCCAGTTCTGGAATTGAGTTGGCAGGCTTATCAGATATCGGCCAGGTCATAATTCTCCAATTACGTCCAGCTGCAGGATATGTGATGCTTCAGGATGCTCCACCTGGAGACGGACAGTTCTGTATGACCATTTGTACGACTCCTACGACCTTTGTTTGGCAGGGCGAGAGGTCTGTGAGGGACCCCCATTGTGGTGTTTGTGGTTACATACTGTTTCTGTCCTTGCAGGAGGTTCCTCTGCAGGGGAACTGAGAGCCAAGAGCAAATCTGTTTTAAGAGGGGGAGAGGAGAGTAGGAAATGGAGAAGGAGAGAGACGGAAAGATTACATACGTGACACAGAGGAGAAAACAACGGGCAGTTAGAGGGTGATTGAGTCAGGAAGGTCAGGCTGGACCTTTCCTATCGTCTGTAAGGTCCAGAACGCTTATTCTGCAGGGAGTTTGAGCCACAGGGTGATCAAGCGACTGCAGTGGTGCCAGATCATCATGGAGTCATTCCAAATGGCAGGGGGTCATCTTCAGTGACGAGTCCCACGAAAGAATCTTCATCTTCCTTTCAGACCCTTTAACAGACCAATGTTACATTAATGAGGTTCTGCAACCAGTGGTTCTACCTTTTCTGAACACACACTCCGGTGCTCTATTCCAACAGGACGACGCTCGTCCACACACTGCTGCCGTCTCAAGATCTCGTCTCGAAGACACAGATACTACGCCGTGGTCGGTCTCATCTCCAGATCTATGCATGAGCTCAACAAAGCCTGAAAGTGCCTTCACACACAGTGTTTATGTCCCTTTTAAGTCCTTAATTGCTTTTTTATGACCCTTACAAAATGGACATACTGTCCCAGAGGACTAAAAGGCTCTTCCCGTCATTTGCTGAGGTTTTGGACCTGAACTAATGTCCTTCTACTGACATCTTCAGTCTAATTGAGTCAAAGGCGAGACGTAGTCTGCTATTACTGGTAGATACACTTGTCAGCTGACGGAGGACACGTTTCAGTGGACACTGTTCTAATTTCAGCTCTTTTTTGTAAGGATTTAGGATTTGCGTAGCTTAGCCTATGTCCAGTGTGCAAACACACTCTGGTTGACCGCCTTGCGTGTGTGTGTGTGACACATTAGAGAGGACGGCCTCAGACAGCTTTGTCTCCTGTGACCTAAATACTTACCCATGTGTGCAGTAATGCCACAAACAGATAGTGGCGTGCCGTTGACACCTACTCATTGCCTTCCCGTTCCTGCTCTTTTTCTCTTCCTTCCACATAATTTACCCCGTTTGGCACAGTTCCAGTCACAACAGTCGAACCCCTGCCTGCTTCTTTCCCGTAAACCTGTAATAACAAACACAAGTAGGGATGAATGCGCTTCTGCACAGCGCAGATATTTATTCATTTATTATATTAAAGCGACTTTAATGAAGTTGGAACCCGTGACCTGCTGTACTTTAGAACTAGAACCGTTAGGCCTTCGGTTTGGACCATAAACTAAACCTCTACAGTAACGCAGGGTTCTGCTGATGCCACTGCTGTGATGTCTGATATTAGTCGGACGATTTGATATTTTTATATGTTGCAATACTGTTAGAAAATGAAAATATGGGAGGTTTTGATGGTTTGACCTTTATTCACCTGAAAATTACAGAATTGATGACGTTCTTGTTAGAAATTGATGTTTTTGATGTGAAAATCTAATAATTACTCGAGAAGATTTGTCGGTGTTAAAAGAACCGAATGTCCTTTGTTCATAATTTAAACAGTCATATCTTTAATTTTCTTACTGAGTGATTTAAGTCAAACATGAAATACAGTTCTTGTAACTCAATGTTCTAGATTTCTGATGTTTGTAAGATATGAGCCATTAAACATGACTCTAATGCATCTCAAAAAATAAGAATATTGTGGAAAAAGTTCATTTGTGTTCATAACTCTATTCAAAATGTCAGGTGTCAGGACTCTTATACTGAAATTTAAACTCGGAGCAGCTTTGGCCCTTTTTCCAGGTGGATTTGATCTGTTTTCCAAGTTTGATTACGTGCTGAAAGCCTGGTAGATGTGGTAGATCTTTAGATTATATGTGCATCATTAATTATGTTTTGAGAAGCGTAATACAGCAATACTCTAATCAGTATTTTCATTACGAGATGTTACTGCATTTCTACCAACTTCCTGCTCAGACTGCAGTTAGTCACAGTCACTGACACAGATCTTCCAGAAGTCCTAGAAGGACCTTCTCACTTCTCATTTCTAACCGTCAGAACATGATTGACTGTGTTGCTGCAGCCATTCATAGCTGGGAGTCCAGGCTCTCTTGGACTGGCCTCGTTCTCTCCATGAGCAGTATCATCACCCCGTCCACCAGGTTTCATTTCTGTCAGATGATTCCTTCTGGCTCTGATTGAGTGATGAGTGGTCATTCAACCACATAAAGTCTATGGGTGTCGTCCAGTTGGGTCACTGACCATCTTCACCATCAGCAGATACAAAGTTGGGATAAAGCAATGTTCCTCTAATCCTTTGGAGTCGTCATGGAAACCTTCCAGTTACAGTAAGTTCACTTTCAGCTCTTTCCCCGTCTGGCCAGTGTCCCTCCCGACTGACTGTTTCTGAAGCAGAGAATGTAGGTCTGTTTTTATTCCCCGACTCCCACGAACATCACCCCGTGCTGATCTGGCCCAGAGCGTGTCCAGATCAAAGCTTTAATTGTTGAGTTGGAGACCGACGCTGAGCATGTTGACATTGGAAGACGTTTGCTTTGGGAAGTCCAAGTATTCCCGAGGAGAGAGAAATGGGAGCATATACAGTGATCCTTTGTGTGCTTCTGGAGGTCATTTGCTTGCTCAGCATTACCCGAAGCTGTTTCTCCATCCATGTTCCAGCAGGCCTTTCCTAATTTCCATCCATCTGCTGGTTTTATCAATGGACCCGAACTGAAGCGGCGGTGCAGTGGCCGGGCTTAGGAAGCCCTTCTATACAGTAGCGGATTTGTCTGTTAGTATGCGAGGCCTGTTGCCTGGTGGGGTGGCAGAGGGATCAGCTGTGATGTCTCTCATCTCGTAGTGGATTATGGGACCACACCGACCAAGCTAAGCTGCTCTGGGAAAACGTTTTATGCTGAACTCTCTGTTTAAGCAATGACTGAATCCTTCAAACGCAGTAATGCTTTATTATGTACAAGGAATGTTTATGCTTAAGTTGGAAAACCTGGATTCCAGCTCAGGTTTACGTCCGTGCTTTAGGATGGCGAGATCCTGTGCTCGTTCCCGGGTTCTAGTTTGACGTCTGTGGACCAGAATAAATTCACTTTAAAAAGTCTGATTTTTCTAGACTAACTAGATGTCCTTTCACTTTGAATAAGAATTAAAAATCGTGACCACAATTCCGAGCTGGATCAAACCGTCGCCCATCGCTGGGCCAGATGGAATCTGTTTAAATAAGACCACCTCCTCCAAAGTCCTCTCTAACGATGGTGGAACCATTTGCATCTGGGTTATCTTTAAATGTATATTTTACTGGACTCCTCTTCTGTCACTGCATTTGAAATTGGAAGTTTATGGAGGTCGTTGACACGAAGTTGCCCAGTTCCCTTTTTCCAAGGGTTGCAGCTACTTCCTCTGCCTGCAGTTTGTTCCACATTGACGGTTATGATTCGTTGTTCTCGCAGTACGTCTTGTTCTCTTGAATGAAGAAAAGTGATGGCCGTGAGGGTTGTTGCATCTTTAATCAAGGCCAGAGTTGGAAAGCAAGTTGCAGAGCGGTATCTAGACGTCTGAATTCACGGTCTCTCCCTCCAGATAGTCCTAAGATAAAGATAAAGCCAGCAGGGTGGAGGTCCGCAAACATCAGGTTTGCCCTTGAGTCCTGCATTATTCACCGGGCAAACAGTGAGCAGGGTCATATCTGCAGTGGGCAAGCAGCCAGACGTTGCAGGTTGGTACTCACACTCCGAGAGGCGGGATCGGGAATGACGAATGTGGACTGCAGAGTTTGTCTCATCTGAAACTGGATCAAAGATGAACCCATGAAAAAGGAAGGTGAAGACTAGCACTTGTCTGAGTGCGTAGATGCAGGTGGGCATGAAACGTGGTTGCAGCAGGCAGGTACGGTTCTTCTAAAACCAGACTGCCTCCTTTCACCCTGATCTTCAATGCTCAGGACCCCGCAGGACCACCACAGAGCAGCTATTATGTGGGTGGTGGGTCATTCTCAGCACTGCAGTCACACTGACATGGTGGTGTGTTAGTGTGTGTTGCTGGTACGAGTGGATCAGACACAGCAGTGCTGCTGGAGTGTTTAACACTCTGACCTAGTTGCTCCACCTTGTAGATGCTGGTGGACTGTCCTCAGTCCAGTCCAGTAACACTGAGGGGTTTAAGCACTCCAGCAGCACTGCTGTGTCAGCACCATGTGACTTCAGTGAAAGGAGGCTTACAAAATATGCAGAGAATCTGAAGGAGGTGGTCATCATGTTATGGGTGGTCAGTGTATAAACTACACAAACGCCTCCAAGTTCTGCATTCACAGAGAATAATTTGTGGACAGTCCTGCGTGTTTTGTCCTCCTGGTTCTCGTGGTCCAGCCAGTGATGTGTGATGGTGTAAAATATGGGCCAACGTTCTCCTAATGAGCCAGTGAGCACAGTGGAACGGCTTGTCCTCTGATTCACGCCGTTAACCGTCTCTGTCTTGCACAACACACTGGCTGTTTGGTGAGTGATTTGTGGTTGAGGAAGCGTGGGCGCTGTGGACGTTCAGGCAGCGGTAGGTTCAGATTAGTTTAGAACCGTGCTTTCGATTGCTGTCGTTTCAGTGCCAACGTTGACCTGAATCTGTACTGTTTGCAAGGTTTTGCAAGCTGTGCTCACATTTCTCCATCTGAGGAAGTGCAGCGTTTCGTAATGTGTGGCAGGTGTTGTCGTTTTGCAAACGCTTGCCAACACCTCAGCGTGACACTCGGGCTCCGTCCGCTTCTCTCCCTGCGCTCGGGTTCGAGTCAGGAGCTGTTTGTGTAGCTTCATACATTAGAGCACTTGCTGCTCTCCTCCCTTCTCCCCACACAGCAGATCGTGTATGGTTTCCCTGGAAACCAACCACCCATTGCCATAGTAACTTACCCACACATGCTCCACAGCCAGCGTCCTCCTACACGGCCTGCTTTGAGTGGCCATCCCTGTTTTACACAGTTAACACTTCATACCCTGAAGCCAACACTGACGCCTTTTCACGAGTGCCACATGCATTCCAAATAGAGGAGGTAACGTCTCAGGCCCCTCTTTCTGGACACACGTTCAGCGTGGACTTGGACTGCACTGAACGTCTCTAAATGGCTCCAAATCATTTGGAGTCCAGGGTTGCACTTAATGGGTTTGGAAAAATCAGACCTCAAAGTGTTTAATGGGATCATTCATCACAATCAACCTCACACAGATTTGTCCCCCCCTCACCCAGAATGTGGTCAAGAAAATGAGACAAAAAGGTTACAGAACCATCTATAAAGAGTTTGGACTCCACCGATCCACAGACAGATTGTGTACAAATGGAGGAAATTCAAGACCATTATGACCCTCCCCAGGAGTGCTCCACCAACAAAGATCACACCAAGAGCAAGGTGTGGAACAGTATGGCATAGAAACCCCTATCCCATCTGTGAAACGTGGTGGTGGTAGTATCGTGGGTTGGGCCTGTTTCGCTGTGTCTGGACCAGGGCAGCTTGCCCTCATTGATGGATCAGTGAATTCTGAATTTTACCAGCAAATTCTGAAGGAAAATTTCAGGACATCTGTCTGTGAATCTCAAGAGAATGTGGGTCATGCAGAAAGACAACGACCCTAAACGCACAAGTGGTTCTACTAAAGAGCGTTTAAAGAAGAATGAAGGTAATGTTCTGGACTGATCCAGTCAGAGTTCTGATCTTAATCCAGTAGAGATGTTGTGAAGGAGCTGAAGCAGCAGTTGATGGAGGAAACCACCAACATCACAGAGCTGAAGCTGGTTTGTGGAGGAATGAACTCAGATTAGTGCAGGACTGACCAACCGTTACGGAAACGTTTAGTTACAGTTATTACTGCACAAGAGGAGACACAGCAGATACTGAAAGCAGGGTCACATACGTTTATCCTCAGATATGAACCACTGACCATCTTCATCAGTAAATCCATGATCATCATATTTGTGTCTTTGTTTGATTTGGTTCCTTTTCTAATTTTAGGACTTTTAGAGGCTTCATTTCTTTCACGTGTCACCGCTTCACCTTCTCAACACAAGACATTAATGGGTTGTTTACTTTTTCCCCACAGGTCACCAGAGGGTCTCCGTCAGCAGTCTGCTGGTTTGTCATGGATTGCTGCTGGTGGGGACAAATCTTGGCGTAACTGTGGCTCTGTCTGTGCCCAGGCTACAGGGGATCCCGAAGGTCACGGGTGGGTTTAAGCTTAAACAGGATTATTCCGAATCAACCAGCTCTGAAAAGGATTTTCAACCAAGTCCACATCAGCTGTGTAATTTAGCCTGAGAGTAGCTTTAATCTGTTCACCGAAAACGGCCTTTTGGAGAAGATGAAGAAAAGCCCGTCTCCCACAGTAGACATGAACGGGTTAATCTCTGTAGATCCTGTAATTATTCAGCCTGGCCCCGCCCACACCAGGCTGGTTCTTTTGAAGGCTGCCCTGTCTGGAGCTCTCTGAGATATTGTATCTTAATGGTTCTAAAGACTTGAGATACGTTTGGTGGCTGGAGGCCTGTGGCTGCTCCCCAGCGAGATCTGCTGAAGCTGGGTAATTTCACACTCCTGGCACATGAATCAGACACTAATTAAGACCTGGAGGCCTCCGGATCCTGCAGCACACCCCAGATTAAGATCAGCCACTATTGTTCAGATGATTGTTGAAGCAATGACTAAGTCTGAGTCCACATACGCTCCTCATTCTGTCTGATATGATGCCTGAACCTTTTTGTGACGTACACTTATCCTCAGAACGTTTGCTGCACCCTGAAGGACGAGTGGGGTCGCAGTGCTGTTGGGAGGGACAATGAAGGTGATCAGGATCAATAACTGATCTGATCAATATTTATTGATCTACTCATACAGAAGTGGTGTCTCTCAGTTCGGCGTCGGATTTAACGCAACACGCCAGTCGTCTCTGCGTGGAGGTGTAGAGGTTCCTAATGGTGTCCTGTGCTGATCCATCCCATGCAGCTTGAATGTTCTCACTCAGTTCTGCAGATGGTGTGGTAGGGGTGGAGTGTTGATAGAGCGTCCAATAGCGTCCCACACATTTTCAATCAGGGACAGGTCTGGAGATGAAGCTTCATTCCTGTTGTTTGATTCCTTCTCCTGCTGGATTAGTCCTTTCAGACTCCAGACCAAGTTCTGTCATGTTGTGCAGGAGTGAGGAACCGTGTGGTCCTTGTCTTTAAACTGTTAGAACTGACTGGAGGCAGAATGTAAACCGGGGTGTGTTTAATGTGCTTAAAGTGCAGAACACACACAGTATAATGAAAGACACGGCTTTCTTCTGTAATTATACTGTTCTTCACTGTTTTCAGTCCCACAGCAGGTTGTTGTATCTAAACTCTTCGAGTTGTGAGGTAATGTTTGAGGTAACGTCTCAGTTCTTAAACGATAAGCAGACGAAAGTGTAATTAAATATATAAACACATTCAAATACATTTCAGCTCTGACCATCAGAACCGGAGACCTGCTCAACACTGCGACTCCATTTCCCTCCACAGGGCGAGGCATGGTGTCCTTCCATGCTCATCACGGTCCTGTGAAGTTCCTCACCGCTGCAGCGCCTGTGTGTAACCTGCCACAGCCCACCGCACCTCCGGCCGCCCCCAGCTCGTCCAGCCAGTGTGGTCCTCCGGAGGAAGAAAGGCCAGGCTCTGCTCCTGCAGCATCCAGTGACAGAGGTGTGTGGCTGGGCGACAGCAGCAGCAGCTCCCCAGGACCCGGCTCTGGCCCTGGTCCTAGCACCAGCCCCAGCTCGGCCCTTCAGGACAACCTCTCCTCCTCCTGCGGCTCACTGGCGATGTCCCACAGCTCGCTGGAGCACGGCCCTGAAGACGGGGCTCTCTATGACCTTCTGAACGACCCAGCGCACTCCCAGAAGATCAAGCGAGCGCAGCGAATGGACGTGAGCTCGCTGCTGGTGGTGTCTGGTGGGCTGGGTCACCGACGGGTCAACAGGAAAACCAAACAGTCACGACACGAGGAGAGCATGTCCACCATCATGGTGTGGCAGATTCCTATACTCAACGCGTGAGCCTGGAGGTGGAGACAGGTGAGACCACAGACGGGTGAGACAGAGTACAGGTAGATACACTGTGCCTATTCGTTGTTTAGGGCATTAAAACAGTTTCTCCTGTATTGTTGGAGTAACTGTCTCTACTGTCCAGAGAAGACATTCTACTAGGTTTTAGAACACTAAGAGTGCAAGTGAGAACTTGATTGCATTCAACGACAGGACACAACGTATCCTTGGTTACACTAAACTGCTGTAAATGCGGGGTGGTTCACTGAAAACACCAAGGTTCTTATAAGCCCAAATAGAACCAGTTCAAGAACCAGAGTTCTTTTGGAGGGACAGGCCTGTGTCTCTTCGTTACATGGACGTGAAGTCTGATGCAGCCGACCGCAGTGCAGCAGATAAGGTCTGATTCTTCTGATATATTTAAAGTATTCTTTCTGTTCTGTGTTCCAGGTCGATGAAGATCTGGATAACACGGCGCAGGGGTGACGCTCCCGGTCCCACGCTGTGCATTTCCGAGACATTTCCCTGGATTGTGGTGTTCTGTGACGTGGGACCGCAGTCTAAATCGATGCTCATTCTCGAATGCTGCTGGCAGCGGTGATGTCAGCAGTATGACCACTTGCGCGTTCGTTGTTTTGGACCCTTGAATGACTTGAAATCCCTTTTCTGATGGCGATAGGAAGTTGGAGGATAGAAGTACTAAAGTACGACTCGACTAACTTTTGTTTTTGAAGTCCAAAAATCCACGTCCAGAAGCTAAAAGTCCACCTCAGGCAGTTGGATCACGGTAATCAGGTGGATTTTTACTTTCCGGATCTGGATTCGTCAGCATTGATCTAAAGCCGGTCTGAACTGAAGTAACACTGCTAACACAAACTATTCAGCTGCTGCTTTGTGTGTGTTGGAAAAGTCATTTCCTAATAACACTTTATTTAGTTCTCGCAGATGCTGTGCTCAGCAGTGTGTCTTAAATATAACGATGCTACAAAGGGCTCCGTCAGCAACGCTGTCAAACAGTGTTTCTCAACCCTGGTCCTGGAGACCCCCTGGTCTGCACAAACAAACTTGATTCAACATGTCAGTTCTGAGGACCAAAAAGTAGAATCCATAACCAAAAAATGAAAATACAGAGGAAGAAATCAGGTTCTGTAAGCGAGAGGACTGTTATCAGTATCACGGGTTTATGAATGTTGGCCCTGCTTTGGCAGGAGAGCGGCACCTAGTCTGTCATTGGCTGCTGGGGATAAGTCCCGCCCATCAACGTTATTCAACACGCCCCACTACATCAGCACGAGCCTGAGTTTTGGGTCTCTCTGGACATGGAGGAAGTGCAGACTGAAGACCTAAAAGAGAGGGAACTGGAGACAGCTGTTGCTCTTGGTCGTCAATCACATTTTGTGCTGTTCAGACGCAGATTAGAACAGTTAATCCAGCTGTGAGGTCAGTTAAACCGAGTTTGTCAAAGTTTCCAAAAAATATATATATATAAATATATAATACTGTGAAAAAGGTTTTTAATAATATATATAATAATAATAATACAACTCATATTTTATATCATTACATTTAAAGTGATTTATTATAGTTGATAAACTGTGATTATTAATCTTAACACGTTAAAATTAAATAAATTAATAATAATAATAATAATAATAATAAATCGAGATTCTGGTTTGTTTGAGCCGAACTGATCCACAGTAAAACAAAAAGGGCTTGAAAAGTCACTGTAAGTGTAATGAATATAAATGAGGACTGTTTACCTTTTTGAGTGAATTTGGTAATAAATGCTCTTTTGATTCATATTTTTGAGATGCACTGAACTGGTGTAGATGTTTTCCAGGAGAGGTAAAAAAAACTGGCTTTAGTTTTAGAAATATAGAATCTACACAGTGGGTGGGGCTTATCTCCAGCATGACTGAGTAGACCCCGCCTTCCCATCAAAACGGGGGAGAAACATTTCGAACTGAGAGTGAGACTGAGAGTCGTGTAGCTGAGAAAAAGCATAAAGTGGTCACGGAAATTGAAAAAATAAATCTGGAATTTTCTTGGTTATGGATTCAGCTTTTTTGATTGTGAAGACGTTCGGCCCTATTTTGATGCTCTACATACCTTTTACAAAAGTGGTTCTTCTGTTTTAAAAAAGAGGAGATCTGTTGGATCTCCCTGATTTATCTTATTTTTCCCAAGATTCAGAATTCCGATTAGTCCTTCAAGCATCACCAGACCAATATTCCAGACCAGTATCAGCTGAAGTTTATGCTTCAGTGATGAAACCAAAATGTTGTCTGATATTTTGTAAAGGAGAGACTGCTATGGAATATCTGGCTGGCCAGATATGGAATATTCCTGTCATTCCTGAAAGTAAGTGGAGGTATACCAGTCCTATCAGACATTCCTAAATTAATCCTGTGTGGGTATTTAATGACTGAAAGCTTTATAAAGATGCCGTTCAGTATGTGTCTCTCATGTCTTTTAACAAATATCTAAATAGCTTTGTCTGGCTTTTTGTTTTCTTGTATATCTGTCCAGTAATGTCAGATAATCATGCTTTTCTTACCTAAACAGAAACTGTAACACGTTTGTTTTTAGATTTGTTTCTTTTATTTGCACCATTATTTGTATTATTGTGGCATCAAGCACATAAAATCAAGGAACCTGAAGGGCTGAAAGGGGCTTTTGCTCTTTTACTCTGGGGCATTAAACCTGGACAAAAAGGGGGGGTTTCTGTACAACCAAAACAGTGGGGAAATATGAAATATGTTGCTAATATTAAATAGTTTCCCTTTGATTGTTGTGTGACATCTTTAATTGAATTACATTTCAATGTTCAAAACCTTTAAAGATCAGCAGCAGTGTAGTTACTGAAACTGTATCAGAAACACAGTCCGGTAGCCGGTATTAAAGATCAGTAACAGTGTAGTTACTGAAACTGTATCAGAAACACAGTCCGGTAGCCGGTATTAAAGGTCAGCAGCAGTACATCATGAGTCTTACCTGCTGTTCTGGAATAGACTGCGAGGGAGCCGCTGACCAATCCAGCGTACAGATATGGACTCTTGTAGGCCAAACACGTGACCGTAGCCTTGTCCGGGGAGAAGAAGTGCTGCAGACGCACTTTCTTCGAGCGCTGGCTGCTCTTATAGACGGAGATGCTGCAAAACAGAGACACAACACAGGCCGTTTACCAGAACTCACATCATCTTTCATACAGGTTCAGCTTCCTAACCTGCAACATCACAACCATGCAGGCTGGTAAAGGTCACTGGGGTAAGTCCTTACCTCCCTTCCTCCATTCCTACACACACCGTGGGGGTGTCGACAACCTTGGGATGGACCCTGTGTTCGGGATTCCCTCCGCCATCCTCCAGAGCCTCATCCAAGGGCACATAGGTCATGCAGAGGATTCGTGACTCCACGTTAAAGCACTCCGTCACCTTCGGACTGGAGTTCTGCATGGCTACAATGGCAATCTGGCCCATCTGATTGGTGCAGCTGGCCACCTGACCATAATCAAAACATCAAGTCATGAAAAAATTCTATTTCAAATCAGAACTTTCTGTTTATAGATTAGGATGCAGTTTAGTAACTGTTGGTCAGTCCTGCGCTAATTAATGTCCATTCCTCCGTCCTTCAGCTCTGTTATGTTGGTGGGTTTCCTCCAATGAACTGCTGCTTCAGGTCCTTCCACCACATTTCTTCTGGATTAAGGTCAGGACTTTGACTGGGTCATTCCAAACCATTACCTTTATTCTTCTTTAAACGTTCTTTGGTAGAACCACTTGTGTGTTTAGGGTCGTTGTCTTTCTGCATGACCCACATTCTCTTGAGATTCAGCTCACATGAATATTGAGAATTCATTCTTGAACATCAACATCAGCCAATGTGAGAAAGACCTTTAGTTGATTAGAAGTTCCTTTGGGTTCCTTTGTGAGCTGGTGGACTATTCCACACCTTGCTCTTGGTGTGATCCTTGTTGGTGGAGCACTCCTGGGGAGGGTAATAATGGTCTTGAATCGGCTCCGTGTGTAGACAATCTGTCTGACCGTGGATCTGTGGAGTCCAAACCCTTTAGAGGTGGTTTCAGAACCTTTTCCAGAGTGTAAATACAGAGTAAGAGCTGCTAACACTCCTGAGGAGCCCCTCACACCGACACTCGGGCAGCTCAATGAGGGGCAGCGGTGTTAAATAATGTATCTGCACAGCAGCGAGGGAGTAGACTGTCTGACGTGATGTGTGACGGTGGCACCCTGCCATAAAACCCTACACACACAGGCGGAAAACTGGATCATTACCTTAAAGGAAGTCTCTCGGAGGGGAAAAAAAAAGGAATGTGTTCATTTGAGTGAGAACCGAGTGAGAACATTCAAGCTGCATGAGATGGATCATCACAGGACACCATTAGGAACCTCTACAACTCCATGCAGAGACTCTTACCCAGACACATCCATGACCCACTGCAGGCATGTCTGCTGTGCTTTCACTGTTCACATGTGGCTCTGGGTTGTGAACTGCACATTCCACCTGAAACACACACACACACACACACACACACACACACACACACACACACACACACACACACACACACACACACACACACACACACACACACAGTTTCAGACTGGCATGTGGAGGAACAGGTTTGAATATAAACAGACATCATTACATGGAAACATCTTTCTACAGTAACCTGGAGCCTTACGGACCTGCTCGTCAGGGTCACTGTGGACCAAAAAGCACCTTCAGATGTCTTACGGTGTGGAGAGCCGCTTCAGTGACATGCTTCGCCTTTTTTTGTCTCAAAGGAGACCCTACTTGATATGGTTAGTTACAGTAAGCGTCGCGGGACAAAAATGTAGTCACCTTATATGTTTTAAGGTGTTCGTATCTTCAGGCTCCAGCAGATGGCACTGTAAAAGGATGATAAAGCTATAAATACTTGTGGGGTGTGTGACGGGATTCATAGATTGAGAAGAGCTGGTGCAGTGCAGAGAACGTCTCGCTGGATGTGTGGAAAATAGGTCACAAAGCAGAAGTTAATGATTGGTTAAGACTGATGATGGGACAAACACCACAGCGTGGAGGACGGAGCTGAATCTGCAGGTTTACGGAAGCGTACCATCGTACTGGTCCACCAGCAGCGGCAGAAATCTCAGTCTACAGGAGTTCTCCCCAGAATTGTCCCCCAAAGACAAAACAGATGGACAGGAACCACCGGTGTGTTTCAAAGCTTGTGAATTCAGCCTCCACCTCTTCTCAATCTTTGGATCCCATCACACACTCCGCAGGTATTTATAGCCTGATCATCCTCATGCACCATCATCTGCAGGAGCCTGAAGATATTATGATCTTAATGATGCAAGGTGACCAATGTTCTGCTCTTGACATGACAGGAGGTTCTCTGAGGGCGTGGTTCGTCTCACCTTAAACTCCTGTAGTCTGGACATCACCACAGGCATGTGCTTCAAGAGCAGAGGATGCTTCTGTTTCTTTATCTGGTTACCATCATCTTCTGCAAAGAACCAGCCCTGCACATTGTCCTCCTCTGTCACACAAACATGAGCAGTTACTAAAGACCACAAGCACACAAACAGCTTGACCAGTCCCCTGTAGAGAAGTACTGCCAATAGAATAGGACTCTTAGAAGACATTTAGAAAACCATGAATCATCATCATCCTGTGGTGGGAAAACGAGGAACATGAGTGTAAATGATCAGGCTGATGCTTTAAGTGCTCCAATTTATCACCACTTCGTTCAGATGAAACAAGAGCTTTGACACCTCTGTTCCAAACTGAAGACCCACCTCCAAAAGCCATCAATCATCACCGACACCAGGAGGTTTTCAGGTCTTAGACACCATTACATCACCACTGAGTACTGACAGCACTGAGCGAAGTTTGTACTTTTTGGACCATGAAGACCTGGCCAACGTTAATCAGAGAGATTTGAGAAGCACAGCTGTGAGGACTTCTCATAAAGAAGTCGGAGGAAGCGGAATGACCCTGGAGCCTGGACAAAAGACAAAGACAGGAAACTGCAGAGAGGAGCACGGCGCGTACCCAGGGCCAGCTTGGCCATCTGTAGGTTGCTGATCCACGCTTGCTTGATGGAGGGGCCGAACGTGTTGAAAACCGCAGTGAAGAACGTGGGTCTGCCTGACCTACGGAGAGAAACGAGGGACAAACACGGAGCAGGAATTAGAATCAACTCCCATCGTTTATTCCAATGAGTTTTCCTACTGTTACACTTGGGAAGGAGGAATGTAATGCTGGGAATTTGCATCCATTCCACAGAATTAAGAAGGAAAAGCAAAGCACATGTTCCTGAGGGGGACCAGGCCCTGATCCAGATCCCAAATTTAATCTAATTTCCACAAAGGACCAGTTCCTGCATCCATCTGTCCGTCCGTCCATCCATGCTTTTAACCCAATTATCCTGGTCAGGGTTGTGGTGAAATGGGTGAAATGTCCCCTGATCAGGGGGTCAGTCCATCACAGGGTAGTTTAAATCAGACAGACGCCGTTAGGATCTGACTGTCTGGCCATTTTAGTGCCTGGCTCAAATATATGGAAAACACTGTTTGGAAATCCTCAGGAATGTCCTCAGGAATGTCCTTTTGGACGTGTGGATTCTTTGGGTGGAGTTTTGCTAGGAGATGGTTTTTCTCTGCTGTTGCTATGACATTGTAGGTTGGTTGCGATTGAGTGGTCTACAGGAGGTTGCTATGATGCTGCTAAGTAGTGGTTAAGTGGATGCTAATGTGGTTACTCGGCAGTTTCTATGATATCCCGGGTGGTTGCTTTAGCATTGCTAAGTGGTTGCAATGGTATCCCAGGCAGTCACTGTGGTGCTATGTACCACCTGGGACACCACAGCAAGCAACTAAATGTGCTGTAGTGCTGCTAGATGGTTGATACGGTGTTGCTGATGGTGACTGATGGGTAGTGGCTATGGTACCTATGGAAGTGATACTACATGGTTGCAGTGGTATCCCAGGTGGTTGCATTAGTGTCTGCAGGTGGAGCTATAGAATGGCAAAGTGGTTCTTTAGGTGTTGATAGGGTACCCTGTGTGCTGGGTGGGGTGTTACTACTCTGTTTGGGTGATTGTGACGTTTGAAAGGTGAAACCTTTGCAGCCCAATTATTCCCATAAAAATCTGATCCTACACAGAAATTGAACAGCCAATCAGAAAGCTGCACACTATGCTATATATAACCCTTTGGACGACGTGGGTCCTTAACGCAGGATTAGGGAGACTGCTGGCAGCTACTCCGACAGCTGGAGAATCCGACAGCCTGACTTTTCCTGTTTATCAGTGACGGTAGGAAATGATGCAACACCAGCGGTCTGGCCAAGGCCTATGACATCAGCTGGGCAACAATATCCCACTTCATAATGAGCCGATATATTCCGACTATGAAAAGTGATGGAGTGAGATGTTCTGGACGTGGAACCGAAATGGGATTTGGAAGTTTAAGAAGGGTCCTTTGTTGAGCTGCTGTAGCTGCTTTTTCCACTGGAGAAGTTAAGGAACAGAACCGGAATTCTCATTGCTAATGTAACGAGCGACTGAGAATGCGTTTTTATTTGGGAGGGATCAGCGCGGGGTGACCGCAGCACAGCTGTGAGGCTAAACGGGGTCTGAGAGTAATCCAGACACTCAAATCCGAGAATGGCACCAAAACACAACACAATTCCCAACCAAAACAAACACTGCGGGGCTGTGGCGCGCACGTGTGTGTGTGTGTGTGTGTGTGTGTGTGTGTGTCCTTGTTTCAACGTGAGGGCAGACAGCTGCAACCCTGGCACAAAATGATCCGAAGGAGACGGATAATTGGAACGTAACGCCCACATTCTTGGAGCACCAATCAGGGATAAAATATCGGAGTCATCTAAACACAGACACACCGGAGTCCGACCCTCACTGTGAAACGGAGTGGAGATCTGCACAGCTGCAACACACACACACACACTATACTTTAAATGGTTCTCAATGTGGGCGGGGCTGTTTTCCATGATGATTGACGGTGGGTATCAGAATCGTTACGGTGGGCTTTTTGCTTGTAAGGGCAAGAAAACCCCTCCCAGCTTGGAAATCTGTCACTGATAAAGGACTGAATATTGATTATTTGTTCATTAGTGTGACTGTTATGATTAGTAGTTGTAGGTTGTGATGTCACAACGTGCATTTTTCCCAGTGGATTTTAGCCGTTTTCCGAGCTGGACCAGCTGTGGCCTCGCTTGTGGCAGTTCAGCAAAGTTAAATCCCCCTCTTTTGGGAAGCGAGACAATAAGAACGCGGGACGAACACACACCAAACCCACAACCCACGTCTCTGGAGCTGTGAGACACGTGCACTCTGTGACTGCATGCTGGATGTGCTGGTACACAACCGATCACTGCTGTCTGAAAACGGAATGATCAGCATGATGGATTAGTTGTGTCCCAGCAACTGGAATGTGTGGTTTCTTTCGGGCCAAAAGCAGCTCAAACTGGGTTTTAACCAAGCCTGGACAAAAAGGGTTAACAGCTGTGTCCCAAACCAATGACGTCATTTGCGGGGACGGAGAAAAGGATGTCTTTTTGTCCTAAGAGATACAATGTTTTTGCAGAGTGAACATGTTGTTAACATATTTCTAAGACATTTATGTGAAATGTGTTGGGTTTGTATCTGCACTGAGACTCCCAGAACCAAGATAAGCTCAGACAGGTTTAAGACTGTGTGTGTGTGTGTGTGTGTGTGTGTGTGTGTGTGGTCACAAGGTCACTATACGGTCAAACATACTTGTCCTGTTTCCCCGGTAACTGTAGCTGGATTCGGCAGCGGTCTGCAGCTCTGATCTCCTCTTCTTTCTTAAGGATGAGACGCTGAAGGCCTGAGACCCAGTCCTGTGCTACTGTCCCGTTCACATTCTACACACACACACACACACACACACACACACACACACACACACACACACACACACACACACACACACACACACACACACACACACACGTTACAGCATTGATCTTGTAAAAACTGATATTATTAAGGTGCACAATTTGCAAATGAGCTCCTCTGATCATACAGGAGCTCTTTGTGGTTCTATAATTCCAGACTGTAGTTCATCTGTTTCTCTGCAGACTTTATTCTCCTCCTTTCACCCTGATCTTCAATGATCAGGACCCCACAGGACCACCACAGAGCAGATATTATGTGGGTGGTGGGTCATTCTCAGCACTGCAGTCACACTGACATGGTGGTGGTGTGTTAGTGTGTGTTGCTGGTGCGAGTGGATCAGACACAGCAGTGCTGCTGGAGTGTTTAAACCCATCAGTATCTCTGCTGGTTGGTGGACTGTTCTCGGTCCAGCAATGTCCAGCCAGCAGCGTCCTGTGAGCACTGATGAAGGACTAGAGGACGACCAACACAAACTGTGCAGAAACAGATGAGCTTCTGTCTCTGACTTTACATCTACAAGGTGGAGACACTCGGTAGGAGTGTCTCACAGAGTGGACAGTGAGTGGACATAATGCAGCCAAACTGGCAGGAGCCATACTACCACCACATTTCACAGATGAGAGTTCAGTGTCTCAGAAACCCATAAACTACAGCTTTTAGTGTAAAAAGACAAGTTCATTTGGTACATTAACCTCCATTAAATCATACAGTACGTCCTGACCTGGTAGTTGCCTTTCAGGCTTCCGATCATGGTGGAGATTTGATTAACCAGGCCGAGATCATGGATGAGGTTCTGCAGGTCCTGGTAAAGCTGGCCTGGACCCACATAGAGTTTATCTGTGAAAGAGACAGACGTGAATGAAGACATGCTCTGTGTGTGGAACCAGGACAGGCTGCTTATCGACTAATGTGGATCAGAGACCCAACAGCCATGACTGAGGACATTCAGCGAGCAGTGATGTCCTCCACGAGTCATCCACGGTCATGGAGTCACTCAGAACGGCAGCCATGACGGGACACGCTTTTGTCCTGATCACCTTTGAGTTTCATTACAGACACTTTAACAGACCAACGTTACATTAATGAGGTTCTGCAACCAGTGGTTCTACATTCTCTGAACACACACTCCGGTGCTGTATTCCAACAGGACGACGCTCGTCCACACACTGCTGCTGTCTCAAGATCTCGTCTTGAAGACAGGATGCTAAACCGTGGTCTGTCTCATCTCCAGACCTGTCCCTGATTGAAAATGTGGGGGATGCTATTGGACGCTCTATCAACACTCCACCCCTACCACACCATCTGCAGAACTGAGTGAGAACATTCAATCTGCATGGGATGGATCATCACAGGACTCCTGTGTGTGTGTGTGTGTGTGTGTGTGTGTGTGTGTGTGTGTGTGTGTGTAAATAATTAAAAATGAACATATAATAAAGTTTAAAAAAAGCTTAATTTGAACAAAATTTGATCAGAATAAAGCAAATCTGCAGGATCGACTAAGAGACGAATTCATTGGTCCATGACAAACACACACACACACACACACACACTCCTCCCGCAGCCTGAGAATTCGCTGTGTGCCAGGTCAGCGCTCGTTCACTCTGTCTGGGTGAAACGGAGAGGCACTGATTCAGTATTCAGAGAAACGCTGCCAGCTTTAAAGCCCTCTTCAGAGCAGCCATGTGGAATCAAACAGCCCCACCAAACGCCACCTTAACCGTGTGCCCCGTTCCTCAGAGTTAGAACAGCGTCTGGAACCAGCAGCGGTTCTGAGGAACCCAAACACGAGTAACGTTCCAGTGAAACCAGTTTAGATTCCGTAAACGAACTGGAGAAAGTAGGAAAACTGCGTTTATGATTTAGTACCGCAGGTTACAATCGCTCACCGACGTTTGGCCTACACGTGGAACAGGAGTGTGCCTCTGTCCATTTAGAGAGACAAACTGAGCTGTGTCTGCTGTAAAGTCTCAGTCGGAGACAATTTACTGCTGTTGGGTCAAAGAGAAAAGACGACAGCCTCCAGCAGCCGGCCGAGTCCAGCACAGTCCCGTCCTCTTACTCTCTCACACTCGCGCTCTCTCATTTGGAAGAAGACACTCCCATAAAGCAGGCCTTTGTCTCCCAGATCAGTTTTACTCCGTGACAGAAATCAACGACTACAGCAGAATGAACAGCACGTCTGACCCACATATTACCCACCAGCGTCCACTTCACAGAACAATGTGATCTGCAGGCTGATGGAGGCGTTACGATCTACCCACGAAGTCACACTGAAACAGTTCTTGGTTTTACTGACTTGACGCAAGTAAATTTATGCAGGAAACCAAGAAATACACCTGAACTGAGACAAGAGGAGAAAGAACACTGCGAAACCCAGAAGGAAGATGAAGGTGATCAGGATCAATAACTGATGATAACTGTAGTCTCATCTGATCAATATTTATTGATCTACTCATACAGAAGTGGTGTCTCTCAGGACGGCGTCGGGTTTAACGCAACACGCCAGACGTCTCTGCATGGAGGTGTAGAGGTTCCTAATGGTGTCCTGTGGTGATCCATCCCATGCAGCTTGAATGTTCTCACTCAGTTCTGCAGGTTGTGCGGTAGGGGTGGAGTGTCCACATAGGTCAGGAGATGTGTCTGACCAAAAGACCAAAGGTGATCTGGCATCGTACAAAACTGCACGCACACCATGATGCCAGACCCTCTGGACGTGCAACAACAATCCGTTGATCTTGGTGCTGACCACGGTCCCAAAGACAAAAGTGGGACTGGTCACTGAAGATGACCGGATGCCATTATGAGTGACTCCATGACCGTCTGGTACGACACCACTGCAGTGGAAGTCCAGGAATCAAATCTTCTGGCCGTTATACAAGCACCTGCAACTAAACTGGTTTACAATGAAAACAATGACGTGTGTGTGTCTGTGTGTGTGTGGTCTCTAATCAGGACAGAGAAAAGTGCTGTCCACTGCATGGTGGGCCGGGTAACAACAAATTACCCCGACAATACAGTGTCCAGTCAGACAGAAGTATCAGACAGAGTCAAGCAGCAAAGTACAATTAGCTCCCATTCATTATACATGAGACGCCTCTGTTCTCTCCGATACCACCCACAGTCCGCTCCACTGTCCCCACTCCGCTGGACGCAAACCAGGCACTAAATAGTGCTTAAGTCAAGGGTCCAATCAGTTCCTTCCACCCTGTCCTCTGTGTTCCCCTTGAGCGACTGTTACATATACACTCCACTCCACCCCACGCAAGACCCTCTGCTCCGTCCTGCCTGAACACCAGCTCTCATCAAATTTAATTTATCACACATTCACAAGAACGTCTGTTAAACTGAACAGGAACGAGGAGGAACGAGGAGGAACGAGGAGGAACAAGGAGGAACGAGGAAACCCGCACTCAACAGACGTGCAGACAGACCGTAACTCTCAGCTCTGCTAAAGAGAATGTGGTGGACGCAGGTCAGGTGCCTACAAATAAGCAATACACTCTTATTTTGTATTTTTAATGACATAATAAAAGTGACAATCAATCACACCATAAAGACGTCACAGGTCTTTATTCACTCAATGTATTTATAGGACACAGTCACTTACAGGGACACAGTCACTTGTGCTAGATGTTGGAAATTGATCACCCAGAGTGTTCTGGAGCTTTTACTGATGATTTGCAATGATTAGACAGACAAAGATATCTAGAACGAGCTCTTCTTAATGCTTAAAACCACTGAACGTCCTTTTTCATTTTTATTATTTACGTATTTATAAGTTTTATACCTTCTCGGGAGATTGATCCTGAAATTTGAACTCTGTGTGTCTGAAGAAAGAAAGCAAACAGCCCCTCCATTCTCGTTTTCTCAGATGATGTGATCATATCGATTATATTAATGACATCTCAGCCATTTTTACGGTTGATCAGTATGAATTCTACCTCATAGAATCAGACATTCAGCTTCTCAAATTTCAGCAGACAACCACGATCATGGAGAAGACCGCTGACAGTTGTCCAGAAGACGATCATGGACCCCCTCCACCAAAAGGGTGTCTCTACAGAAGGTCATTGCTGGCTGTTCTCGGCGTGCTACATCAGACCATATTAATGGAACGCTGATTGGAAGGTGGTGGGAAAAGGTGCACAAGCAACAGGAATGACCACAGCCTTGAGAGGACCATCGAGAGAAGTTGATTCAAGGACTTGGGAGAGCTTCACAAGGAATACATACACACACATTGAGATTTTGCTACAGTCGAAGAACAATGAGTGAGGTCATAGAAGAACCCAATGTGGTTCCAAATAGAACCACCTTTGTAAAAGAAATAAGTGTGGAGAACTTGGTTCTTTAAGGAACACAGTGGTTCTTTGAAGGCATCGCTCAAAGCCCCCTTTGTAGCACCTTTATTTTTATGAGGTAGGTGTTTAAATTAAATCAATGTAAAGAAACGCAGACAGAAGCTGGTTCTCCTCAGTTTAAGGTTCTCACTGACATCTCTGTTCCCTCCACAGCTTCATTCTCCAGGCTTAACGAGGTGGGATGGCAGAAAAGGAAAGACAAAGAGGGAGACGGAGGGACAGGAGGAGGAATTTGGCTGTGGGAAAGCTCTTGGATCTCCTTCTCCACTCTACACTCCAAGCTGTGCAAAGCCCCCCCAACCAATTCACAAAGCCCCTGTGTTCCGTTACCATGGCGACGGCTCAGGCCTTCTTTGAGCCTTAGACTTAGAGCTTCGTATTTCTTTCTGCGTTTGTCTCTTTCTTGTAGCTCTTCAAACTCAGAGTCGATCCAGCCCCGTCTGAACAGCTCTGAAACTGCGGATACGTCAGAGCTGGGATCGTCAGGAAAACGGTTTTCCGAGAGTCTAGGAGAGAGCGTTGCCTTTGGGTTCCCTTAATGCCAAAGGCACGAGAGGAGGTCTGATCATGACTGAACGAGTACGATGTAAACACGTCCGACACAAGCGTCAGCGGTGTGGAAGATGAAGAACCAATATAATCCATCAATAGATGACAAAGTTCTGTTTGTGTTTATTGAGCACAGCACAAAGTATTGGGACACGTCATAACTGGGACAACTGGTTCCAGTCACCGCACTTTGAGTCGATATGTTTCTCCAGATTGCATTTCGCACCAAATCGCTCTGAATGACTGTTGATCATTTAAAATCTTTTAATTCTGCAGATATTTGAGTGGAATTCCTGTTGAATTCTATGCAGCAGAGAATTCCGTAACGAAGGATGCCATTCGCTTGGTCTGCAGCGTGCTCGGGCCGCAGCGTATGAGTAATCCACTGTGAAATACGGAGTGAAGACACAGCCTTCGCCTACACTTCCGTTCTCCCTTCTCTCACTCGCTTTCAAACTTCCTTTCAACCGTTATTCAGTTCCTCGTCTCCTTCTCTCTCTTGACCTCTACCCAAACCTCCCACCATCTCTCTTCCTCGCTCTCCTTCTGCAGTGCTGAATTTAGACCATTCGACTGAGGTTTATACAGCCTTACACACCGATTCCAATTCCCAAACCATGTCTTTGGGAATTCCTGAATTGGTGTCTTGAATGTTCAGCCACTCCTCCTTGCTGAAATGGTTTAAGACCCTGCTTTAGTTTCTTGTCACCTGACCCATCTGTGCTTCAGTTTCAGCTCACTAACAGAATCGGACATTTGAAGATTCTCTGGTCGGGTCATCCAGGACATGGTAAAGAACCCAAAGAGTTGAAGGTCTAGAGGAGGATCCTCATGGTGTCCATTAACCATCCCATGCAGCTTGAATGTTCTCACTCAGTTCTGCAGATTGTGCGGTAGGGGTGGAGGTATTGGGGATGTCCTCATCACGGATGACATGCTGGTATCCGGAGACTCCAGACACCTTTGTGGTCCTCGGCGATGCTGACGTGGTGTTAAGGGAAGTCGTCATAACGGTCTGTGTGCATGCAGTCCTGTGCACGTTGACTCGCCGCGATCGTAGCTGCTGGGTAACTCTGGACGTCAGACAATCCCTGTTGGTTCTCCCTCTCTCTGGTTCTTGTAGCAATCCCAGATTCTTCAGGTCACTGGTGCGTTCCACCTTCCAGCTACTGCCAGCGACAGCATGCCATGGTAATAACTGCACAACTATCCCGCCTGTGTGCTCGCTTACATCACATGTCCGTCCAAGTGACATTGGCGTGTTTCATGATGTCATTCACGTTGTTTGATTTCTTCTGGGTGCAGCTATTTGTTTGATGATGGATGTACGTCAACGTTCATCTAAGATCTAACGTCTATCTAGTGTTCGAACTGATCAAATTCAACAATTCTGAGAGGCTACAAACGTGTCTACAGAAGTGCATATTATGTCCTCATTCAGGCAGTAAAACCTGCACCCAGCCTGCTCAAAAGAACCTCCATCTACTCCTTTATCCTCCACTCTTCCATCCTACTTCTATCCATCCCTGTGGAACTTCAGATAGCAGAGAATTTCAGGCATAATTCCTCCAATGTGTAAGACGAAAAGTCCCAGACCACATGGTCAGCAAAACCCTGACCTAGAAACTTTATCAGTGGTGAAGTTCTGAGGAGCAGAGCCATCATTTTTACTTCTATTTTTACTTCTAAGCTGAGAGCCACATAAGTGACCCTGATCAGTTAAAAGTAGACCTTTAAGTTCCATCAATGATACCAAAACTGAAACGAGAAAGTAGAAGAAATAACGGTTGCAGACGTACAGCAGGAAGACCCCTGGGAAAGTGTAATCTGCAGACGGTACTCAGCACAGTCGATACTCAATCAACACTTCACGGTCATTCCAGCAGTGCTCCGAATGCGTGGGCAGTAGGGAAGCAACCTGAACATGCAGATGGTAGAGTGTCCACTGAAGTTCACACTGATGCTCCATCATTTTCCAGAGCTTCTATGCAGACCACAGGATCCACACGTGCTGGCATCGCACAAGCACATCCAGTGGAGCAGCACTGGCTGGGAACTCGGCACCACCCAATCTTCCCAACCATGTTCCTGGAGGCACACCTGCCCTACATGCTATAGCTTTAACACACTCCTGCATCTCTGAAGAGCATGTTAATGAGCTAATTACTCAAATCAGGTGAGACTGATTATACAAGGTCGTCCTGTTGCATGTCCTTTCCATTCTGACTCGTGCTGTTGTGTTGGTAGCTGAAGTACGCTTGGTAGAGCTCAAAGGTCCATGAAAGTAACAAACCTCGGTATGTCTTGGAGAAGAGTCTGAAACCATTCCAGCAGTTGGAAAAGTTTGAGAAGGGTCCCATCAAAGGGCTCCAGGAAGTGGGATGGTCTTGTTGACATACTGCACGACATACCGGTCATATGGATATTACCATAGCATGCTGTTGGTTGCAGTGGATGAAAGAAGGCATGCATCAGCGACAGGGAGGACCTGGGAGACCAACATGAACCACGAGAGAGAGAACCGATGGATTGTCTCTGATGGACACCCAACAGCCATGACTTGCAGACATTCAGCAAGCAGTGGTTGTCTGCATCTCCAGACCTGTCCCTGATTGAATGTGTGGGAGGCTATTGGACGCTCTGAGAACATTCAAACTGCATGGGATGGACCATCAGATCATCAGGACACCATTAGGAACCTCTACAACCCAAACTTAAACCCGACGCCGTACTGAGAGACACCACTTCTGTAGTCGAGGGGTTGCTGAACTGAGCAAACCTGAATCTGGTAATCGTGAGTCTGGAGATTCCTGCCTGTTGCTGTTCCCTTTCCAGTTTATCAACCTCAAAACCTTCTGGTGCACAGAAACCTTGTAACTGTCCACTGCGTTTCAGCGTGAACCTTCCAGCAGAGCTTACAGCACAACCTAAACTTGCTCCTGAGGATCGCAGTGATTTACCTATGAAACAGGAAATGAAGGCCAGTGACACAAATGAATGAAATGCAGAACAGATGTGCTCTTGTACTGGCGTTTGAGAGTCAGGAAGCCAGCTGTTCCTACGAGCACAGACCATCTACAGTCTACCAGAACCTACATGTTTCAGTGAAATACAGCATTTAAACCACAACCAGCAGCCGTCGCCAAAACACTGAGCCTCGAACAGCAAACCTATCAGTCCGTGAACCCAAACAGCAACAGTCCTCAAGTTACGCAAAGTAAAGACTGGTTCAGAGAGGGGACCTGGCCTGATTAAGGTTCTAATCTGTCCCGCAAATGAACTAACGTTCTCTTAAATTCAGCTATTTATAAAGAAGAACCCCACTGATGCTCAAACTCAGCCAATCAGAACCTTCATTCCAGAGAAGGAGCGTGTGATAGTGTACGTGTTTAGTGAATGTAGGGTATCTGACGTACTTGGCTTGGCGTTGATGACGACCTTTTCTCCAGAGTGAGGGGCAGGGAACCGAGCCGAGTCTCCGATCTCCTCTGAGGAGCCGAACTCCACCAGCTCCACCAGGCTTAGAGGAACGCTCCATTTCAACAGAAAGTGCTGTCCTGAAGGAACTCCTCCACTTACAACACCACCAACAAGTTCCTGAGGAGAGCTGGAGAAATGGGAAGAGGAGGACGGGGTGGTTGGGGGAGTCAGTGAGTGAGGTGAGTGAAAGTCTGGAGATTGAAAAGATGGTCAGTTACTCTGGAGATGATGGATATTAATTTGCTGTTGTAATAATCAAGTCCACATTTAAGCATTTGTAGTTCAGTGCCGTGTAGTGTAACTGGGTATGGGTGAAGCTACAGCTCTGGAACTACAGCACCTTCCTGACCTTCAATGAAGGTCAATCAGGATCAATATCTGTGCTGTGTTACTGCAGGTGCTCTGACTCTGCATCTGCTAATGCGTTCAATCCCATTTACCATCAACGGTAATGATTCAGTATCTACTACTGAGCCTCTTCCTTCAAGATCAATAAAACATCTACAAATGATTCAGTAACTGCTATAAATGATTCAGTAACTGCTATAAATGATTCAGTAACTGCTATAAACGACTCAGTATCTATTATGAATGATTCAGTAACTGCTATAAACGACTCAGTACCTATTATAAACGACTCAGTATCTATTATAAACGACTCAGTACCTATTATAAACGACTCAGTACCTATTATAAACGACTCAGTACCTATTATAAACGACTCAGTACCTATTATAAACGACTCAGTACCTATTATAAACGACTCAGTACCTATTATAAACGACTCAGTACCTATTATAAACGACTCAGTACCTATTATAAACGACTCAGTATCTATTATAAACGACTCAGTATCTATTATAAACGACTCAGTACCTATTATAAACGACTCAGTATCTATTATAAACGACTCAGTATCTGAAGTGGTTTGAGGGACAGGATTGGTTAATGACGAACTGATGGCTCCAGGATTAGAGCGGAGTTTCCAAACACAGGCCTGTCAAAGGTCAGACAGGACTGCTGACCACGCTGTCAGTGACAACACTGAAGCACAGTCAGCCTGCAGATGTGGAGCATGGCTTTCTGCCTGCTGAGGTGCAGATAATTACAGGAGCGTGTGTGTGCGCGAGTGTGTGTGAGGTCTCTTACCGCAGGTTGGGTGTGGCACACATGAGAACGTCGTTGAGGAGGAACAGTCGGCGCTCTTTAGTCTTGATGATCTCGCCTCGGTCATTATACACGGTCTCGACCACGTCATCTGAGCGGATCAGATACCTGGTGCCGCTGCTCAGGAGCTAGAGCGAGAGCGAGAGAGAGAGCGAGAGAGAGAGAGAGAGAGAGAGGTGAAGAAAGTAGATGGCATCTGGTTGCTAGACTAAACGCTAACCCTACTGACTGGACACTGATGGAACAGAGACAGGACAGCAACAGTCTCACAAATCTTAGTCTAGACTAAGACACACACACAGTCTCAGGTGAGGGTGTGGATTTCAGGCCTGAGGCAGCACAACGTAACACAGCAGAACAGCTGTTTTGGTCATGAGAGCCGATTCAGAGACTGTCTGAATTCCAGACTCCCCCGGAGACACATTCACTCAAATATGTGCAGCATCCTTCAGTGGACAGAGCGGCCAGCACACACAGTCCTGCTGAACACACCGACTTGCCTGCACACCAGAACAGCGGCGGCGGCACAGCGAGCGCTGAGGCTCTTAATGTTGTTTTCTTGCTGTACGTGTCAGACGCTGAACACTGGTTAATTAGAGAAGTTAATTAGAGCCAGACTCTTTACGGGCTTTCTGCACTGCTGGGATTACACCCTGCCAAACACACACACACACATACACACACACACACACACACACACACACACATACACAGGCTCCAAGACAGATACCACCGTTCACAGCTATACCAAACACTTTGTCCAGTTTAATAGACAACAGGTCATATAGCCCCTCCTCTGATATTGACTTATCGTCTAATAAATGGACATGACCTTGATAATACTGATGACCATATAACCCACTGAGCCAGTAACACTGTTCCGTTGTCGTCCACTTTCGCCGAATAGGAAACGAGCGCAGACGAGGGTTCCAGTGATTGTGCAGCACAACACCGTGTTTCAACGGCGCATTCCAGCTCAGGTGTGGGAACATTTCCTGAACGGGTCCGGAGAACGCTGCCGAGTTGTGCTGATTTCCTGATCATTGTTTTCTTATGGGCAGTATACAATCAGACCAGACTGTTATTATTGTTTGTAAATAGAAACAATAATAACAGTCATATCAGTTACCTTGTTCTTACCTTCGTACTGTTTTTTATCCTCCAAAACATCCTACGTGTCCTTTTCTGACACGGTGCTGTTAGCCAATCAAAATGTCCTACCTACAGTTTTCTTCATCAGCAAAACGTCCACAAGGAGGAAAACTTACGTAATTTTAAACGAGCCATGGTTTTCATACTCGAAGGGGGGGAGAAAGCATTCTGAAGGTGAAAAGGGGGACAAGAAGGACATTTCCAAAGTGTCTTCCTCTACCTTGTTGAGGTAGCGCTCGTTCATGGCCTTGGCGATGTGTCGAATCTCACAGCGCTGGTCGGCTTCTCTTTTCCTCTCGTTGAGTTTCTCGGCCAGAGTCTCCAGCTCGGTGAGAGCCATCTGTAAGGGCAGCCGATCGGCATGTCCCACTGGAGTGTTCTTCAGCATGTCCTGCACACAGAGGCCAGAAGACAAACTCAGAAGACAAACTCACTGCAGTGATGCAGTCGTGGCATTACACTGCATACACAACCCTGAAAAAGTAAGGAAAGTGCTCCCTCTGCTGGATGTGGTGAGTTCTTGCTGCAAAAAGAGAAGACAAATTCCTGTAGTGGACATGTTTACATGGGCGTGTGTGTGTGTGTGTGTGTGTGTGTGTGTGTGTGTGTGTGTGTGTGTGTGTGTGTGTGTGTGTGTGTGTGTGTCACCTGCAGAAGTAGAATGAACTGAGGAAATCGTTGTATGGGTTTCATCATTAGGCCATAGAGGGTGACGCGGTCACGGCTGCAGTCCTGCCGTTGCTGGAAGACAGGGGACAGATCGTTATGAACGGCCACAATGACCAGTGATTCATACTGATATATTGACAAAAGTATTGGGACGCCTGATCATTCACTCTTTCTACGAAATCAAGCAGATTAAAAAAAAGTTCAACCTGCTTTTGTTGGGAGAAACCGTGTCTTCTGTCCAGCGAAGACTTTCTACTAAATTCTGGAACATTGCTGTCAGGATCTGATTGCATTCACCTCATCCCCAACTCATGTTCATGTTTATCTTCTCAAGACAGTCCTATTCTATTGGTAAACTAGACAAGGCCAAACAGTGCAACTTGGTAGGAGTGTCTAATAAAGTGGACAGTGAGTGGACACTGCTCTGTCTGATCCACTTGTACCACAACACACACTAACACACCACCACCATGCTGTTTTTGTCTGAAACAGCAGTGCTGAGAATGACCCACCACCCACATAACAGCTGCTCTGTGGTGGTCCTGTGGGGTCCTGATCATTGAAGATCAGGGTGAAAGGAGGAGAATGAAGTCTGCAGAGAAACAGATGAACGACAGTCTGAAATTATAGAACCACAAAGAGCTCCTGTGTGATCAGAGGAGCTGATAGGATGGACAGTGATGGTACAAGTACAGAAGTGTTCATAATGTTATGGCTGATTGGTGATAAGATCAATAGTTAAGGGCATGTGTGTGAACGTTTTTCTGACCTTGAGAAAGTCCAGGAAGCAGGGTTTCGATGCACAGGCTTTCCTCACCACCTCCATGGCCGTGCTGAAGTTATTCACATATTCACTGTAGGCATCGAGCACCATAGACTTGGAGAACTGACACACACACACACACACACACACACACACACACACACACACACACACAGTTCAGGATCTAACAACACACATGAATTAGCTCATCAACTACAAAAGCCTAATGCAGGGGTATAGAACTGGTCACGGTGTGGGACCATATGAGCCAGACTGGTGTGGAACTGGTCATGGTTTGGGACCATATGAGCCAGACCGGTGTGGAACTGGTCACGGTGTGGGACCATATGAGCCAGACCGGTGTGGAACTGGTCACGGTGTGGGACCATATGAGCCAGACTGGTGTGGAACTGGTCACGGTGTGGGACCATATGAGCCAGACCGGTATAGAACTGGTCATGGTGTGGGACCATATGAGCCAGACTGGTGTGGAACTGGTCACGGTGTGGGACCATATGAGCCAGACCGGTATAGAACTGGTCATGGTGTGGGACCATATGAGCCAGACCGGTATAGAACTGGTGATGGTGTGGGACCATATGAGCCAGACTGGTGTGGAACTGGTCACGGTTTGGGACCATATGAGCCAGACTGGTGTGGAACTGGTCATTGTGTGGGACCATATGAGCCAGACTGGTGTGGAACTGGTGATGGTGTGGGACCATATGAGCCAGACCGGTATAGAACTGGTGATGGTGTGGGACCATATGAGCCAGACTGGTGTGGAACTGGCTGTGGGGAGAATAAACCAGTATGAGTCTATATTCTGGATTAAAAACTTGTTTTTTATAAATGTACTTTCTTACACTCACTTTTTTCTCCACCGCTGTGTCCTCTCTTCACTATGTGTCACAGCACTCTTCATAATACAATCTGATTGGCTGGGTAGTGTTGTATGTGATAAGTACAGCGAAAGCGGTAACCGATGGCGATTAGACGCGGTACGCAGTTGCTTTCTCAGCGTCACGACAACAAATCAAACCTGTTCATTGTGTGAAACTAACCGAGGCCACAAACACATCTCCAATGGTCTGCAGGTTGTCCCAGTCGGCCACTCGACTGGCCAGGGCGATCTGGAAGAGGGCGTGACATTGTAGGATCTCCCGTACGCGATAAAACACCATCTTACACTTTCTCTCGCTCAGCATCCGCGGCTCGATCTCCAGCAGAGGTTTCTCGTAGTGCTGCAGTGGAAAACACGACGACAGAACAGTTGACGAGACTGTCCGGCCACACTGTCCCTCAATCACATGATGTTACACTGGTGAACAGGGTCAACAATGAAAATACCTCGAGAATTCGCCTCAGTGCCTCCAGGTAATTCTTCTCACTTTCCAGAATCGATTCCAGAATGCATCTTCTGACCACCTACGGGTCAGAACACGCAAACAGACCACAGATGAGGTTCTTCTCATTCAAATCCATACATGAAAGACAGTGAGACTAAAACTGCGAGGGTACTACCTGTTGCTGAGAGAGGCCCTCAGGGGCGGGGCCTAGCACTGGCTCCACATTAAAACACTCCACCTCAATGAAGAGTTCCGACTCGTCTTCTTCAAAATGGGACATCTTCCTCTCTGTCATGAAGGACAACACCAGAAAAAAGCAGAACAAATAAATACTAGAGTAGTTCAGCTGTGAGCGTCTCTGAAACAGCGACGGTTTAAAGACAACACTGTACTGTAACGTGTGGGTCGGACTGACATCGTGAGACATCCAAAAGCAATTCCAGCGGCTGGAAGAGCTCAAGAAGGCTCACATCATACCAGCTGTGTGGATATGATCATAGCACACTGTAGGTGGCAGTGGATAGAAGACCTGTCCCTGATTGAAAATGTGTGGGACACTATTGGACGCTCTATCAACACTCCATCCCTACCACACCATCTGCAGAACTGAGTGAGAACATTCAAGCTGCATGGGATGGATCATCACAGGACACCATTAGGAACCTCTACACCTCCATGCAGAGACGTCTGTGTGTGTAGATCAATAGAATTGCAGTCTCACACTCGTCGTGTTAACGGCAGCTTCCAGTAGGTCTGTGGTGATACCAAGATTCAAGCACAGCCTTCTAGAAACCTGCAGCAGAAGGTCTGATTGACCTGTATTAATGAGAGACTTGGTTGGGGTGGAAAATGTTCGGATGCAGGCCTGTTTTCCCCCCTTTTACAGGGGGCTCGTGAAATGAAATAAGCTCTGCTCTCATTGGCCGGATCAAATATCACTGCATTCCACCAGCTTCTTACCATATCTGCCTGGATTTTAGGTGTTTAACATACAGGAGTTGGACAATGAAACTGAAACACCTGGTTTTAGACCACAATAATTGATTATTATGGTGAACTAGGGCCTCCTTTTGTGGCCAATACAGTGTCAGTTCGTCTTGTGAAGGACATTTTTTGGAGACAATCCGGGTTAGCACCCCAACATCCCTGTCAGACAGCTTCCTCTTGCGTCCACAGTTAATCCTGTTGGATGTGGTTGGTCCTTCTTGGTGGTGCTGACGTTACCCTGGATACCGTGGCTCTTGATACATCACAAAGACTTGCTGTCTTGGTCACAGATGCGTCAGCAAGACGTGCACCAACCATTTGTCCTCTTTTGAACTCTGGTATGTCCCCCATAATGTTGTGTTCATTGCAGTATTTTGAGCAAAACTGTGCTCTTACCTGCTAATTGAACCTTCACACTCTGCTCTTACTGGTGCAGTTAATGAAGATTGACCACCAGGCTGCTCCAATGTAGCCATGAAACCTCCCACTACAATGACAGCTGTTTCAGTTTCATTGTCCAACCCCTGTACATGAGCAGGGGTCAGGGAATGCAATCTAGAGGGAACGGTCTACATCATGGTCCTACCTTGACAGAAAGATTTGGTCCGAATGAAGGACTTGCCCTTCTTCACTGCAGCTTTGGTCTTCTCCAGGCCATCCTTGGTGCCATGCTTAGCTGCCTTCACCAGCTTTTGCATCTGTTCCACAGTAAGGAAGGATCATTAGCAATCTGAGAACACTGAAACTCAACTCAACTGCCCAAAAAAACCATTAGGAAGCATTAGTCTGGTTACGGTGTTTAATCCTGACTATGGGCCACAGCATTGGAAGAAACCTGGAGAAGATTCCTTCAGTTCTAGACCTGCTATTGGAGCAGGCAGGTCAGTTCAGTCAACACAATGCCCTTCAGCTCATGTTTGTGCTGAAATGGAAAGACTGGATTTGGCTCAAGAACGATAAAGAGCAGCGTGGTGAGAAGAAAGCCTGTTCTGAATTACCCTGCACAGCTGTGACCCACACCGAGGTTTGTGTAGTCCAGTGTTTCCCTACGGCACTTCTGCAGCCCACCGGCACTGTACTGCCCCCCATTCAGGAGCTCATTATCAATAATACTGGCTGATAAAGAGTTTCACAGTATGATCAATATTTATTGATCTACTCATACAGAAGTGGTGTCTCTCAGGACGGCGTCGGGTTTAACGCAACACGCCAGACGTCTCTGCATGGAGGTGTAGAGGTTCCTGATGGTGTCCTGTGATGATCCATCCCATGCAGATTGAATGTTCTCACTCAGTTCTGCAGATGGTGTGGTAGGGGTGGAGTGTTGATAGAGCGTCCAATAGCATCCCACACATTTTCAATCAGGGACAGGTCTGGAGATGAGACCGACCACGGTTTAACATCCTGTCTTCAAGACGAGATCTTGAGATGGCAGCAGTGTGTGGACGAGCGTCGTCCTGTTGGAATAGAGCACCGGAGTGTGTGTTCAGAAAAGGTAGAACCACTGGTTGTAGGACCTCATTAACGTAACGTTGGTCTGTTAAAGTGTCTGTAATGAAGAGCAAAGGTGATTTGGAATCATACGAAATTGCTCCCACACCATGACACCAGACCTTCTGGACATGTCAAACCATTGGTCTTGGCGCTGAACATGGTGCCATGTGGATTCGTTGGTCGTATCCACCAAGACAAAAGCAGGACTCTTCCCTGAAGATGACCTGCCTGATTCCGTCTGGGAATCCCATTTTTTAGCCACCCTGTATCTGTTGGTGGACAATATCAGCTACAGCACCGACAATCTAACATAGACCTTATTATGGATTGTGATCATGAGGAACTGTTCCTTCGGTAAGGTGTGTATGATGTCCTGTCCTAAACCTGTGCTGATGGGCTACAGGGAAGATGGAAACACTGAATTAGAACAGATATAAATCGGTGAACATGTGAATGAACAGATCTTCTCCAGCAGCTGCTGAGAAAACCATGAGAAGATAAATAACTGGTGTGAACAAAGTCCTAAGAAAAGTGACCGCAACAGCAGCTCGGTCTGCCAGGACACACAGACAAACCAGTGTAGTTCCAGAGAACATCCTCATCACCATCATCAGAGCCTGGAGAATGTTCACGGAGGAACCCGCTTGATTTAACTAATCATTAATCGTTCAGATTTCAAAATCATTAACACCCAACAGCATACAGTGCTGGTCAGATATCAGAGACCACCCTTCATACAGAGGTTCTGGGAACAATGAGCTGACCACCACCATAGTCCAGTCCTGGCTGAATTCTGGAGGTGTGTGGACGTCTATGGTTTGGACGCTGAGGGTGTTGAAGACCTCTGACTGGAACTGAACTAACTGAGGGTGCTCTCCGATGTCCTACAGAACTGCTTTAGGAGTTGTAGGAGTCTGCAGGAGTTAGGATTTACGACCTGAGCTCAGAGGAACGGACGACATTAATGGCATGCAACATCAAACTGGACGAGTCATGGACGACGAGGACCAACAGCAACTACACCCACAACACCAAACGCAGACAGACAAACAGAGAGACATGGACCTAGAGGTGAAGGCATGAGATGTCACTTTAAAGGGTCACCCACCACCATCAGCATCAGCCTGGTGAAAAACTGATTTACACACTGTTCCCTTTATTTCACAAAGCAAGAAAGGTCACAGAAGTTATGATGAGACTGATGATACTCTGGAGTTCGTTTGCCTCTGGCACTGGAAACCTGCAGGTTCTGGCTCTTTGTGTTGAATCTGGAGAAACACTTGTCTCCCCATGAAACAGGTCTTCAGCAATTTAATTAGAAATATCATTTTCTAATTAGGATAAATTAGGACCCCTGTGTCCCAATGCATGGACTGGAAGAAGGCCCTGCTGCAGCAAAGCTGCTCCAAACATCACACTTCCACCACCATGCTTCACAGCTACTATGAGCTTCCTGTTCTCAAATGCTGTGTTTGGTTTGTGTCAAACATGTCTTCTGTTACTGTGTCCAAATAATTCAGCTTTGGATTCGTCTGTCCAAAGCACGTTGATCCAGAAGTCCTGCTCTTTGTCTAGATGTTCTCTGGAGAACTTTCGTCTCGTCCTGATGATTTTTAAACTCCTCCCATGAAGCTTGTTGGGTCTCGTTCTGATGGTAGAAGCTGACTTTGACATCAACTGTAGCAAGAGCTCCCTGAAGGTCCGTGATGAACTTCTTTACTCATCTTGTGGTTCTGCTCTTGCCTTTATTGACCACATTGAGTAAACGTCACAGTGCAGGCTAGAAAAAGTAAGTGACGTCAGTTGAGTTTGACCATGTTTGTCTATAATTGTGATCACATTACGTTTTTATTAGTAATCAATACACGAATCGAAATAGTTCCAAAGGGCTTTACGTTTTGTGCAGCTGAACAAAACCGTGCAAATCAGATTTTCACCAAACTATGATTTTAAAAAGGGAAAGAAAGACCTGGACAGACAGACAGGCGGCAGCGGATCAGGTTTAGGTTGGTGGGATGGACACTACAGGTTTTTACCTTCTGCTCATGTTTGTGTCTGAGCTGCTGGAGTTCTACTGTCCCCACTGCGTTTGCCATTAGATCTCTCACCTTTCTCTCATAGTGCTCTTTCAAACGCGTCAGATCTTGAGAGAGCTGCGCAGAGGCAGAGCAGCGGTTACCTCACACTGACACACACACATACATTCACAATCCACACAATGTAATTCACTTACTGTTATCACACTGACATGTGCAAACACACACACACACACCCCACACACACACCAAGTATGAAACAGCAAGCAAAGCACTGCAGCGTAAAGGCTTCTGACCTGTATGTCCAAATATTCATTGAGCTCATATCCCTAAAGCTCAACATTGAACACATCACAGCTTTATATATCACACACACACACACACACACACACACACACACACACACACACACAAATATAGCTGCACTCAGAAGGACGTGTGGGATCGCAGTGCTGTTGTGAAGGAAGATGAAGGTGATCAGGATCAATAACTGATGATAACTGTAGTCTGATCTGATCAATATTTATTGATCTACTCATACAGAAGTGGTGTCTCTCAGTTCGGCGTCGGGTTTAACGCAACACGCCAGACGTCTCTGCATGGAGGTGTAGAGGTTCCTAATGGTGTCCTGTGATGATCCATCTCATGCAGCTTGAATGTTCTCACTCAGTTCTGCAGATGGTGTGGTAGGGGTGGAGTGTTGATAGAGCGTCCAATAGCGTCCCACACATTTTCAATCAGGGACAGGTCTGGAGATGAGACCGACCACGACGAAGACGAGATCTTGAAACGGCAGCAGTGTGTGGACGAGCGTCGTCCTGTTGAACCAGCGACACCATTGCAGTCGGTTGGTTCCTTCTGGGAGCAGCTATATTATGATGTTTGAAGACACTTCTTCTAATGAATGAACTGCTACTAATGGTAAAGCAAGTGGCACTTTGTGCAGAAGATGAGAAATATACAGGATACACACATGGGTTTTCTTGCTGGTTGGACGTCCTCGGACGAAGGCACTCGGGAGTCCGTTCTCAGCGTGGCCGTTCTCAGCGTCACTGCCCTCCTCGTAGCTCTCAAACTCACTGGAGCTCCAGCCGTTATCCAGAGAACTGCTGCCTCCTTCCTCCCCCAACTCCACATCATCATAGATCATTTCATCTGGATCTGCCACACACACACACACACACACACACACACACACACACACACGTTCATTTACATAGCACTCTATTCCCAACTGCAATAAAATCAATAACCTGAGCATAAAAGAAAGAACTCATTAATAATAAAAGATAATGGAAGCGATATATATGAACGATGGCTCGTTTACGTCTGAGCCGACGCTCCGCTTTTCAATGCTGTCCTACAACTAACATCTAGTTCTGCTGTTACTGCTGCTGTAATTGTACCAGCACAGTTATTCATTCAATGCAAGTAAACTGAATTACTCCTGAAATATTATTAGAAGATCATCCAGAATCACGAGGTACAGTCACGCAGCCACAGCTGTAGATGCTGACTGGACAAGTTTCAGCAGCTCATAGTTTCAGTTCTTCAGAAACTGTTAGATCATCCAAATATTCACACTAACGAATGAATGAAGGGACTTTCTAATGATCCTCAAGGACGCTTTACGATCAACAGGGAGAAACTATGCAGTGGTGTCTCTCAGTACAGCGTCAGGTTTAACGCAACACGCCAGACGTCTCTGCATGGAGGTGTAGAGGTTCCTAATGGTGTCCTCACTCAGTTCTCACTCAGTTCTGCAGATGGTGTGGTAGGGGTGGAGTGTTAGGGCGTCCAATAGCATTCCACCCATTTTCAATCAGGGCAGGACTTGGAGGAGATGACCAACACCGGACCTGTGCCGTGCAGCCGTCCTTCAGGTCACTGGTACATGCCTTCTTCTATCCACTGCCACCAACATCTGCACGACTGGTACGGCACAAATAAGACCGTCCCGTTTTCCAGAGCACTACGATGTGACTTCTCGACTCCTGCAACGGATGCTACCAGCACAACAGCACAAGTCAGGAAGTAAAGCAGCACCACGGGACGACCCGGTACAGTCAGCCAGGCACAGCGATAAGGCCTCCCTCGCTTTCAGCACATGCGCGGCCAAGCGAGAAACTCGAAAGTGCTTCTGGGTGCAGCTATTTGTTTGATGAGTTCATGAAGATCATTCCGTTTCCACTGACCCATCTGCAGAGCAGACTAATGAAACCTCAACAGAGGCATGAATAAAGCAGAAGTGAGATTCTCCACAGGCAGAGGCAGAGATCGAGAGCTGGAAGAAGAGACACTGACCTGTAGTGGATCCAGAATTCTCTCTGGGCACGTCATCATAAATAACTTCGTCTGGATCTGAAACACAAACACACAAGTGCTGAAACCTGACTTCTCTCTGGATAAGGGAACGGCAGGAAGAACGCGCTGGAGATTGCTGATCCTCAGGCAGTCAGATACGAGCGGATACGGCCGCACTGGAGGAAAGCCCAGTCGGAGGAGCACTTCCTCAGCAGAAGGGGAAGGAAGTGGGTCTGGGAATTCACTTCAGAAAAAGGGAAAATCAAAGACTCGGGCTGCACACAAGCTGCCTTCAAGAAGACAACGTAACTGATTCATCTGTAGACCGACAAGAATAACATCCAGCACGACTCTTTCTTATGAGCAGTACGGACTAAAGAGGCAAAACATTATGACCACCTACCTAAACTGCTGTTGGTTCTCCACGGGCTGTGTTTTCTGGTTACGGTGAAGTTGTGCATGACCAGTTGTGCTGCTTGACTCGTTGCAAACCTGACTCGATCATTCAGATTTCTCTTTTACAACATCAGGAGAATTTGACTTTTTCATTCTGGAGAGGAGCTCAGGTGCTCGTCCAGTCTCTCGTTATTTCAAGACTTGACTCCTGAAGCTCCGTTCTGGCTGGCCTTCCGATGAGTATCATCAGACCCCTATCAGACCCCTCTGCTGTGTTCCCTTCACTGGCTTCCTGTGACTGCCCGCATCAGATTCAGGCGCTGGCCAACAATGCCAATGCTTGACCCGCCCATCCCTCAAGACGCAAGGAACATGAGCATCAAGACTCTTTTCTGTCCTGCACCAAAGTGGTGGAACGAACGCCCCCTGGAGGTCCTAGTAGAGCATTTAGCTCATTAAGGCTTAGAATTAAACTAAATCTTGAAGGTATCAAGGTCCAATTTGTGTTTGGCAGCATCTACATAATATAATCCTTGTTATTCATCTTTGAATGGTCATAATGTTATGGCTCACTAGTGTAACAGCTCTTGGACCATCAGAATCACGCTGTATTGGGGAGAAAATTAGGGGACATAAAGAGCCTTACTCTCCATCCAGGCTGTGTTGGCAGGGTCAGAAACCCACTTGGTTAAAGCGTCTTCCTCCCGTATCACTGGATACTCTTCACTGAAGACACTGCAGAGACACGACAACCACAGACACAAAATCCAAGATTCATCAAAACCAACTCCCCATTAGGACGCTTCCAACACTAGGAGGGTGAAGACAAATACAAGTGAAGGTGACCGCTGCCTCTTTTTGTACCGTCACCAGCACATCATCATTGGCAGCCCATACAGCTCCGATACAATGGCTAACAGACGCCTGTGCCGACCAGCATCATGGCGGGTGTGATATGGGGAGAGAGCACCATCTATTTTGCTCTGAGACTCTGACCTGGGATTCGAACCTGCAATCCTGAGATCAGAAGACTGCAGATCCACTCAAACCATCAGATGAGCCTCAAACCATCAGATGATTGAGATGATTTGGGTTTTTGCATGAAAACAGCGTTTAGGGTTCTTGACCCAGTCTGCTGTGTCATTTTAAATACACTGCGGGGTAACAGAACCAGAGCTTGAGTTTGCAGCCACCTAGCAACCACTTAGCAATAGCATAACAACCGCCTGGGACACCAGAGTAACAACTCCGCAACACTATATCCTATGCATTGCTCAAAGGATGCTATGAAATTCCATAGCAACCACCTTGCAACACCTAGGTATGCTGTTGCGAGGTGGTTGCTATAGTATCCTATGTGTTGCTCAGAGGATGCTATGATATTCTGTAGTAACTTTTCTATGGTATCCAAGTGGTTGCTAGGGTTGGTTTACACTTAAGAATCCACAACCCAAACTCCGGTTCTGTTAACCCAGCAACAGCATTTAAATCAGCTGGTTCTTTTTGGACCTTAGAGCATTAAACAGCATAATTCCAGGAAATATATCCAAGCGGAATTCCAGAAGATAAATAAAGTACGTCTAGTGGTAAGAAGGAGAAGTTTAGCTGTCGTCCAGTGTAGCAGTGCCCAGTTATGCCGTGGTCTGCTCCCAAACATAAACAGATGCTAAAGGGAACCTTAATTCCTGCAGGGACTAGAAAGGCTGCAGTCAAAGACACATGACTCACCTGTCTGTCTGAGTGCTCCCCGTCCCCACCACAGTCACTGCAGGAGAGAAACACACCATCATCATTTTTATTATTATTGGATTTTTTTAAGATTTCTGATCATTTTCACATTCCACCACCAGGGGGCGGCATTGTATCATAAATAAGATCTGGATGTCTGGATCATCAGCAGGAAAGTTCTTGAGTAATTATATTGTACAGTAATGACTGAACCTCATCGCCTGTAAGTACAATTTCTCGTTTACTGTGGAACATTGTTTCCCTTCATCCAAAAGCTGCAACGTGGACTCCGTTCTAAAATAGCCGACTTTCTTGGTTTGGTTGTCCACACTGTCGGAGCTTATTCCAAACATTCCAGAGCACGGATGAAAGGTCAGTCAGAAACCACGCAGTGCCATTTCCAGACAGAGGAGCATTCTAGACTACCCTAAACCTTCTGCACACACAGATTAACCTCCACCTTCTTTCTCCTCTCACTGTCCATCCTATAAGCTCCTCTTCCATACAGGAGCTCTTTGTAGTTCTATAATTCCAGACTGTAGTTCATCTGTTTCTCTGCAGACTTTATTCTCCTCCTTTCACCCTGATCTTCAATGATCAGGACCCCACAGGACCACCACAGAGCAGCTATTATGTGGGTGGTGGGTCATTCTCAGCACTGCAGTCACACTGACACGGTGGTGGTGTGTTAGTGTGTGTTGCTGGTACGAGTGGATCAGAGATCCAGGCTCCTCGAGATGAACACCATCACTGCTGGTGATGTGCAGTAGTTCAAAAGACTAAAATGAAGGATCTACAAAGTCTAAACTGTTCTAACCTCAAAGCCAGGAATGGAGACCACTGACACTTTAGAGAAAACAGGAAAACCTCATCACAGCTTTGCTCTGCTATATTTAGCCTCAGTTTCCTCAGAGAAGAACTTCAGAAGGAAGAGGTCAGAAAAGAGGACAAAGCAGGAAAAAGAGAAAGAAAGAACTTGACGGGAGAGCACGGACACTGACGGAGATCGACCTCTATACTCCAAAGGCCAAGACAACGACGGAACACAAAACAGAAAGTTGGAAAAGGCTTTGTTCCATACCGTCCTCATCCATGGAGAGGTGTCTGATGATGACGGGGGTGGTGTAGGCGGCTGTGATCACAGGCACGTTGGAGGGCGTGGCGTAGCCACAGGGCACGGGCACCGAGTACCCAGAGGGTACAACGGGGCTGCTGGGCAATTCCTGAGAATTCCCTTCATTCTCGTTGGATGGGGAGGAGGAGAGCTGAGACATCTGCTGCTGGATGGGTGTGATGTCAATCACAGAGTAAGGGTTGACCTTAGGTTGGGTCATAGTGGAGATGCTTTCAACTGAGGAGAAAAAATACATGGTTTAAAATCAAGTTTGTTTTCTTTGATCAACTGAAGTGTTAAAATATTAACTGAGTGGAACCATTTCAGTTTCATCCAAATGAGCTTCACAATAGTTGCACCCAGAAGAACGTGTGGGATCGCAGTTCTGTTGGGAAGGAAGATGAAGGTGATCAGGATCAATAACTGATGATAACTGTAATCTGATCTGATCAATATTTATTGATCTACTCATACAGAAGTGGTGTCTCTCAGGACGGCGTCGGGTTTAACGCAACACGCCAGACGTCTCTGCATGGAGGTGTAGAGGTTCCTAATGGTGTCCTGTGATGATCCATCCCATGCAGCTTGAATGTTCTCACTCAGTTCTGCAGATGGTGTGGTAGGGGTGGAGTGTTGATAGAGCGTCCAATAGCATCCCACACATTTTCAGTCAGGGACAGGTCTGGAGATGAGACCGAGCACAGCGTAGTATCTGTGTCTTCAAGACGAGATCTTTAGACGGCAGCAGTGTGTGGACAAGCGTCATCCTGTTGGAATAGAGCACTGGAGTGTGTGTTCAGAAAAGGGAGAACCACTGGTTGCACTGGTGTTTCGTTGAGGACACCTATATTGGTCGTCTCCACCAAATCAAAAGCGGGACTCGTGTGGAACTGAGTTGTGCATCACAATCAGTTGATTCCTTCTGGGTGCAACTATTTTTTTGATGACGAGTGCACAGTGGACATTATACAAACGAAGTGATGTCACTGTCAATGTCAAGAAAAGGTTTAACACCCATTGATTTTGAGATGTCACTAAACAGCTAAAATATTGGATGACCAACTGTCCTCCATCGCTGAGAATCCCAAAAGCTTACTAATTAGTCCTTCACAGGTTAATTTTAAGCTAATATGCAAATTTTTATTATAAACACCATCAAAAGAAAGATCTCAAGCAATCTTCCAGCATCACAACTTACCAGTTTGAAAAACCGGTGCTGTGGCGAACTCTAGAGGTGGAGGCAGTTCACTACCCAGTCCTGCATCAGAGACTGTCCCATCCAGGTACTCGGGAGGTGCAGGTAGGTCGCTCTGCAGGCCAGCAGTAGAGCACACTGGGGCATTAGAAGCAAGACAGTTCAGAGGGGGTGGAGGCAGATCAGCCTCTGCATTGTTTAGAGAGCCTAGATGATCATGCTCGTTCCCTGCACCGGCTGGACCCACTGAGGAGGGCACAGAAACCGGCACCGAGGCTCCTGCTGCACCACAGTGATCTGGAGCAACATAGTCCTGTGCAGGAGGAGCCGGGGGAGGGCGGTCAGCTTCGGGAGCTTCATCACAGCTGTCATCAAACTCAAACTGCTCACCCTCCTCTTCATCATCTAGCACTGAAGAGAGGGAGAGAAAGGGACAAAGTGAGAGAGGATGACCTGCACTACGTTTCCTTTCTACGTCCTCGATAACTTATCAGAGAGACGTGAACTCAAGGCGAAGTAACTGCGCAAGCAGGGGCAAGATTTCATTCAGAAGTCAAGTCTAAGATTAGAAATATACTTGGCACGTTTGAATACGAATGATGCTACGATTTGTTTCATTGGCAGTTTCAGAGACACGCACTCGTTACTGTAACAGCGTCTATGAGTCTTGGGTAAGACCTCCGAAGGCTCTGCCGTCGTCACTTTTTCTGCCGTCATCCATCATCATTTTCTGGTTTGCCTTTGAGTGGACTCCTCCAGTTCCACTCCTCGCACACAGGCCAGTACGTGAACAGCTATGTTGCAATACAGCCAGTTGTTTATGGGAACTTATGACCAAACAAGACAGGAGTAACGGTGAGGGTGGGATGAGGGACGGGATATCATTTAAAAGGTATAACAATGAGTGACACGGATCAAAAATCATCCCATTATACAGGGGTTGGACAATGAAACTGAAACAGCTGTCATGTTAGTGTGGGAGGATTCATGGCTACATTGGAGCAGCCTGGTGGTCAATCTTCATTAATTGCACCAGTAAGAGCAGAGTGTGAAGGTTCAATTAGCAGGTAAGAGCACAGTTTTATTCTCAAACTATTTCAATGAATACAACATTATGTGGGACATACCAGAGTTCAAAAGAGGACAAATGGTTGGTGCACGTCTTGCTGGCGCATCTGTGACCAAGACAGCAAGTCTTTGTGATGCATCAAGAGCCACGGTATCCAGGGTAACGTCAGCACCACCAAGAAGGACCAACCACATCCACAACAGGATTAACTGTGGACGCAGGAGAAAGCTGTCTGAAAGGGATATTGGGGTGCTAACCCGGCTTGTCTCCAAAAAATATCCTTCCCAAGACGAACTGACGCTGTATTGGCCACAAAATGAGGCCGTAGTTCACCTACTAATCAATTATTGTGGTCTAAAACCAGGTGTTTCAGTTTCATTGTCCAACCCCTGTATTTCAGTTGAATGGAATTGTGGGATATACTGTATAACCTGAAAAATACAATGTGAAAGACATCCCTCAAAATCCTAGTTTAATAGGGATGCACCGAAATGGATTTTTAGTCCGAAATCGAAACATTTGGCCAAAGGGAATCCTAAACATTCAGTCGACTGAACCGAACAGCATAAACGCATTTTCATTTTGCTTTTCAAAGAAAAAATAATTGAGCGTCTCACTTCATACGGGTTGCGATTTGATTGGATTGTCAAAAATGTCCTTGTTCAGTATAAAGGATTGTCTTTTCATACATTAGGCTGAACAATTTAACTGCTTTTCCGATGCATATTTTGGTTGCCAAATATTCAGCCCATCCCAAATATTTACGCTATAACTTTAAAATGTAAGAATTAGAACAATCTAATTTTGTATTTTCAGGCATTTTAAGTACATTTGGAGCTTCTTCACATCTTCACAAATGCTTTCTGAACACATGCCGTCAGTTTCGTGTATCAATGTGATTTTGACTGATGTGTTTTAAAATATACACCGCACGTTTCAGTGAATAACTGTCTGATTGTGAGCCACTCAGCAACTCCAACAGTGTCAAGAGATTAAAGCTACAAGTGCAGGAAAAGAGTCCAGGAGTTTCTCTTGGAGCTCTTAGAAACACTTGGCTGTAACCACCGCTCTCCTGGCCAGCAGCTATTTTTAAAACCACTTATCTACAGCAGCGCCTTGGCGATGTGGACCACCCTTCAACAAACAAGGAAAGAACCGAAACGGGTGCGTCTGTAATTTACAGGGTGGAACCAAGTTTCTGAATGAAAGCGTGGAACATCTGGACTCCTCAGCAAAGCTGCACTGTTTACAGAAATGCTGTAAATCTGCTTTCACAGGTTGATTGACGTTGCACACATTGCTAACACAGATGTGCAAATGCACACACCTGTTATACCAAAGAAGTCCTTCGAAGCTGAACGCATCTGCTGGGGAAATGACATCTCCACTGGTGCAAACAGGACCACTGGTCCAGGTAAGGGGGCAGCTGTGGTGGTTACAGATCTTGGTGGTCTTGTGACAGGAAGGTGGCCTGTTTTGAGGACTGAAGTTTCCTTGAGCAAGACACTGAAATCCTCAGCTGCTCCCTGGGTGCCGGGGACAGGGCTGCCCACCGTCCCCCTAGTGTGTGAACTCACTTGTGTATGTGTGTGTGTGTGTGTGTGTGTGTGTGTGTGTGTGTGTGTTAAATGCAGAGGACGCATTCCCGTGTGTGCAGCAGAGTGGGTTTGCATGCGTATATGCTTCGGCTTATGAAACAGACCACCTGTACTCGGGTTCAACAGTCAGCAAATGACAGATCAGAACGTTCCAATGTCCTGGAACACAGTGCTGGCATTGGAAATGTTCCCTCACTAACGTGTGCCGGGGCAGGAAACAGAACTAGGCTGTCAGGAAATGTAGTTGTGACAGGAACTGGGACCAGTTTCCCCCGCAGTCTCATTCCTGAAGGAGAATCCCGAGCTGGAAACGCATAGGAAACGGAGAGATGGGAGTCTGATTAGCACAACTATGGGTTAGACGCTGGGATAGATGGTCACAGTTACTGGGAGTTTCACTTCTAGATGATTCCTGCTGTCTGGGTCATATAGGTCTGTTTCCTTTTCCAAATTGTTGCCAACCTGCAGGAGTGTTTTCCCAGGCCATTAAAACGGTCAGTACACTTCATCAGGGAGTTCCCGCACCACTAAGGTCCCATCAAATCCATTAAAACCTCAGATATTACTTTGGTTTGTTGACAAGTACCACCAAACTGAACACTGATATCGGTGCAGACTAGGATCTCCCCTTCACTGCAGTGCTATTCCCTGATAGCAGTGGCATTTTAGCAGAATAATGCACTATGGAGGACCAGCACTGCTTTGAGAAACAGATCAAGATGTCCCCCTGGCCCCCAAATTTCCATGATCTAATCCCATCAGGCATCCATGGGATGGAACAACAAATCTGATTGATGAAACCATAACTTGCTGGATAGGAATTGCTGAGAACCTAAAACATACGAGCTTGTGATGACCTAGTCAAGTGTCATTTCAGTGAAGAACATTCAGTATGTTCAAGTCTTTCTTTACTGCAGGTCGTTCTTTACTAACGTCATGGCTGTCCACACTGTAGGAACCTGTATGAGCGTGTAGACGCAGCGGCTGGAAAACACGGCTGTTCTGTTGAAAGGCTGAGTGACGGTTTGACAGAGCGGACGAGAGAGCTGCCGGAAAGGGAGGGAGGGAGAAATGGAGGAAGAGAGGGAACAGGGAGCACAAGAGCGAGCAAGAGAGAAATTCCTCTTGGCCATCTTTTGGACTTCCTCGGTCCAGTGAATCACGCCACAAAAATGCAGGAATTAAACGAGAGACGCAAGATACGCTCTTCTTCCATACCATCTGACCAAGAGACCTTCAACTTCAGAAGCTGACCCAAACTGCCCCTCAGTTTATTTCCTCACTGAGAACTAAAATAACGTCATCAAACACTGGACGATGTTCTGGATTATAACCGACTAATAAGCTCAGAGTCATAAACTATGTGGTCAAGGATCAGCGAAAGGGAAACAGCCAAATGTGGTCAGCCTGTGGAGGAAATGATGTGCTTCTCAGTGGAAACAGCTATCTGTAAAAGTCAACAAATCTGTCACGCAGAGCTGGTCCAGGCGGTCTCACTGAAATACCACAGATTCCTGCACCAGCACCCACCAAACACGGCGGTGAGGGATTCCTCCAGCTGCACGGCTCCATGCTGTTATTTCACTAAACACGCTTTAATTCCTCCCAGCGTAAATTTAGTGCCGGGGATCTCGGCTTTGTTTGAGCTTCTGAGAAGACGATATTGAATCCAGCCACAGTCCATAAATGATTTATTCAGCTCGTGATTGATGTGCTATGTGGTCAAACCTGGCATGTTCTTAACCACTGATTGTTTTTGTGACGCCGCCAGAAGCTGATGTTATACTTCCGTACTCGTTCCCAGCTTTCATCGTGCTCATCAACATGTCAATCTGTGCATAAACAAAGATCCAAACACTGACCCTCCTTGACTCATCCAATTAGCCCAAGATCTATAAAGTAGACAAAGAAAGAGCGTAACACCAAAGACATCATTAAAAAAAAAAAGTTGCACCCAGAAGGAGACAAATGACAGGAATGAAACTTGGTGGGGAGGTTTGACATTGTTTGGTTCAAGTTTCGGCCGTAGATGTTATGTAAAAAAGGACGGCCTTATCGATGTACCCGACTGACTATATAAGGTCATCCTGTTGCATGTGCTTTCCATTCTGACTCGTGCTGTTGTGTTGGTAGCATCCTTTGCAAGTGAAGTATACTTTGGAGAAGAGTTCAGAAGCATTTGCAGCATTGGAAGACTTTGAGAAGTGTCACAATGTAGATCCTGGAAGAGGATCATTGTGTTGCACACCATACCAGTTTGGTAGATGTTACCATAGCATGCTGTTGGGAGCAGTGGATAGAAAAAGGCTCACACCAGTGACATGAAGGATCTGGGAGACCTACACCAACCACAACACTGTACTGAGAGAGAGAGTATTGTGTGCAACTGCAAAAGTGTAAGATTTTTGTCCCCCAAGGATCAGTCCTTGTCCCCCTACTTTTTAGAAACATTCTGAAGCACTCAGAGCACCTGTAACCTCTGCTCTTAGGTATTCTCTGGGGCTGGTCACCCTGATTACAGAGGACACTGCAGCCTGGAGGGTCATTCAAGAGTAATGAAGGTCCACCGCCCATCACCACAGTAAATCACTGTGACGAAACAGAGCCCACAGCAGACATTTCACTGGGGGAATGAGGATCACTGGTTCACACTTAGGGCTATGCTGGGTTTGAGGGGACAGGTTAAGCTTGGGCCAAGGCTGGAAAATACACCTGGAGATCTGAAATGAAGATTAAGGGGTTGAACATCTGAAGACAGAGTTCCACCCTCAGGCTGAAACATTGTGTGTATATTTCACTCCCTGTAGGAGCTTTTGACCACGAGGGACAGCAGAATAGGAAAAAGTGAATCAGCGGAAAAGAAAGAGAGACAGAGAGAAAACTAAAGAGTAATGAGAGGAGAGATGAACACAGCATTAATTCGAGGTCTGAGTCTGAATATTCATGAGGGGAACTTTCTTGTGGTCACAGACTTCAGGGTCACAGGATCAGGTTAAAACGTTACTAACACTCATATCCCAACATGCCAGAGTTGTAGGTTCCTAATGGTGTCCTGTGATGATCCATCCCATGCAGCTTGAATGTTCTCACTCAGTTCTGCAGATGGTGTGGTAGGGGTGGAGTGCTGATTGAGCGTTCAATAGCATCCCACACATTTTCAATCAGGGACAGGTCTGGGGATGAGACTGTTGAAATCAAGCACATGGATGCATTGGTCGTCTCCACCAAGACAAAAGCGGGACTCATCACTGATGACGAACCGATGACAAACTTTTACGACACTATTGCCTTATTTGTTGTTAAGGGCAGTCGTCGCAGCAGTCTGTGTGCACGTAGTCCTGCATCGTGCGACTGTCTGCCAACTGTGCTTGCACCAACAGGATGACGCATGTGGGACATCACTGCTCGCTGAAAGTCAAAAACTGGTTCATGGAAGTCTTCCAATCCCTCATGTCACTGGTGTGTGTGCCTGTATCTATCTACTGCCGCCAACAGCGTGCTTTAGTAACATCTGCACGACTGGTATAATGCAAGAAGTGTGAAACTTCGTGTCTCACAATGTCAAACCACCAAGTTTCATTCTTGTTGGTTGATTCCGTCAGGCTTTAAGAACTATACAGTGTGAATCGGAGCGTGTGAGTGAGTGTGGCATAATGTGGCATATCATTAGAACAGAAGGCACCGGCTCTTGGTAGTGACTGCACGGTTTGATGTAGAATGAGCAGGCGAGGCTGGGGAGGGAGGAGGTCGGGGGCTTCCTGACTCATCACACAATGCAGAATCTGTTCTCTTCTCCTCCATACTGCCCTGTCATGCTGGCCACTATAGCTCACCCTATGACCCCACATAATAGCCATGGAAACCAGCCCACTGTACCCCTTTTATTGCTTACGCTCCGTGTGACCTTGGTGTCTGTCCCTCTTCATTTGTGCCTTCAGTCTGCGAATGCATCAAATCTCGAGGACGCTTTTTGCTCACTAAGCCTTTTCTCGTCTTGGTACAATCTCTCTCTCTGTCCCTTTCGTTCTCTCGCTCGTTCGCTCCAAGAGTTCTGGCTGCAGCACTGCATTTCTCGTCCTCCTCTGCGCTCCCTTGTTCCTGCTGTCCTTGTTCCAAAAGCCCACACGCTCCTCGGCGACTGAGGCATGGAATGTGTTTACACTCCTTCTTTTTACTGGCCTTTTAATCTGACGTTACTAACAGTTTCAGGTTTACTAACAGGAGAGGTCAAAACTACAGCTTCGTGAGTTCAGAAGGAATCAACTGACTGCCATGACGTCGGCCCAGACTGTCCTGGTGTCCTGGAATCATAACAGCAACTCTATCGATTCAGCAGCTCTATCAGAACCACAACTGTATCGTAACAGCAGCAGCTCTATTGTAAAAGCAGCAGCTCAGTCAGAACCGCAGCAGCTCAGTCAGAACCGCAGCAGCTCAGTCAGAACCGCAGCAGCTCAGTCAGAACAGCAAATCTATCAGAACCGCAGCAGCCCTATGCTAACAGCAGGAGCTCTATCGTAACAGCAGCAGCTTAGTCAGAACCTCAGCAGCTCTGCCAGAACCGCAGCAGCCCTATGCTAACAGCAGCAGCACTATCATAACAGCAAATCTATCAGAACCACAGCAGTTCTATCGTAACAGCAGCAGCTCTATTTTAACAGCAGCAGCTCTATTTTAACAGCAGCAGCTCTATTTTAACATTAGCAGCACTATCAGAACTGCAACTGTATCGTAACCGCAGCAGCTCTATCAGAACCACAGCATTTCCATCAGAGCCGCAGCATCTCTATCAGAACTGCAACTGTATCGTAACAGCAGCGGCTCTATCATAACCGCAGCGGCTCTATCATAACCGCAACCGTATCATAACCGTATCATAACAGCTGTCGTAGCAGCAGCGGCTCTATCGTAACAGCAGCTCTATCACAACAGCAGCTCTATCACAACAGCTTTCAGCACTGAATTTGGGCCCAAAGACTGAAGGCAAGAGAGAATTGGAGGAAGTGGAGAATTGTTTTTGATACAGTAGTCTTACAGTCTTATAGGAACAGCAGAAGACGCTTCTTACTGTCAGGAGGAGGGGGAGGGAAGTCCTCCTGTTCCATGCTGAACACTTTACTCTCAGACTGAGCTCTGGGTCTACAGTGGTCTTCAGGCAGGTCTTCAGGCTGCTTCACAGACACATACACACCTGCAGGAGAAAGATGGAGAAGAAAGTGAGACATTGCATTGGCTGCTTCAACCCACTGTTGCATCAACGCGTCCATATCAGTCCAGGCAAGACTGGCCTATTAACATACGGCTCTATTTTCTGCTTAAAACCAGCAGTAATATTAACATCTCAACCACTTTTAATGAGTCAGCTCTTTAAAGCAGAAAAGCTCAGGCAGCTAAATGATTTGTGAGATTTCCACCCATGGAAAAGGTCTTGTGGGAAGGTTCTGGTTAATTGAGCAACCCAGTGCTGGACTGGACTCTAAACACGTCGCTAAATCACCTTCAGCGTCACCGTATCTCTGCTAGGATCTCACCGTGTTCAGTTCAACGACTCGCGCTGAGACAATCATCTACCGGCCAAACGATTCTGACCAGCCTGCTCAACTCAACCGAGCTGTTCTCAGGGAACTGGGCTGCAACTGTGGTTCTACATGGTTCCTCACACAAACACATTCACCTACATTTCTGAAATTTACCACAATTTCTGCTGTTCTGTAATGATTACAGTCATACCAATGAAGTTAATCTGAACCTTTTATCAGAGATAGAGAGAGAGAGAACGAGAGCGAGCGAGAGAGAGAGTGCGAGAGAGCGAGAGAGAGTGAGAGGGAGAGAGACCACCCTGCATAGTCACTCAGACATTGTCTCTCGGTCCCATATGTGAGCAGTAGTCCAAAGGAACAGTGAAGTCATTCTGTGAAAGATAAAATAGGGGGTTAATTGTGTGGCCATCCATAAGTCCAGTGCGCAGGGTCAGTAGGAGCAGGGTCCTGCATTGACACACATCTCCAGCTCTTCATCAGGAGTCAATAAGACCCTAACACACACAGCTCACACATCACACAGTGGTACAGCACATGCCACCGAGCCGGGCACCTGATCCCAAAAACCGCCCTTCACTCTGGGCACATGTTCAATGTCTCATTAAAAGGCCCTCCAGAGCCGCAGGGGTGCATTAAAACCAAAATGTGGGGGGCAGAGGTGCCTCCAGGACCACACTCGAGAAACACTACCTTAAAACACAACCCCCAACGCTGGGACAAAGCTACAGTGGTTTTAAAGAAGGTCAGAAAGGGTCACAACCTTCCAAAATAACGCTGACATGCCAGACTGTAACAGACACTGAGAGACCAGGACAGCAGACATTTGGACAATCACAGAGAGAGAGAGAGAGAGAGAGACAGACAGACAGACAGACAGACAGAGAGCGAGCACTAACTGCTTGTTTAGTCTACAGACTCTTTGAAGAGCCTCTCTGTCCTGCTGGGGACTGAGAGAGAAGAGACTGCTCCAAAACATACTGAAGAGGAGGAGGAGACAGATTTGGGACGGGAACGCCAAACTGAAGGCCTATATTTGGGATGCAGAAGATAAGAACATGCATTATGACATCATGCATTTAAGTGTTGCAAATTATAGAGCAGATTCATCTGACCTACAGTCAGAGAGCTCATTCCAGCAGTGAGGAACCCTCAGAACCTTCCAGCCACCAGGGCCACTTGACTCCACTATGATGATCAAGCTCTCAATGGTCAACAAGTCCAAGACTGTCAAGACTCAAGAACAAGTCTTTAACTGGTTCCAGTACAAATGTCTGGGCTTGTACATGCATGCACTTTATAGACTGGTTAAACCAGTGTGATTCGTTGTGAATAGAGTAATCGCATGCCAGACCAAAACAACCACACTGAGACCCTTTAGAGGAGGTGGTCTCTCATCTTCCAAACTCTGAAGAGGTTCATTTGTAGTGAGAACCAAATAATTCAGATAATCACAGTTATGAGCACCTTCTTCTGGTATGTACTCTCTTGCTCCGCCCCAAACATGTCTGACCAATAAGCAGAGAGAACATTCTCGTGGTTGTTCTTGAATTGCTCCCTGTGGGAAAATGGACCAAAGCATGGGGACACACTCCCAATTAAAAAAAACCTATGAGTAATCTGAACCAGAGCAAACAAACTACAGGTGTGGAAAATGACCGCTGATATGCCCTGGTACTGCTTTGAACTCACCTGCCATACATCAAGAACCTCTACTGCCCTTTTTACGAATGCTCGGAACTGCTGCTCCTGGACTTTCCCTCCAAATTTCTCCCCAGTTAATAATTCCCAGTTATCTAGGGAACTGGTCACACACTGCTATCAGCAAGGAGGGACAGGAGGGACAGGAGGGACATCCTCCCCATCCAGAGAGAGGGAGGCCAAATGTCCTCTCTGGGATTCCCATCCATAGATGGATGTATCATCAATGAGACTTGAACCTGCAATTTTCTGATGATGGATCTTTAACTTCATGGACCACCAAAGTGATAAAACGTCTGCACCATTGTGACCATGTCCACCGTACACTTCAAGTACAAACGCAACAGTCAATTCTGGGAGACCACAGAGCAGAGCCTTTTTTCTATGATCCAAGGATCGCAGGTTAGTTCATGCTCTCTCTCTCGGTGATGGTGCCCTCTCTCCACATGACACTAGGTGTGATGCTGGCCGGCACAGGCGTCTGTTAGACTTTGTATCAAAGCTGGCACTTTCCTCCAAGTGCACTGGCTGCCCAGCAATAATGTAACAGCAACAGTTTGAGAGGCGGTGGCGGACTTCAACTCTTGGAATCCAGTCACTGCTCGTCCTAGTGTTGGGAGCATTGTATGTGATAGCGGGAGAGTCCTAATGGAAGCTGGGTAATTTGTCATTGCAGTTGGGATGGAAACTAAAAAAAAGAATTAAAAGATTTGGACACTGGTGTGGAGCAGAGGGTGGTGGGGAGGACCTTCTAGGGGACTGTAGATTAACGCAAAGGCAAATGGACTACTGAACCCTTTAAAACCATATCGGACAGCTTTGTGTTTTGTGTTCGGGAGCTACAGTTAGAATAGACACCTTGTTGTCACCTGGCACAAGCAACTGTTAGTGTGACCACCAAATAACACACCTTGGCCTGGATTTAACCACAGCTCTCTGTCCAGCATGGGTCACATCTAATTCAACATCGCCTCCAAGGCCTGTTTTTGACCTTCTCCGTAGAGCAACAACGGAATTCCCATCAAATACGTCCGATTATCTTCATCTACATCTGCAATCTAAGCTTTGTCTTCTTTTGAAACCTTAAACATTAGCTGTTCTCAGTTCCCTTTGAGCGATTCAGGCTCGGATCATCTGATAAGACTAAAGCAAACGTGGTGTAAGAGGTTTACTCTAAAGGCCGCTGTACTGCAGGTCCCTTCCAGCCCGAGAGCATTCCTTCAGGATCCGCCTCGTCCACAGACACACGGAGGAGGAGGAGGAGGAGGACAGCGATGAGGACACACACACTCTCAAAAAGGAAACGGTCTGATGACAGAGCTGGCGTAGCGTGTCATAAGTCGCTGGAGCACAAAAGGGCAGCTAAACACTCGAAGGAAACACTCATTTAAGGATTGGTGCTAATGCAGAGAATTTGTTTTGAGGGGATCCAAACACCATGCAATTCAGAAACTCGCCAGTAAACAGTACTTTCTGAGAGTCGGCAGAATCTTCTTCAAGCAGCTTTCACAGGTTATCAACACTCTAAACCTCCTGGAACTTCATTTTTAAGCCAACGAGCAACAGGCAGATCTTTTTCCGGGCTGGAATCTCAGGCTGCAGCTATCTTTGGGATGGCTTCTGAATGAGCCAAAGCAAACACACAAGTTCACACTTCTCAGCGTAGAACTGCTGACTGTGGATCCTTTAATACCTCAAAAAACAACTTGTTCTACTCCAATAAATAATTGTAGAGGCATGTTCTGACGCGTCATTTGACATCGTAGATCTGATATTATGATAAATGTATCCATTCAAAATCTTCTGGTGAGCTTCTTCCCAGTCAGGTTTTCCAGTCACTGTGAGGTGCGAGTCAACGTTTAGTCTCACGTCTCGGAGGTGCAAGTCTAAGCTGAGTTTCACGTGTAGGAGATGCGGGTCAGGGATCAGTCTCACGTCTCGGAGGTGCAAGACTGAGCTGAGTCTCACGTGTCGGAGGTGCGGGTCAGGGTTCAGTCTCACGTCTTGGAGGTGCAAGACTGAGCTGAGTCTCACGTGTCAGAGGTGCGGGTCAGGGTTCAGTCTCACGTCTCTGAGGTGCGGGTCCAAATCAATTCTTAAGTCTTTGATGTTTTGGTCTTAAGAGTCTGAGGTGCAAGTCTAAGATGAAACTCAGAGTCAACAGTCATGTGTCTGAGGTGTGCCTCGGTGTGAAGTCCCACATCTCTGAAGTATTCTCAAAGTGAATCATCGTGTCTCTGAGGAGTGAGTCTGAACCAAGACTCAGGTCAGTCGGGTGTTTGAAGTAAGTCTGAGTCAAGTTGAGTCTCTAACGGAATGCTCAAGTCTCAATCCTCTAAAAAAGTCAGAGAGTCAGGTCATGCATCTCTGAGTTAAGTCTTGAGTGTCTGAGGTGTTCCCTGGAATGCTCCTGCGCTCCAAAATAAGCACATGACACACTTGACCAAACATTCCATGTCTGAAAAAAAAGGCTAGTGTAAAAGTGCCTTAAGGTATCCAGGTCAGATCTCACATCTCCGAGGTGCGAGTCTGAGTCGAGTATCTAGTTTTGAGGTGTCAGTAAGGTGTTAGTCATGTTCTCACTGGTGTTATCAAAGATGTAAATATGAAGAGCACTCTTCTGTGGAACCATTCCTGGCCACCTCTTCTGTGCTGGATCTATTCTCTCAGCTCTACTGTACAGAGTACAGCCAATCACAGCTCAGACAGAGTGAATGGGATGACAAAGCCCTTTAGAGGAGACAGAGAGCCAGCGCATACTAATATCCCCTCAACCTGCTCCATCTCTCTCGCCCCTCCACATTCCTCTTCCTTTCTCACTGAAAGACCTTCTCTTTCTCAGACGTCTCTGCACGGAGTTGTACAGGTTCCTAATGGTGTCCTGTGATGATCCATCCCATGCAGCTTGAATGTTCTCACTCAGTTCTACAGATGGTGTGGTAGGGGTGGAGTGTTGATAGAGCGTCCAATAGCATCCACACATTTCCAATCAGGGACAGGTCTGGACATGCCAACATGATTCGTTGGTCGTTTCCACCAAGACAAAAGTGGGATTCGTCACTGACGGTGACACCATGCAGTCAATCAGTTGATTGGTTTCCAACAATCATCTATCAGGATTAAAATCCAGGTCTTGACCTGTAGAGAGATTTGTCTTTCTTCTGAGCTATGCCTTTATTTACTTTTTTGGGTCATCCTCATGTTGCATGGTCCACCTCTGCTGCTGCTTCACATTTTCCTTGACCCTCCTGCCCCCTCTGATACGACAAAGAACGAACAGTGATTAAAAAGACTAAAGGTGTGTGTCTTATTAAAAACACTTTACTGTTTGATGCTTCATTCAAAAATCAGTCCGACCTGAAACACCTCTCATAGTTTCAATCCAAAGCACTGCAGGTCCAGGTGGAGATGTTTACTGGACACAGGGATGGAAAACCACTGCTTTCTGTAGGAAAGTGTGTTTATTCTAATGTCAGAGGGAATAAACGCTCACTGTCCAGATTCACACTCTCATTTACAGAGGAGACTAAATCTGCTGGTACAGAGAACATCAGACTCTAATTTCAGTGACTAAAGCAAGGACAGTTTGCTTTGGGACTCTTTAACTCTCCTGCTGACAGGGGGCAGGCACTGCCAGGTTTATGACGGGGAGGAGGACAGATCCCAGTTTACTGTGGCCACACACTCTCCACATCATCTTTCATTCTCACACACACCCACCCCTCAGGGAGAGAGAGAGAGAGAGAGAGAGAGAGAGAGAGAGACAGAGAGAGAGAGACAGAAAGAGACAGAGAGAGACAGAGCTTATTTAAGAACCACTGCAGTTAAAACAACTGTCAGCACTCGCACCAAAGTGACCAGAGCGCACACACACACCATTGCCACTGACAGTAGAATGTCAAGCTGATGTTCCCCAGACTACATCCCAGTGAAACCAGTAGGTCCCCGTGACTCAAGATTTTGGTTCATAAATGATCGTAATCATCAGGATCACACTCTTACACGTTCTGGAGTCTGAGCGCAAATCTCGCCAAAACAGAGAAAGCAGAACGCTCTAAGTTTCACAACTAAAACAAAACCAAATCAGTTTTAAACTGTTGTGAGAGAAGCAGAAGAGAGACGTACGAGTCGGTCAGTCAACGAAGGCTTTGATGACCCACCCAAATTCAGCTGTTCATACGATAACTGGGGGAGAAAACGTCCGGTCGGGGTAAGTGTCGTTTTCACACTGAGCTCGGAGAAGCAGTTAACGATTCTCACCTGGAGCTCATCTAATAAAAGCTGGCTCTCAGAACGTCTTCTGGAGATCAAATCATCATCTACTCATTTCTCTATTTACACTTCTGCTGATTAGTTAGCAGTAGTGGAGAATGACTTTGCCCTGTGCTGGGTCAATGATGTTGCACAGCAATCAATGCCAGTCTGGGCCTGGCAGTAATAACTCTAATTATACTGGGAGTGGGGAAAACATTCCTAAGGGAATGTGTGGCCTTAAGGCATAGGTCACCCACCAAACCATCGTCAATACTGTAGTGGTCCTTCAATAGCATGTATGAACCATCAGCAAGTTTCTGGTGTAACATACATATGATATGATCCAGGCATGGAAGAACGTACTGCAATTCCAGCAACCTTGCTGTCAACCTGCTCAGGACTGAAATGGGTGCAACCACTGAATGAATCAATGGGCATGTAACATCTCGTGAAGGAACACACTCCAGAGGAAGCTTGGACTACCTACCCTAAAAGACAGAATATTGATGGGATGAATCCAAAGTGCCCTCATGGAAGCTACTTTTCCATCTCTAGGCAGTCTAACGATGATTCATAACAACAACCCGAAAACAATAGTCTCCACGTGGGTTCACAGAGACCCAATCTCTGAGATCTAACTGCAGAAGAACCATGTTTTGTCTTCATTTCTTTAGCAGGCAGAGATTAGAAGCTTGTTCTCCTCTCCTTGTCATGAACGAAGGTATCCAACCATAATCAATGAGCTCACAGCCTGCTCCCCACCCTCCTGCTCCAGAAGCAACAGTTCAGGACATGCTGTTTTGTCTACAGATGGAATATTGCAGGGGTGTTAGTGTGGCTGCAGGCTACTGCATCTGGAATCTAGTGTTCTCCAGTTTGTTTGATATGAAAACCAGCACTTAGACTGAGTCACTTCAAGGAATCAAACAACAGGAATGAAACTTGGTTGCTAGGTATGACATTGTGAGACATAACAACGAAAGTTTCAGGACAGGCATGTGGAAATTACCATAGCACGCTGTTGGCAGCAGTGGACAGAAGAACACATGCACTGATGATCTGGGATACCTATATGATCCATGTAGAGGGAGAACTGACAGATTGTCTTACATGCACAGAGTGACTGTGGACATTCAGTGAACAGCGATGTCCTCCGGTTGGAAGACATGATGCAGGACTACATGAACATCTCCAAAGACTGTCATGGAGTCACCAAGAATGGCAGTGGGTCAGCTTCAGTACAAAACAACTTTTGTCTTGGTGGAGATGACCAACGAATCACCTCTGCATCTCCAGACCTGTGCCTGATTGAAAATGTGTGGATGCTATTGGACGCTCTATCAACACTCCACCCCTACCACACCATCTGCAGAACTGAGTGAGAACATTCAAGCTGCATGAGATGGATCATCACAGGACACCATTAGGAACCTCTACATGCAGAGACGCCTGGCGCGGTTAAGTAAAACCCGACGCCGGGCCCTGAGAGACACTACTTTGTATAGTAGATCAATAAATATGATCAGACTGGTGACTAAGGTTATTATCAGTTATTGATCCTGATCACTTCATCTTCCTTCCCAACAGCACTGCAATCCCAAACGTCCTTCTGTGCAACTATTGTTTTGATGATGAGTAAATCAAATGACATAAGTATGAAAAACTCTACATCACCGCCGCAGAAATCCCCGCAGAAAAACCTGCATGGCAGAGTCAACAACTCCATCCCTAGGATCCAGCACATGTTGGGGTTTTCCGTGATCACAGATACCGGACACTGACCAGGTCCAGTAGATGTGTTCCAGCACGTATATTAAATCCAACCCTGCAGGAACAGAACTGATGACCCAGGCTGTGCCCTGTGAAGGATGGGTTGATGTCCAGTCGTTAGAATGGAATGCGCTGATCTGCGGGAATTTCAAAGTGCACGACTGGACATCGTCTAGAGAACAAGCAGAGGTTCTCCATCTGCTTCTCAAGGGTTCACAAGAGAACGTCACTCAGTGGAAACAGGCCCTCTGGATGTGGTAGCTTCAGCGACTAGAAGATAAGGCCTCCAGAGTATTTCTCAAAAGCGATGCTAGAAATCTGACCCGAAACAACAGCTTCCTCCACCGTGACCCTTAACACTGTTTTCATTCATAACAAAACTATTTGGACACCACACTCACGGTTTCTTCTGCGGTCAAGAGCATAAAAAAAGTCTCTGCTGTCCAGAAAGAGTTTCTACTAGGTTATGAAGCATTGCAGTGAGGATTTGATTGCATTCACCACATCCCCGATCAATGCTGGGGGTTAAATGCTCGCACATTGCAGGCTGCAAGTCGTCGGTGGGCAACGTGCTGGTTTTCTCGGCTTCACGTCTCAAGATCAGAGAAACTTAGAGATGATTCACACATCACAAACTGTATGACCTTGTGTCTCCCCAGCATAGGCCTTCAACTGGGCGTTAACTGTCAGCAAGTAAATAAGCCTGAACAATTCCATGGTCAAATTCAAGCAAATTTGCAATTAATTCTGCAAATGAAATCATATTAAAATAGCTGAAGCTCTTCGGAAAATAAGCAGAGAAGTGTTTCTCCGAGCTGTTGAGGTTCGATACGGAGCCACCTTCAGTAAACAGTCCTTGATTAGTTAACTAAAGGGTGGAGGGGCAGGGGGGCAGGTTCACAGGACTCTGCTATTTGCTAAGCAAATGATCAGCAGCAGGAGCAAATCTGGCCCCTGCTTCACACTGATGCAAAGCGAGTTGGACAAGCATGGCGCCAGACAATACACCAGCACGCCAAACAGCTCCCTCGCTCATATCTGACCAGCATCAGGAATGGCCTTCACCTTCGGGTCGGCGGATTCCTGAAAGCACGGCAGCTTAGGGAATGAGGAAACTAGCACTTCGAAAAAAATCTGTCCTAGAAGTCATTCTATGCCTTACTGGAGTCGTGGCCACAAATTCCTTTTATATAATGTGAATGTAACTATCAGGTTACTTGGTAAGACCCTTTACCTGGACCGGGGCAGCAACGGGGGCCAGAGTCCAGCACAGTTTGCCGATTTTCCCTGCTTTAACAGACCTACTAAAACTGGCAGTCTAACAGGCAAGCTGATTCAGATGTGCTTGAACATGAAAGGCACTAAACTGAGCAGGAACTGCCCTCCAGGACAGGAATTGCCCACCCCTGACCTGGACAGTGCAGCGGAGCCCTTCTGCCTGTGTCCAGTTTTGAAAGTCGCTTTGTCTGGTATAAGTAACAAAAAGTTCAAGAAGACAACCTTCATGACCGCAGTTTACCCTGTGACGCAGGTTCCAATCACCTCAGTATTTCCCTGTGAAGTGGACTACGCAGTTCGGCCACGTCAACCTTTAGACCAAAGGCCAAATCTGTGGGATGTTTTTGTACTTTGATGTACTTTATTAATTTATAATATTTACATGAATCTGACCATGAATTGATAAAGTTATAAGCACCTACAATTTTGGTTGATCAGGACTAAAACACTAATCTTTCGTTTAATCTGGGAATTGATTCAGTGTTTTTGAACTGAAAATGGAAGACAATTGACATCTAAATAAAACTGACGTCCTGGCCTCAGGACTTTTATTCTGAAATTTGAACCAGCGAGGACAGAACAACCCTCCCAGAGTTCAGAGTGCAGGTTGAGCATCAGCCCCGCCCCCTCTCTCTGATCAGTCAGAGTCTGTATGCTGGTTGAGCATCAGCCCCGCCCCCTCTCTCTGATCAGTCAGAGTCTGTATGCAGGTTGAGCATCAGCCCCGCTCTCTCTCGCTGATCAGTCAGAGTCTGTATGCTGGTTGAGAATGTGGCCCTGCCCCCTCTCTCTCTCTGACTCAGTCAGAGTCTGTATTGTGCAGGTTGATCATCAGCCCCGCTTCTCTCTGATCAGTCAGAGTCTGTATGCTGGCTGGAGCATCAGCCCCGCCTCTCTGATCAGTCAGAGCCAGGGCGGTGTTGGATCATCAGCCCCGCCTCTGTCTGATCAGTCAGAGTCTGTATGCAGGTTGATCATGTTCACGTGGACAGAGCAGTAAACATGCACTGGAAGCTGCTTTGACATTAATCTGGGATTTAATTCCGTTTGGAAACGAGGGACGGAGCTGAATTGCTCTCTGATAATTCATGATGAGGGTTGATCTCGTAGTTTTTATGTGTATCACGTCTGTAAGTTACTCTGATCCTGAAGCCAAGAAAATGTAACTGCCTGCAAAGTGAGACGGTAACATCACCTGTCAATCACAAACCAGTTCTAGGTCACGTGTTCCCGTATTACTTTAACAATCACCCAGACATTCCTACAGCTCTCCAGAACACCTTCAGGGCAGCAGCAGAACCGAAACCTGCAGGGATTCATTTCATTTCTATGTTTTTTTTTCTATAACTGTCAACAAACATCAACTCCAACACCACCACCATCATCATTTCCAACACCAGCATCAGCTCCACCACCACCAACAACTCCAACACTACCATAAGCTCCAACACAACCACCAACACCAGCAGCTCCAACACCACAAACAGCTCCAACAACAGTTCCAAAACTAGCAGCTCCAACCCCACCAACACCAGCTCCAACACCACAAATAGCTCCAACAACAGTTCCAAAACTAGCAGCTCCAACCCCACCAACACCAGCTCCAACACCACAAAAAGCTCCAACAACAGTTCCAACACCATTACCTCCAGCACCACCAACAACAGTTCCAACAACAACAGTTCCAACACCAGTTCCAACACCAGTTCCAACAACACCAACAACAGTTCCAACACCACCAACAACAGTTCCAACACCACCAACAGTTCCAACACCTCCAACACAATCACAGCCTCCTTCAAAGCTCCAGCACCAGCCTAAAGCCAACTTCTCCAGCGACTCCAACAGAAGGGAACTGGACTCACCCCGAGGTTCCTGAGGTTCCTGAGGTTCCTCTGGGCTGCACTTTGGTGGACAGACTTAGATCTTCCTCCTGATCTCCATTTCTCAGCTCTGCTCACTTTCTCTCCTCGTTCCCATGGATGCAAAACGATCCGCGCCGAAGCCCGCCTCCGGCCGCAGCTCATTGGTGGAGACACCCGAGCCGCGCTTCTGATTGGCTGCGGTGCAGCTCCGTCACATTCCAGAGCGAGACCGAGACACGCGTTCCAGAGCGGAGCACGTGACCGGTGAGGTGGCTGCACAGCTGGAGCGCATCTGCACTTCATTAATATTCAGTTAATTAAAGTTAATTACAGAATTTATAACGTTCCTTTATGATCAGAATGACTTTATTCATCCAAATTAATTAGTAATCAAATCAATAATTACAGCTGCAGCTAAAAATAAACAAAAATAAACAAAAAATAAACAAAATAAACAAAATAATATAAAATATTAACCAAAAAATAAAAACAAAATAAACAGAATAATATAAAATAATAAACCAAAAATAATCAAAAATAAACAAAATAATAAACCAAAAAATACAACAAAAATAAACAGAATAATATAAAATAATAAACCAAAAAATACAACCAAAATAAACAGAGTAATATAAAATAATAAACCAAAAATAATCAAAAATAAACAAAATAATATAAAATAATAAACCAAAAATAATCAAACATAAACAGAATAATATACAATAATAAACCAAAAATGGTATAAAATTATAAATAGAATAAAATAAAAAAAATAAACAGAATAATATAAAAGAATAAATAGAGAAATATTAAAGAATAAACAGAATAAAATAGAAGAATAAACAAAAATATAAAGGAATAAACAGAATAATATAAAAGAATAAACAGAAAAATATAATAAAAACAAAACAGAATAAAATAAAAATAATAAACAGAATAAAAACAGGATTTGGACATCCTTCACTCTAAGACGCTGATGGAAGTATGACGCACGATACATCAAAAAGACCATCCCGATTCCCGGAGCCCTACAATGTGACCCGTCTAACTCCTCCAGCTGCTGGAATTGCTTCTGAACTTCACTTTCAAATGATGCTACCAACACAACAGCACGAGTCAGGATGAAAAATGCACAACATGGCGACCAAATATAGTCAGTGACGCTTGCTTATGTCACACAAAACCTGAATCATTTACATGTCCCACGGTGTCCAACCTGCCCACCAAGTTTCATTCCTGTTGGAATGGAGTGTTGAACCCGAATGAGACACAAAACAGGGCAGCCAATCAAAAGCGTGACTCAAACTGCTGTATATAACACTGAGAAACACGCTGTGGTCAGGAGGTGCTGCTGGTCAGGAAGGTCCAGTTATGGATATGCTGAAATTAGAGTTCAGATGCTTGGTTTGAGATTCCTACAAACCCATGCAGATGTTTAGGGCTTAGTCAGGACAGCACAGTACTCTGGTACCCTCTGTCGGCCTTGCACATTTAGCAAGACCATGTAGGCCTTCAGAGTTCTAAACTGGGCGGTACTGTGGGGTACTGTGGGGTACTGTGGGGTACGACTGGGAACAAATTGAAATATATCGTAAATAACCGTAAATATAACTATATTTGTCGTGTTGTCTTGTTTGCTCACGGGTGTAAATGCACTGGGAACAAAGGCAGAACAAATAGAGGCAGAAACAATGAACCATGGAGAAGTGGTTGATTGTAAACTGCCCTGGGAGTGAGGCTTTAATTGTGATATACGTAGCTTTCAGGTGATTCTTCAATTGGGGGACTTTTATGTCCCATGGTTATAAAATTCCATTGTAGATATTTTATTAGGAAATTAAGAGATTAGGTATGAAATATAAACTCATTAATCAGAAGTGCTGTTGGGAAGGAAGATAACGGTGATCAGGACCAATAAACGATTTAAATTCAGACTGAAATGATCAATATTTATTGATCTACACATACAGAAGTCGTGCCAGACGTCTCAGTATGGAGTTGAGGAGGACGTGTGACAACAAACCGCTGAGCTTTGTTTTTGATGAGTGCATTTCATACTTTGATTTGGACTTCTTGCCCGACTGCCATCACTGACTGTAGAAATGTACATGGACCCTATTTAACTGCTTCTATTAGTATTATGTCCACCATCAAACTATCATCCTGACTCCAGTACAGCTGAGCATTACAGCAGACATGTGGTGGTCCAGTGTCCCTTTATCAATAATGTATGAGTAGACTGACCAGAGGACGGGTCTCCCCTTGTGAGGCTGATTCCTCCCGAACAGAGGACCAAATAAAATTGATTTAATTTGATTTTAGATTGATCCTGTTTCTGTTTTTATTTGTTTAGGAAATTACATGTTAACAAAATTAATGAAAATAATAAAAGTGTGAATTAGTGTAAATTTGTTTATTGCACATTCAGAAAGATAAAAGTGTGCTCCTCTAAATGTTAAAGGACTTAAGCTAAAGCAGAATTATTCTGCACTATTAATCTCAAAGATACTCAAACACACAGAACACACACAACCAGCTGAAGTGATTAAACCAGTCTCAGGGACCTGCATTGCGTTATTTTGTCTCCCTCTGGTGGCCAAATTATGCAATTACATAATCAGGCACCGCTGCTGCAGATCTTTAATACCGGCTACCGGACTGTGTTTCTGATACAGTTTCAGTAACTACACTGCTGCTGATCTTTAATACCGGCTACCGGACTGTGTTTCTGATACAGTTTCAGTAACTACACTGCTGATCTTTAATACCGGCTACCGGACTGTGTTTCTGATACAGTTTCAGTAACTACACTGTTACTGATCTTTAATACCGGCTACCGGACTGTGTTTCTGATACAGTTTCAGTAACTACACTGCTGCTGATCTTTAATACCGGCTACCGGACTGTGTTTCTGATACAGTTTCAGTAACTACACTGCTGATCTGACATATAGTGAAAATTTCATTGTTCATTTAAGTTTTTCACTTATAGAAAGGCCTTTTCTACTTTCTACTGAGACCATAATGCCTCAATAAACCATACAATCTATCCTAGAACACAAAGCTCTACGATCTGCAGTGAGATCTTTTCTGCAGTCATAAAAGAGATTTATTGCTCCTCCTGAGAAGAAAGTCTCATCTTCAGTAATAGTGCACTGTGGGATCTTATTATGGGGTATGGACGGGTGAAGCACTATCTTAGTGGAAGAATTTCAGGACGGATAACAATAACCAGCCCAAAATCCCAGTTCCCTAACTGGTAACACCTTAGCTGTGTTCCAAAGCCTGTCAAAGCCTTGGCTGCATCCAATGTGTGCTGCATTTCCCCGTCACTGTCAGAAAAGACTTTTCCAAAGTGAACAAACCTTCGAAAACAGTCTAGAAACACAGCCAAACAAAGTGATGAGGTTCATCAGCTCATCTGATCATACAGGAGCTCTTTGTGGTTCTATAGTTACAGACCGTAGTTCATCTCTTTCTCTGCAGACTTTATTCTCCTCCTTTCACCCTGATCTTCAATGATCAGGACCCTCAGTCAGAAGAGACAAAACAAACCCAAAACAAGTTCTGAACAAACACTGGAGCGGAGGAGGTTTCGGCGGGATGCCTACACGGATGTAACTCACAAAGCCTTATTGTTACAGATCTTCAGGAATTCTGTGCCCAAACACCCAACCTGGAACAAAAGACCCTTTGAAACGGAAGCACCTTCAGTGGCAAAGCATGGCAGCAACTACAGTAAGTTTGGCCAATGCTTGGCGTATCACACAGCTTGTATACAGCAGTTCATACGTAAACACACATTTAACTGCACGTCATGGGAACATAGCGTCCCACACATTTTCAATCAGGGACAGGTCTGGAGATGAGACCGACCACGGCGTAGTATCTGTGTCTTCAAGACGAGATCTTGAGATGGCAGCAGTGTGTGGACGAGCGTCGTCCTGTTGGAACAGAGCACCGGAGCGTGTGTTCAGAGAAGGTAGAACCACTGGTTGCAGAACTTCATTAATGTAACGTTGGTCTGTTAAATTGTCTGTGATGAAGACCAAAGGTGATCTGGAATCGTACGAAAGTTCTGCTGCGGCGCCACCTGTCTGCACAGGAAAATGGTACAATACTTTTGGAACACCAAGTAAATATCTCAATGAAAATGAAATGACAAATTTTATTGTTTTATTTGAGGTTTTAGCAACAGGCAGCTTCTCAGAAATGCATAAAAATGAATGTCCATAAATACACAAGAGAAAAAGCTTAAAACCACAGAACTGGTCACATTATTAGACTTCAGGAGTAGCTCTCAAAGAACCATAACTACGTCCACCACAGGTTATTGCAAGTTCTCTCAGGTTACACTCGTAAAAATAAAGGTGCTGCATAGTAAATCTAAGTGTAAAGAACCTGAATGAATGAAGTTACACTTATATTGTGCATTTCTAAATACCCAAGCACTCTACACGCTCAACCAACACACGTCAGCCAAAAACAACCGTCCAGTTGGAGCACTGCATGGTACAGATATACGTTCACCGATGTGGGAGGAAACTCCACCCAGATACGGCCTTGAACCCAAGACCCCAGAGCTGGGAGGCAAACGTACTAAACACCAAGCCACTGTATCATATAAAAGGATGTAGTTTCTTAACTGATTACATGGTTTTTCCACACATTCATCTCTGTACAAACACGGTTCTTTATGGAATTAAAGGTTCTTCTACGAAATCCCTCAAAGAACCTTGCGTAGCACCTTTATTTTTAGGAACGCAGACTGTAACATAACAGTGCATATAAATTAAACATTTTCCTGTCTGTCGTTTGATAAAGCGTCTCTTAAATGTGACGAACACAAGATTTTAAAGAAAGCCAGTCAGTGCTGAACACTACTTCAGAACCTTAAACTTTTAGAACCCAACACTGAAGAACTGCATGTCATATTGACCTATGAAATCCCACACAGACTCTGCTGAAACAGGAGCAGCATGAGCCCAGATTCCTCACAGGTGATAAATCTGACGGTCACTCGTCCTCTCAGCACATTCACCATCGTGTGGGGTTTAGAGAGGAACAGGAAGGGAAGTAAAACAGCCAATCAGAGGCTTTTCTGGCACAAATGAGGGCATCAATGACATTGGAAGGTCCCTGCCCGTTGATCTTTACATCTCAAGACCAAAACTAGAGTCACAACTTCCAGTTAAACTGACTTACTGTTTAAATAACAATAATAAAAGCTTGATAATCAATAATGGTGTAACGGGACCATAAGGGGCTTGGTAATATTTAGTTATTTATATCAGAGGATTTGAGACACCCTGGACACTGGTCAGTAACCTTTCCCTGTACAGAAGACTGCATGGGGCAAGAATAAAACAGCACGTTAGACTCAACAGTCTGAGTAATGGTTTCAAGCCATGGAGAGGTTACTAGCATCTGTGTTAATTCTAGGAAAGGTTGTGAGTTCCAAACGTACAGACACCGAAACACTTGTATTCATTTTCAGGAGTGACTTCACAGCAAAAAAACTTCTCACTCCTGTGAGGAATCTAGGAGGCACTACCGTTTTATCTCCACCACCCAAAGGACAGATTTTCTGCCTCATAACAGCAAATGAAACGCAGAAATTGAACATCACCACAGGGCAGCAGGTGAAGCAATCAACCCTGTTGGGTTTCTCCAGTGTCTAATTAAAATTGAAAGCATGACACTTAAATCAAGAACTTTCCATGAGCCTGTGGTGTCACATTCAAGTTAAATAAGCAAAACACATCTACTGGATAAACAGGAAGACTTCAGAAGATCGCATGACCTGAGGAACAAACTCATGATCTCCCAGATCACCAGAACACAGGAAGCTGAAAACCTGTGACAGGACGAGGTCACTTAATTAAAGAAACAGAAGAGAAGTCCTTCTTCCCCCTTAAGAGGTCACTTGGCTCCTAGTTTTCAACTAGGGTTGTACACCGATCAACCATAACATTATGACCACCTCCTTGTTTCTACTCTCACTGTCCATCCTATCAGCTCCTCTGACCACACAGGAGCTCTTTGTAGTTCTATAATTATAGACTGTAGTTCATCTGTTTCTCTGCAGACTTTATTCTCCTCCTTTCACCCTGATCTTCAATGATCAGGACCCCACAGGACCACCACAGAGCAGCTATTATGTGGGTGGTGGGTCATTCTCAGCGCTGCAGTCACACTGACATGGTGGTGGTGTGTTAGTGTGTGCTGCGCTGGTATGAGTTGATCAGATACAGCAGTGCTGCTGGAGTGTTTAAACCTCTCAGTGTCACTGCTGGACTGAGAACAGTCCACCAACCAGAAATATCCAGCTAGTGTCCTGTCCAGGGGACCTTCTTTTTCTGACTTTACATCTACAGGGTGGAGCAACTTGTAGTGTCTTAACACTGTGTCTGAACCAGCAGTGCAACACACACTAACACACCACCACCACGTTAGTTCCACTGCAGTGCTGAGAATGACCCACCACCCACATTCTCTTTGTCATTAAGGAACGAGACAGTGCTCCTGTGTGGTAAGAGGACCTGATAAGTGGACAGTGAGTAGAAGCAAGGAGGTGATCATGTAATGGTCTGGTACAAACTCTATACCTGTATAATCACGGACCATGAACATAGACCAAAAAAAACATATTTTGCACAATTTGTCCCGTTTGGTTTAAGAGCAAAATGGTAGGAGTGGCTGAAAGCCACGTTAAAAAGGTACTTGACCACCCCTGTGCTTTAAGGTCCCTACAGTGGAACTCTCCCAGTTTCTTTCAGAGGGAAATGCAGTCCGTTCCCACTCAGACACAGTAAACGATGAGACAAGAACCTGCAAATACTGACAAGATATTACTTCAGCGTGCAATTATTAAAAAAATGAAGAAACCAAATTCACACATTTTCCCCTTCACCTCAAACTTCGTCAATCAGCCAACAACCGAAGCTGTTTAGGTCTTCAAACTAAACAGTTCCTGGAACGGCTTCTCAATCACATATGGAGTAAGAGAGGAGAGCAGTGGAAATTTGATTCCTAACCAAGCTATTCCTTAAAAACTCATTTGTTATCCAACTCCTAAATTAGAATAGTTAGTAACTAGAATCCATCATTCACAATTCCTATCCCAAAAGAAAAATAGATCTCTCCTTAAAAATATAAAAGTACCTACATCAAAACTGTATAACCATAACAACAACTTCTTCAGCACTAATCCAACCCGCCATTCTACACCCCAATCAACCAGTCCACCCCGATCAACTTTTATGGGCTTTTCCTCCTCTGGGCCCGTTTTCAGGCGCAGGCTTGTCAGCAAAGTTCCAGTCCACTGGATTGAGGAGCTGCATGGTCTTCTTGTGTGTCCATATGGGGTTAATGACGATGGTGAGGAGGGCGAGGCCTGAGAAGAGGACCAGCAGCTGTGGAAGAGGTATGTGAATCCTCAGGTCGGTCCAGTTGTTCCAGCTCACCCACCACATGTAGTAGGTCAACACCATCCGGCAGTGGAACATGTGGATCATGAGCCACTGGTTAGCCTTCCAGAACAGTGTCCGAGACCAGCCGGACTAGGAGAAAATAAAGAGAGAGGGGTGAAATGTACACATTATCAAAAGAGCTTCCTGAGTGTTACATCATCCGCATATCAAACGCTATTGATGTTTCTTAGGAGATATATACAGCTTCTCAAAGTGTTCGAGAAAGCAGTTGCACCCTTTTAAAACCTTAATATTGACCATGGTGGGATGGTTCCTCTTTCTAGGAAACTATAGAGGAGTGTCGTTTGAAGGACTTGAATGAAAATAGAGCAGGAGCACAAAACAAGCCCATATCAAATATTCACACCTACATGCAGAAGAGAAACCTCACATGTTGCCTCCTTTAGAAGACAAGAAGTGAAACTGTGTTTGGGGGTGGAGTCGCTGATCCACCTCAGAGATCGGTTAAACCCAACAGGCCAAATACGCAGACCTAGTTCTACAACCAGCACTTCCAGTCAGGTGTGTTTGGCTTCCTGCAGTGCTCAATGCTGCTCACCATGTGCGTTTATGTTCTGAACACACACTCTGGTGCACTATTCCAACAGGACGATGCTTGTCCAAACACTGTTGCTGTCAAGATCTCGCCTTGAAGGCACACACACTATGTCATGGTCGGTCTCATCTCCAGACCTCCAGAAAATGTGTGGGATGCTATTGGACGCTCTATCCACCTCTACCACACCATCTGCAGAACTGAGTGAGAACATTCAAGATGCATGGAATGGATCATCACAGAACACCATTAGGAACCTCTACACCTCCATGCAGAGACGTCTGGCATGTTGCGTTAAACCCGACGCCGTACTGAGAGACACCACTTCTGTATGAGTAGATCAATAAATATTGATCAGATCAGACTACAGTTATCATCAGTTATTGATGCTGATCATCTTCATCTTCCTTCACAACAGCACTGCAATCCCACACATCCTTCTGGGTATACTTTTGACAATGAGTGTAGTTTGCAACTGACTGAATGAATGATAAGCTTCAACTGCACCAACCATGTCTTGCCTAATTGAACACATTTGGAGGAAAACGAGATTATTTAAATTTCCTCGTTTCCTTAAAGTAACTCTATTGCCTTAATACAGGTCACTTCCAAGTATTTAAAAGCCGTACAGGCCACCCCTCCACCAACGTCTGACACAGTACCGCAGTCAAACTGTTAAATAAGGCTGTAAAAAAATGCAAGATGTACTAGTTAGAACCACTAAGACATCTAGACATGCTTCCTCACCTTGAGCAGCATCCAGGAGATGCAGGTGAAGGGTGTGCTCATCTCCAGCAGGAGGGTGACCATAGGTAGGAAGTGGCCCACACTGTCCCACACCACGGCCCCGGCGAATCCGGCCAGTGCGAAGGCATGGTGGACAGCCAGCGGCAGGTCAAAGGAGCGGAAGACCACGCTGGAACCGTGCAGTGCTACATTCTCAAACAGGAAGAACCCCACCGCCGTCAGCACATTGAACCACGACCACGGGGTCTGGCCTCTCACCTTATCATCGAACATCGCGCTGTCTTCAGTGAGCGCCCGCAGACCCGCTACAATGCTCTGTACGCCAAACATCGCTCGCGTGGCTGCCAGGTCCCAGAACACCTGCAAGACATCGGCCAAGACATTACAGATGTTGCTCCTGGTCCAGGTATGATTATCATTATATACCATTTATGAATAGTTATTTAATAGCCGCCACATTTACTCAAGACATTTGATGTAATAATAGTGCAGCAGTTAGATCCTGGTGTCTGTACACCATATACGGTGGAAGTGAAAATCCAATCAAAGAAATTCTTGCTCCAAAAGCTCCAAGCTGATCAGTGGTTTAGCTTCTAGTTTAGTGCTTCTGAGCCCTAAATTATCAGGTCTCTGCTCTGTGGGCAACCTGGTCTTTCGTTTATTTGCACCTGCTCAGAGGAGAACCGCATACCCGCACAGAGGAGAACCCTGTGCCTCACTCCCTGGTTTGAGAGAACTATGTCCTTCTCCAAGAGGAACCCTGTGGCTGCTCCAGCACACCAGAACTCATTATACTGTTACCAAACCCTTTCCTGGGTTTGAGCAGGTGTGGAAAGTAATCCTGTAACTTCACTGACTGGAAAATTACACAATCCTACCTTTTCTTTAGCAGACAAAGCCCGATACGTGTTGGAGAGCACGGCAGACAGGATGTGAGAGATGAGGAAGAAGAGGCTGTAGAAAAGGAAGCCCAGGCCAATGATCTGCAGCTGCAGCTCCCTGGAAGAGTACTCCAGGTTGAAGATGCTGTTGGGAAGCTCCACAGGAGACATGATGGTGGGCTGGGAAGCCATCGTTCTGCCCTGACCAGTCTGCTTATTTTTTTTTAGTGGGGCATTAATGAACTGTCCCAGTCAACCACCTGCAACACAGAAGGTGAAAGATAAAGCACACTGTTCAGAAGCGACCATCGAGTGCTAGAAATGGCAACAATTGGTTTAAAAGCTCATCGGGTGGGACTGTGGTTAAGGATGATCAAAGCTCGACAGCGAAAGCAGTTAAATAGGGAAGCGAAACATCACTAGAGCTCCCCTCCACATCTTTAAAATGCTGTTCCTCTGATAAGGGCAGCAGAACTGAATATACTCTGTTTTTGTTTTCTTAAATAGGGTGTATTGTGTATCCTTCACTTGTACACATCCACAATGAAGGTGAAATGGACTGAAATACACACAACTGACACACACAGTCCAGAGATCCTGCTGGTGTGCGTTTCCTCACCTTCAATGAGCCACATAAAAACAATCTGACTGCTATAGCAGCCGCTACTTATATCAGAATTAGAGTCATTAAATAAGAAATAATCCTTTGCTTGCTCTTCTAAAACGGGCAAAGCTAAAACCGGCGTGTTCATTTCAGATACACGCATTTCTCCCGACATTATTCCTCTTGTATTCTTATCACGCTTCTTTTGTTGTCTTGTAATGACCGTTTTACAAGCTGCTAATAAAATGTTAAGCACTGGACAAATTAGGAAAATACATCACTACATAAATTAGGTACCAACCCATTTCTCCTAATTTCAGGGGAAATAAAGAATCTAATTAAATTAAATCTAATTCTTTCAACCCTTTTCTTTCCAAGTTGGTGACGAAGTTGTATATAGTTGTGATTTCCATGCAAACAACCGTTCTGAAATATTAACACCCAGTCCTTTATCCCATTTTTATTTTCAGGAATATTCTTATATTTTAATAAAAGGTCCTGTGACTTTTGACTCACCATGTATATATTACTCTGTTTCCCTGAATTGTAGACTTCGATTATGATCTATTTATACACCTTTGGTACAAATTTACTCTAATCTTACATCCCTTTCATATGAATCTCCGAATCGCATAACTTATTTGGTTCAGCTCCTAAAAACTTGTTCTGCATTTTATTACTGTATATAGATCTGTTACTCCACTCGAAATCCATTGTTTGAATCTCAAGCCAAGACTATTTGGAAAAAGATAAGAGACTTATTAGTCCACTGGGGGAAATGTGGACTGTTACAGCTGAACATACAGTAAGCAGATAAAGAGCAGTGAGATGTGGCTTATAGAAATGTAAGAGAAGCTGTAGAAATGAGAAAAAGAAAATATAAACATTACAGTGTAAATGTGTGGATGATACACATTTCTGAGACTGGATTTTACACAGAAATTGTGGATCACATCAGCAGTTAGATGAAGAATAAGATATATGTCCATCTTATCACACCTCTGTTTAATGTGCAGTATTTACTTAAGTGCAGTGTGAAGTGTCTTTTGTCCGTTGGTCGTGTGACTGGACAGAAACATTATTTTATATATGTGTGTGTGTGTATCATACATATATACATACACACACTGCACTTAAGTAAACACTCCACATTAAACAGAGGTGTGATGAGATGGACATATATCTTATTCTTCATCTAACTGCTGATGTGATCCACAATTTCTGTGTAAAATCCAGTCTCGGAAATGTGTATCATCCACACATTTACACTGTTTTTTTCTCATTTCTACAGCTTCTCTTACATTTCTATAAGCCACATCTCACTGCTATTTATCTGCTTACTGTATGTTCAGCTGTAACGATGCACATTTCGGCTGTATATTCAGTAATAAAACACAATTTCCGGGTTTTTAAGTTATAGATATGGGTGTGTGTGTGTGTGTGTGTGTGTGTGTGTGGCAGGTCTGTCTGAGTCTCATCACTGAGGTTTAATAACACCGAGTCTCCTTTCTGACTCCAGACACAGAAAACAGTCCATCAACAGCAGCGCGTCCGTTAACCCTCGGAACGCTCCTGTGAATTTTACCTCAGGTTAGCCACCGAGCTAACCGCCCTCACCGCCTTAAACTCAGCCTGATTCTCACCTCGACCCCTAAAAAACACCTTCCTATACCGAACTTAACCTCCTCGGACACACCAAACACCAACACAAACACTATCGCACTTAAAACACAAGAAAATGGCACAATTACCTGCTTTTATGGAGAAGTTTTCCACTCCATTCCTTTGCTTTGGTCACATTCGGTCACATGACCCGCACGCGCCCCGACAGAGGGAGTATTTCAACCGTCCAATCACAGTTCAGAACGGAGTAGGTGTATTTCAACCGTCCAATCGTAGTTCAGAACGCAGTATGTTTATTTCATCCGTCCAATCACAGCGCAGAATGGAGTCCAATCGCGCCTCAGAACGGAGCAGGTTTATTTCAACAGTCCAATCGCAGTTCAGAACGGAGTAGGTTTATTTCAACCGTCCAATCGCAGCTCAGAACGGAGTAGGTTTATTTCAACCGTCCAATCGCAGCTCAGAACGGAGTAGATTTATTTCAACTGTCCAGTCGCAGTTCAGAACGGAGTAGGTTTATTTCAACTGTCCAATCGCAGTTCAGAAAGGAGTAGGTTTATTTCAACCATCCAATCACAGTTCAGAACACAGTGGGTCTATGAGTACCTTTGCCTTTAATGTCCGGCGCTCTGGCTCTCTAAAAATCACTAAAAGTTACTGATGAAGCCACAAGTTAAAGACTATAGGCTCTTCTAAAACCAGAGCACTTTAACAGGTTCTTCAGTGGGTGCTTCGCTGGTTGGGGGAAACCTGACATGCTTTTGTCCTTCACTTTCCTCGTCTATCTGTTCTGTTTTATGTCAAGCGTTTTTCAGCGCATGCGCTGTTGTGTTTATGTTCTTGTCTCCAACTTTGCCCCGCCCCCTCCTTCCCCTGTGCTCTCTTTTGTAGCCCTGCCCTCTCATTATCTGCCCCAGGTGTGTCAGAGTATAAGCAGGCCTTTGTTTTAGTGTATCTTCATTTGTTGTGTTTGGACCCTTTGTTGGCTTTTGCGTAACTTCTTAGTTTGATTAATTACAGTCTGTTTGTTGCTTCATCCTTTTGCTTTTTGTGTTTTTGTTAAAAAAATGTTTTACTCACATTTGGCCCACCACCCGCTCCCCAAACGTAACAAATACTGTGAAGGTTTTAGATCATTAAATTAAATTCAAAAATTAAACCATCATATATTTGATATTCATTACATTTAAAGTATAGTTTTATTCTTTTTACCTTTAAAGATACTGTGATTAGAAATCTATTCAAATTTAAATAAAAAAATTCTAATATTTTGAGATTCTGGATTTACGGTTTTACTGAGCTTTAAGTCAAACTGATCAACAGTAAAACAAAACATCACTTTACGTCTAATGAATATAAAATATGACTGTTTACCTTTTTGAATGAACGTGACAAATTATCTTTAGTCATATTCTATTTTTGCACTAGTATAAAAGCAAGTGAATGAAAAAGTAAGTCACACTGGATACTAAAAACATGACGCCTGACCTAAAGAATCCTTTGTGTCACGCCATCAACAACAGGTTGTGATGTATTTGTAATATAATTTGTTGTCATGTTGTTCCACGTTTAAAAATACAGAAAAGACGAGAGGAAAAAAGTGGCAAAAGTTTTCTTCCAAAAATTTAATGGCAGAAATATTTACATTTGGATGACCAAAGCTGTAAATCAATATCTCATGAAAGAAACCTAAAGGTATGAGCCGCATAAAAGCTCAAACCATAAATAGAACACAAACGTAAAACACTGAATCAATAGGATAATAAATACATTTTTTTGTGCCGCAGAAAATGTAAACAAATAAATCAACGTATAACATTCAACAATGTGATACGAAAAGCAATGAAGCAACAAATCAGACATTCAATATCAGTAATCTTGCATGCCATCATAAGAGTGTATCAAAACAACCCAGGCAACAAAAAATTAAAGAAACTAAACTATGAGGAAGAGCAGAAAATAGGTTTTTTTTTGTTTCGATGAAGCATCATTTATATATATATATATATATATATATATATATATATATATATATATATATATATACACACACATATATATATATATTTTGCACAAATAATGAATATTTGCATTATATTCATCTCTATTATTGATATGATAGCCTATACAGTATAATAAATGAAAATATTATTAGCTAAACAACTACCTTTTATATTTATTCTTTAGTTTTCTGTTTTTCTGTTTTTCTCTTGGTTTTGAGAACCAAGCAGTTAAATCTCAGCCTTTACCCACTGGAGAAATAAGAATAAAACACAAAGCAGTTCCAGCTGAAATGGAAGAAGGTGGTTCTTGAGAGAGACGCTTAGGATTATTTGCAGGACTCCATATTTTGCAGAGTGCTCAGATTTGTGTCCCAGTTATATATTTATATGTATATAAATGAACCCCGGTGGGAGGGAATTGTAGGCTTTTTGAATTCAGATCAATGGCTTCCAGATTCCACCGTTTCCAAGTAAACGCCACGTCCGGCCTGTTCTGCTCATAATCATAAATAAACACTGTATTCGAGACTCAGTGGTCATGGCGAGAGTTCCCAACTAAAATGATTGTAACTTTGCTGATCTTCGTGACTTTCTTTTCGTCCATTTGTGCAAAACTCAGCTGCGGGCTAAGTGGTCCTGACTGGAAAAGCAGGACTAAAAACACCCACAGAAGGCCTCCCCACTGTTGTTGTGGCGAGAACAGTGGTGCGTTAGTCTCTTTCACGACTGGAACTGTGTAGCACAGCTCCAGCACCACGAGTATCTGACAGATGTGCAAAAGCAACGTGTCAAATACTTCCTACAAACAAAAGATAAATATAGAGAATTTAGCATTTCAGCATCATTGCTTTTGCTTCCATGGACGCAGTCGAATGTCCACGCAGAAAAGCCGGATCCTGTCCTCAAAACTGTCTTCTTTAGGACCCAGATTAATCCCTTGTGTCTGGCACGCAGAATATGCAGCTCTGCGACTCATGATTCAGCTCTAAAGCGTCCGTGCTCTACGTGTGTCCTGGGGTGGGCAATATGGTAAAATGAGGTGTGTTCAAAAAGTACCTGACCATGATTTTTTGTGCATAAACAAATGAAGTTAGGGAGGCGTGGTTCGGTGCAACCTACGTAGGTGATCCTAATGCGCATGCTTGAAGTGGGTCGGGTCACGGCAGACCGGACGCGGAGGACGTGTATGTGAGGTTTGTCTGATTTTTGTTTTTGACAAAATGGTAGAAAAACTTGAACAACGCTGCTGCATTAAATTTTGTGTAAAACAGCTTGACCTGTGGGCAGCGGGCAGTTTGGGCAGCCCACTGCAATAACACACCATCCGTTCTTCATATTCAATACAGAGTTTCCTGACCAACCACAAACCTGTGGTTAGTCAGGTTGCCTACTCTCCAGACATGGCTCTGTGTGACTTCAGGCTTTTCCCTAAAGCTGAAGATTCTCCTGAAAGCGTCCAGATTTCAGTTCAGAGATGACATCATGCAGAATGCTATGGACCAGCTGAACATCATCTCAGAAGAGGCAGTCCAATGCTGCTTCTGACAGTGGAAGCACAAGGGGACAACTTTAAAGGAGATTGGATCTGAATGAGTATCAGAAAAGGTCAGATACATTTTGAACACATCCCATATCTTCTCTAAGCATATCGTCAATATCCTAAGTGATGTTTAATTGGATATAGTTGATCACATACAATGTTCCTGACACCAGGAGGTTGAAGATAAACATGTCTCCTCTGCTTCTGTGTCATCTGATGACTTTGCATCATTACTGGGCAGCTCCAATACAACAGCTACCAGCTATTGGACCCCTGTGCCGGCCTCGATCACACTGGGTGTGATGTGGAGAGAGAGCATGGTCATTTTTGTTCTTGAACTCCGCTGTAGCAGTATGACCAGGATTTGAACCTGTGATCCTCAGATCTTAGTTTTCGCTAGCTCATTACACTTGAACCATCCGCCAAGTGTAGGCTGTACTGTAGCTAAAACACCTGTCCTGAAAATCCTGAAACAGTTGCTGGTTGTGTCGTTTGATACGCAAAAAATGTCTGCTTACAGATAATCTCAGAAAAATCTGGACAAGGGCTGCAGGTGGCGCTATGCCATGGAAGCACGTTGGAATAGACCAGTAGCTGGCACGATAACACTGCTAATATATTGTTACCATATCGCCCACCCCTAATTTATCCTGCACTGTATTTTCTTCGTTCACACGGAAAAAGTGGCCCAAATCCGATCTTTCCGTCATATGTGACCCAGAACAGATCCATAACCGATTCGGTGTGATGCAGCTCTGTCTGAACAGCCAGATTGGAATCATGTGACTTTACATCAATCTGACTCTGCATGACAGCAGTGAGGGAGGGGTTCAGTGTTGGGATAGTGAGGTAACAGACTGGCTCTGCCCAAAGCAAAACGGGCCTTGACGGATCTGTGTGTCTAATGAAATGGCTGGACGCGGGTGACCGCAGCCTCAAAGGAAAACAAAACGCTTAAAATCAAACCAAAGAAGTGGCCTGAATAACGAGACCTTTTTTCAGCGACGAGTCCAGCTGTCAGCAGCTCCTGTGATGCTGCCGAAAATGAAAATAAACCGAACTTTTACACATGGTGTCAGATACAAAAGACTTTACAAAAGGTTTAGTCAGAAAATCAGGTTTGGGCCTCTTTTCCTGTTGTGTACGTTACCTTATGTACTCTATTCGTGTGTTTATATGTACCGTCTGTGACCATATTCCAACCTTTCTTTAGGTTTTCCTTATGACATCACAACTGGTTTATCAATCTAAAACAAGCTTTTCGACCGTTCCAGGTCCGTATAAAGACTGAACCCACGCTTGATCTTAACGAGGACAATGCCCTGTTTATGTTAAGATATGATCTCTTTAAAGTGAGCTGCCAGAGTTTAATCCCAGTCCTTGATTCAGCAGACCTTGTTTTTCATTAAAAAGCGATCAAAGTCCAGAACTGGGCCTAATTGGTGTCCTAAAGAGAAACAGCGAGGGGGAGTTAATGGCATTTGGCACGCCTGTCTAGGTATATTCCCTAGCTTGGTCCACATACTGAAAAACTGTATGTTTTTGAGGAGCGGGAACCAATTAAAGGGACTGAGAGAAACCTGAAGAGAAATTCGACAACGCACTACACACTTATCTTCATAAATACTTCCTACATCTCAACAGCAATAACACAGGCCACTTTTGCAAAAGCTTCACTTTTCTTTTTCGTAACTTGAAAGAACCCTAAATTTAGCACAAAACAAAACAAAATAAAAAAAACCTCAATTCAAGTAAACCAACCACCCATTACTTCTGGTGTTTTGTATATTGTAGATTTAAAGTGCAAATTCAGCAGTTATGTATGGTGTAATATGCTTTGTAGACGACTAATTGAGCTGATAGAACACTCGATTAGGCTTAAGAGTCCAAAGCCCATCAGAGTTGGGCCTGATTACTGTACTGAATAACAAAGCATGGTGCACGCACTCAGTTGTGCCAAATAAAAGAAATGTAAGGTATCAAATTCCCATTGAGACAGACGCACATACTGCATTGAGGCAAATCAATTATAATCACAACTGTACGGATTATTAATCTAGTTTCTTGATTCGCAGAACATGATGTAAAATGCCACCTGTTATTACTGCAAAAGCTCACAATCCATCTGTAACTTGCTGTCGCTAATGGCTAAAACGGTAGTTCTGTACCTGCACTCATCGTCAGAAAAACAGCGGCACCCAGAAGGAAGTGCGGGATCGCAGATAAAGGTCATCGGGAACAATAAACGATAAAAAATTTAGTCCTTGCATTGTTTTCTTGTATTCAACAGGCGTATGGGCTTGTTGTTCATTCCATTTCATTGGGGGGGGGAGTAGGGGTGGGCTCGCAGTGGGGGGTGAAAAATATATGAATCTTCAGGGCGAACATGGTGCTGCACGAACAGGACGACTCATGAAGGACAACACTGCTCATTGAATGTCCTCAGCCGTGGCTGTTGGGTCACTCTACTTATGTCAGACAATCAGTGTCTGAGGTTTGTGTAGCTCTCCCAGATCCTTCATGTCACTGGTGCATGCCTTCTTAAGACCGTCCTGATTCCTAGAGCCCCACAATGCGAACCTTCTCGAACTCGTCCAACTGTTCAAACTGCGTTCAAACTCTTCCTCGAGACATACTTCAGTAAAGGATGCTACCAACACAAAAGCATGAGTCAGAACAGAAAGTAACGGAACAACGTCATATAGTCAGTCAGGTACAGCGATAAGGCCGTCCTCGCTTATGTCATGTGCACGGCCGAGCGTGAAACTTGAATCATTGGTGTGTCTCACACTGTCAAACATAACCACCAGGTTTCATTCCTGTTGGTTGATTCCTTCTGGGTGCAGCTATTCTTGATGGTGAGTGTATATTTTACTGTCTACAACTTAACAACAAAAATGAGCATAAACGTTATTAAAAGTTAAAAATGGAAAACAGGAAAAATGTTATAACAGCTTCTGCAATGCATTACCAGTCAGGACTCTCCTGGAATACCCTGAGGGCAGTGGCTAATATTACAACCTGGTGTTAAATTACTAAGATGGTCAAAAACAACCAAAAAACCACTACATTACTGGCTGTAAGAATCAAGAATCAAGCCTTCTAGCTAGAAGAGATCATCAGAGGTCATTTCAGGTCACTCAGGGTGACCCTCAGAGCAGCACAGCAAAGCCATTTAGTTTATGCTAGATATGGACTGTCAGGAAGTTGGACTGCAAACTAGCCAATACTTCCTCCTTCTGCACAAATTACCCTACAGGTATGTACAAAAGTTTGTGGACAACAGCTCATCCAGGGCTTCTTCAGAAATGAAGGGTAGTAATAGGGGGGTTGTGTCCATCTGGGGAGGCTGCATAGAAGAATTTGTTCTGCCAAGCCAAAGTTTCTCATCCCAAACGAACTGGATGGAGCTCCATCATCACTCCAGAGAACGTAGCTCCACTGCTCCACGGCCTAAGGCATGGTGACATTAGGCTCATCTGCAGCTACACTAGAGCTTCCTCTTCTAGTATGTCAACACTTTCTATGGTGATTCTAGAAACAGAAGCAGAACTCTACATGTAAGGTGACACTTCTGGACATAAATGTCAAATGGACAAATGGACAGCAAAAGGGATGTTGGAACTAAAAGAAATAACTAAAATGCCTTGTCCGTGTGCAGGACAGGATGTGTGGGACAAGGCCAAGCTTTTCTTTGGACCAAAGTTGCCAATGGAGTTAGCAGCACCATAAGTGGGTTTATCAAACCACCTCCTACAGAAGAAGACAACCCGATCGTATGATATAGTGTACAGCAGTTTCAAACATCTCATGTCTTCAGAATTCAGTGCTGGAAAGGAGCCATACAAAGACAAATCTCAACAAGCCACCGGTCTGTCAACTGACGCCCTCGACGTCAGATTCATCGCTAGAGAAATCCCCCACCGCCTCCATATCTTCATGGTCCGATGACAAATAATGTCTCATCACCATCTGCCACAGAGGGTAAGTGGAGATAACACAGACGCCCTCTGAAAGGTCAGGCAGAGCCTGAAATCTCTGTGGGTCAGCTTCTTTTCACACAGCCTTGTTCAATGTGTCTGAGAGCCAAAATATGAAAAACATGGCCAAAGGTTTGATGTCCACACTAGTCTGCTGAGCCAACGTTCAAACCTCCCACTAACTTGGAAAGTGTCTAGAGAGTCATTCTTTCATGAAAACTCGACCAAACTACAAACTTCATGGTAGACCAAACACAAGATGGACAGATGAGAGACTAATTCATTTGAGGCCCCGTCCACAGGCATCCACATATGGACAAAAAAATTGGGACACCTGTTCATTTGTTTCTTCTGAAATCGATGGTATTATGGAGTTTATCCTGCTTTCGTTGGATTAACTGTCTCTACTGTCCAGGGAAGACTTTCTACTAGATTCTGGAACATTGCTGTGAGGATCTGAGTGCATTCAGTGACAAGAGCTTGAGTTAGCGCAGTCAGGATTTTGAATGAACACCACCCGTCCTCATCCCCAAGTCCCCAATTCATTCCAAAAGTAGTGGATGGAGCGTCATCATTTCAGAGAACCCCTGCAGCCCCTCCTGGTTGTTTATACCTACAGTCCTGTTCTATTGCCAATGCCCATAACTTACTTTTCAATCTCCTGTGTCAGGATGTGAGTTTGGTTCTTCTAAACTTGGCTTGAACTCAAGAGCAAAATCTTATACGACTTGATCTGCATCAACCAAAGTCAAATTTGGAGAAGGAAAAACCACTTCCCTGCCTGATCTGGGGTCTGTGGGTCTGTCATTTCTTCTCAGTTGAAGAGCTTCTTGAGTGTGAGATGACCCAGGCACATGACCTGACCTTCAACTCAGTAGAGTGACCAAAGGTTTGTTGAAATAATGCCAGTTTTTGTTCCAAGTTCCAAAACACTGAAACAATGTTTAATATTTAATCATTAAGGTTAAATCAATGTTGTGGAATAAAATTAAGTTGAGTTTCAAAATCAAAAGTTTTAATTATTGATTTTGTTGATGTAACGGTGAGTAAACTGGGAGATTTGTTGGGGTTTGGGTCGACTCTGGGCTCACAATGTTCTTCTCGAGATGCTACTTGGCTTCCACGCTCAAAGTCATTTTTGGGAGACGGAGAAAAAAGCTTTTCGGAAATATCCGAATACAAGTGGACGGGGCTTAAGGTCTCTCAATGCACTTTTTAGGTTCTTAGTAGGTTCTCCTCCCTCTACCTAATCTGCCCAGTTGACACACGACTGGCCTTTAACATTGAAACGTGCTGTAATCATGTCAGTGGTTGCTTCCACATTGAAAGAACGTTGAAATAATGTTTAATGTGTGAAAAGGTTACCAAAAAACTTGCATTTGGAAATTGAGCTATAAAACCGATGACGTCAAAATGATGTTGAAACAACATTGAAACAGCGTTGCATTGCCAAACGCTGATTCAACAGTGAGTAAATGTTGAAATGCCGGCTGGGCGGGGTCATACTCAGAGCACCCTTTGCAGAAAACGAAGGGCATCAGCTTGGGAACGTGCACCAACGTTCAAAATCAGTATCACTCAGCTTGCTGTTTGGACTTAAAAACCCCGTCGTCCCTGCCTGAGCAAGCCGAGGGTGGCATGGTGTTGAAGAAAGAAACCAGTGGAAACTTCAAATCACTACCCACACACAACCTTGCAATTCAACTGCAACAATACTTTTTTGTTTGTGAACGTCAATAAATACATTTCCCTTGGAAATACATACAGGAGTATATTTAGAAGAAGAAAGTGCAAAAATGCATTTGTTGTCCTTAAACCTACACACTGATTTTATAGATCTAAGCGAATCCATTCGAAGATCTCTCCTAGGAGATGAGATGGGAACCAGTTCAGAATGGAATGGAGTATGGAAGTGTTTTAAAAAAGAAAGAAAAGCAAACCAGCACGATACTTCTCACGTGGTTCAAACGCCGCGTTGTCGGATGAACATTTGCTTTGCTTTCTGTACCGGTGACAGTAGACGTGTTAACAATCAGAGTAGAGCTTCTGTCTACCTGAGAGACTTATTATGGGATGTCCCATGAACGTGTGTCAATGTTCTACAAGTGTTGACCTAAGGACTCATTAGACTGTCCGATGTCTTCTCTGACCTAGAGCTACAGTCTAACATGCACGTTTTGAGGTATTTGAAGCATTGGCACTTTCACAATTGTTCACAGGATAGTTAGATCATGGACGTAAGATGAACTCATGGTGACAGAGAAGAGAGATGGAGAGAAGGAGAGAAATGGGGGCGGAGCTATAATGACAAAACATCTCCTGTGACCTGGTGCTGGTTTCAGATCCCAGTGTTGATAATAGCACTTTGATAACGCAGGAAAATCGAAAAAGCACCAAGACTTTCAGACACTTTTCGGACCACGCCTCGTTCTCGAACCTCATTGAAGAATACGATACTTACGTAAAGTTCTAGCAAATGCTAGATTTGGGTAGTTTAGTGATTTTGCAATTTTAGAAGAGTTTATCAGCTCATCAACAGGCCTAAAACTTGCTCTTCAGTGTTCTTCTGAGGTTGAAGCATGTTGACCAACACCGATCAGCCATAACATTAAAACCACTGGAAGGTGACGTCAATAACACTGACTGCCTGCAAAAGGCCGGGACCTATATATTAGGCACCAAGTGAGAAGTCAGATTTCAATGTTCTTGATGTGTTGGAAGCAGGAAAAATTGGCAAGGGTGCAAAACTGAGACAAAACCAAACCTCTTTTGGTTTTAATTGGCTGGGTCAGAACATCCCCAGACCATCGGACTACATTTGGTTGGATGCCTGGGTCAGAACATCCCTGCTGACTATTTGGTATCTGTCAGATGTTCTGCCTGAGTCCCATCACCATTTGGCTCTTGTCAAAATGTCTCAGACTCTTGGTAGTATCTACCAAAAGTAGTCAGATATTTTGGAGATGTTCTGACCCAGTTGTCCAGCCATCACAATCTGGCCCTTTGTCAAAGCTCTTTGGGAGGTAGTGCCAACCAAAAGATACCCAGGACACCTTCAGAGGTCTTGATGGGTCAGAGCTGTTTGGAGGCACCGGGCGGACCTACACAATATTAGGCAGGTGGGTGTAATATTATGGCTGATCGTTGTACAATACAGACCTGACACCTGATGATACCAGTTACGAACCCCTTTAAGCAGCTCTGCTTTACTTTCGTCTTGATGTTTACAGCTAGCGGTCAGCTCTTGTTTGTCAAAGGTTTGATGCAGACCCCTCGTGTTGCTTGGCCGAGGACTAGGGTATGTGGGTACTGCTGCTGTCTGAAGAGGAACGATGCCACAGTTGATGATGGTGTAAAATGGGCGGAGCTAATGTAGTGTTGAAGGCGTGGAGAAAAGGCCCTCCCATGCTGGGTATGTCTCTCTCACTTGTTCTTTCTCTCTCCCTTTCTCTCTCTCTCTCTCTCCTTCTCTCTCACAGTCTCGTCTGCGCTTCTGGGATGTAGATCTCGATACTGTCCGCTCTCTCTGTGGCCGAGTTCTGGCGGAATGAAGCCGCTCGCTTTGCGGCCATCAGCCGCTGCCGTGCTTCCTGCCTCTGCCGGTCAGGCAGGTCCAGAGATTTCTCTCGCGTCACACTCTTACGCAGCGTCTTCTTTGGTACAGGGGGTGGGAGCTGAGACAAACACACAAACACACACTCACTGTCATACTACAGTCATTTCCAGGGTAACACTGCAACTGCTTGTATGGTAAGACTACACAAATGTCTCTTAACTCAGGTCCTCAAGACCCCCTACGCTGCATGTTTTAGTGGATTCCCTGCTTTAATGCACCCCCTGAAACTCATAAAGGGCCTGTTAAGGAGCTGATTAGGCGAATCAGGTGTGTTGGGAGCAGGGTAAGCATTAAATGTGCTGGACACGGGGTCTCCAGGACCAGGCAAGAAACCCTGGACTACACCTGATACAACACTTTTCACACCCATGTCCATAGTTGCACCACATACCTTTCCACAATCATGCAACACCTGCGTCCACGGATACGCTACACTGATTTCCATGATTACACGACACCCCAGCTCACCTTCTTCACAGGGCTCTCGATGATCCTCCAGTTGTTGCTCTTGATCTTCTGCAGCTCGTCAAACTTTGAGGTCACATCATCAATGGAAAGCTGCAGCAGGTCCCAGAATCCAGCCAGGTCCTGAGAGGTGGGCCGGGGCATGGCGCTGGGGTCCTGAGGGGCAAAGCAGGGGTTACACTGTTAGATTAGACGCAAGTTGGAGATTGTTTTGCATTTGTTTGGTGTTCCGTCATAATCTGCACAACTAAGCAGCCTGATGGTTTGGCTTCCCTTGTGACTGGAAGGTCACCGGTTTGAATCCCTGAACTGGCAGGATGTGACTGAAGTGCCCTTGAGCAAGGCACTGACCTTCCCAGCTGCTCCCTGGGTGCTGAGGATAGGGCTGCCCACCACTCCGGGCACGTGTGAATTCACTAGTGTGTACATGTATCACTGTGTGAGGATGGGTTAAATGCGGAGGTCTAATTCCCGTGTGTGCAAAAACACAGTGGGTCAAAACATCTTATCACAGGGTCTTACTAAACATCTTATCACAGGGTCTCTGAAGACACTAGACGGAGGGTTTTTACTGCATCTCATTTTCAGAGAGCATTACAGTGGTATAGTATCAGCTTTCCCACCTGAACTCCCATAACTTCCGTAAGAATGTTGGACACTGTTCTGCAGTTCTCCTTGTGACCACTAGATGTCCAGCTGTGCTCAGGGGAGAAAAGGGTCACCATCACACTGTATCTCATGAGTGGTTACTTCTGAATTCAGATCAGCTTCTTCAGCAAATGCAGGCAAAAGCCAAGGTCATTTTCTCTGAACAGCGTTCGCCAAGATCCTTTGGACCAGCTGAATCTCAAACTTGCTGCTTGCTGCCGCAATGCTTTTCCCTTTGCCTGCTTAATAAGACGTGCTCTCCTTAAAAGTCCGGTCAGGAAGAACCGCAGGATGGGGCAGGCCAAAGCTGGTTACCGGACCAAACAAAAGTCATTCCTGCTGATAGAATACGGGAAAAGACCACTCTTAACCCTAAAACAGGAGCAGGAACGTGCACCAGGACATACTTTTAGAACCCAAGATCTGCACATTGCAGGTAGTTACATGTCGTTTTTCTATTCTTCATATCTCAGGATCAGAGTAACCTATATAGATGATACACATATCATTACAAACTATGAGACTTATCCCATATAACCATCTTATAAATGAAATTAACTAAATCCCAGTTTAAATGCCAAAGGAGGAATGTCAACAATCATGACCATTGGTTGGACGATCCGTTGGTTCTCCCTCTCTGTAATTCATGTAGGTCTCCCAGGCCCTTCATGTTCCTGGTGCTTGCTATCTTCTATCCACTGCCACCAACAGCGTGCTATGGTCGTATCTTCGCTGTCACGAGATACATCGATAAAACCATCCTTCTCAAACTCTTCCAACTGCAGTACAGCGAGACCCCCTGATACTGGGGCTGGATGTACTGTTAACATCATGTCTGTGGTTCTAGAATGCATTCGAGAAATTCAAATACTGAACTGGATCAGTTTTCAGCATTAAGTACTTCGATCGGATTGGGACATCCTTGGGACATCCTTGGGACATCCTTGACTTTTAGGACACTGATATGTTCTGGAGTCTCTGTTACTGTGTGCTCACACATCCAAAGCGACTTACAGAAGTGCTTCACTGCTCACTCAGTGGTTCCCACAGGGGAAGTTCATTCCACCACTTTGGTTCCAGGACAGAAAAGAGACTGGATGCTTGTCTTCCTTGCATCTTGAGGGACGGTGGGTCAAGCTGAGTTGGTCCAGATCATACAGATCGAGTTTTGACCATTTCCTTCAAGTATGGAGGAGCTGGTCCGGTTTTGGCTTTGAACCATCAGGGTTCTGAAAGCCAGTGAAGGGAAGACAGCAGAGGAGTTACATGACTGAACTTGAGGACACTGAAGACGAGCCGTGCATTCAGGATGAGTAGCAAGGGCCTGATGGTTGGCATAGGAAGGCCAGCTAGAAAGGAGTTGCAGTAGACAACACCTAAAGGCAGAAGGCTCTGAAACTTAAGCAGCTACTCAAAAGCTTAGATGATGTCAGCACATGACTTAATCCTGGAGATGAGGAAAGGAGAAAAGCCCCCTCCTGCTGAAATGTGTGTAAAAGCAGAGCTGCACAAACCTGTCCAGGAAAAGAGACGGGAGCGAGAGGAGAGCGAGAGTTTCAGGGAGGACAGACACAATCAGACAACTGGCTAAGCCTCTTAGGTGTCCACGTCACAATTTTACACAGACCAGAAACCACGTTCAGGAGATCTCCACCGTGTTACTGGAAGCAGCTACTGGAAATACCACTATAAAGAAAGTTGAAAGTGGGTTTTTCTAATAAAGTGGCCAGTGAGGGGAAGCAGAAGGGGGTGTTTCTGATAAAGTGGCCAGTGAGGGGAATCAGAAGGGGGTGTTTCTAATAAAGTGGCCAGTGAAGGGAAGGTGAAAGGGTGGGACTAAGAGAAGTGGAGGTCCGCTTTGAAACTGAGAATGGAAGGAGAACTCGAGAGAGTCTGAGGAGTTCTTCCTGATCTGTCTACATCGGCCACAACCACGTTCGGAGACTTACGACACCGGCATGTCCGGCCCGAACGATAGTGTAGGAGCTGATTGGAGCTCACGGACCGTGAGTATTCCATACGTCTGGAGAAGCTGAACGCGTGCTGCACTGCTGAGCACGTGGGGCAGATTCAGCACTGAGTTCTGGACTCCAGAATAAAGATCAGGGACTGAAGAAGACACATCTTTTCAAATGAGCGCTGAGTCTGATTCCTCTGTGAAGTGTCCTACAGTCATCCTAACATTACTGTATTACTGGGACTGTGTGGATTCCTACTGGTGAACTGGACCCCAACAATAAAGCATACCGCAGGTACTGAGTTTGCTACTGGGACTGATCCATACCACTGTTCAGTCCTGACTGTGCTGAACGGTACACTGTGTGTGTTTGTGTGTGTTCTACCAAAGTCTGGGGAATTATAGGCAGCAGTTCTTCCCGAAAGAAGGGAATAAATCAGGTCCAGTTTGTGTTCCACTGACTTCAGTGTGGTGCGAATGTCTCAGCTGTAATCTCAGTGTGTTTGGGGAAGTAGTCCTCATTTCTCGCAGAGACGAGGACAATTACTGATGGAGACACCACTGTCTGGCCTTTTCTCCAGTGTGAGTTGGGGTACAGAACAGCTGGGGGATCAGCTCTTTATACACTGAGATGTTCTCCCCTAAACTTCATTTAGGCGACTTAGGGAGGGGTTACACACACACACACACACACACACACACACACACACACACACACACACACACATATAGTGTATATATAAAATATGATATGATATAGTAGTGGGAGATAAATTTTAAAATTTGGTTTTAAGAAACACACACACACACACACACACACACACACACACACACACACACACACACACACACACACACACACACACACACACACACACAGACATTGATATGCACTCATGCAGAGAAATGCACACAGACATACTCAGGGGAATAAGCATGCATCATGTGACTTACCAGGTTTTGCTGACACAGCCAGTAAAACTGCTGGAATTTCTGGGACATGAGAAGCTGAGCACTCCCCACTGCACTCCGGATCTTACCTAAGACTGAACACACACACACACACACACACACACACACACACACACACGCACACACACACCATGTATTTTTGTATTCCATGTATATAAATATATATATAATTCCAAACCATGAGACTGTGCCCCTTATGTTTTTAAATTTTTATTTCATGTCACCGGTTGTCACAGGTCATTGTCAGGCTCTGTTGTCCCCTGCTCACGCAACCCTAAGCCCCGCCTCCATATGTTCATCTACAAGTGCGGAACTGATGCTGAGTCAAACATATGGCCTGAAAGGGGCCTAATTCTCCCCACCAAATAAAAACTGATCCATGTTCTCAATGTCATGTTCAAATGCTTATAAAGAGACTCCACAGCAGAACCAATCAGAATCTCTCTTTCAGTTGGGGGTGGGGTAACTGAGACTCAAACTTAGAGGCAGGACCAATCAGAATCTACATTTCACAACAGCAACTCAGCGACCTGTAACGGAACCTGTAACCTGGCTGTTTCTGCAGCATGGCTTCATGTATGGACTGAGGAGCAGACATTCATTAATTCATCAACTCACTCTCCTCCGACAGGTCATTCTCCTCTGCCTCTCCCTCCATCTCTTTACACCATCCCTCCATCCTTTTAGTCTCGGTGTGCAGGAGCTGCATGAACCAGCTGCCATCCCGCCGTGTTGAGGGTGACACCCTGCCGGAGTCCGAGGCCTGTGGCGGGGTCACCGTGACGGCCACGGTAACCTGAGGCTCTCTGGTGCCTCCTGGGGGCTCTAGCCAGGGCTCGGGGCTACGCTGGGGGCTGGTGGGCTCAGCGGCAGGCCGGTAGTCCTCTCGGTAACTGAAGAGGCCCTGTGTGCGCACGGTGCGGACCACCCCGTACTGCGTGGGCGTGCTGGGCTCACTGTGGCGCTGGAATCCCCCTCCACCCCCGCCGAACTGCAGACCCTTATCCTCCATCAATGGGAAGCCCTCCAACTCCAGGTCGGCCTGTACTGCTGCTGTCACACTGTTGGAGCGCTTAAACCTGCCCATCCTGAGAGAGAGAGAGAGAGAGAGAGAGAGAGAGAGACAGAGAGACAGACTGGTTTAATTTCTGGTTCATTTCCACATGAATAAGGACACCACATCTACCAACCATCCAGTTTACCCACTCACCAGTAACTGTGCTCATACTTTATTCATGAGGGAATGATGCACACATTCAAATCAACTCAATGCATTATTTTTCCTGTGTGTTTGCATGTGTGTGTGTGTGTGTGTGTGTGTGTGTGTGTGTGTGTGTGTGTGTGTGTGTGTGTGTGTGTGTGCACGTTGATTAATAGACTGATGTATTATAAACAGATGTAAATGATGTGGCTCCAGAACCCATTAAGGTTTGTTGAGTTGAGCTGACAGACACAGATAGTGAGTGAGAGAGAGAGAGAGAGAGAGAGAATGAAAGGAAAGAAAGAAAAACTGATGGGACTGAGAAAGAGAGAGGTAGAAGCCAGGTTCTCTCTCCAAATTTCAGCAGAAAAAAGCTCAGTAAGTCCTGATTCCATCCACTGCAGTTCTGTGAACAAACTTTAGATGGCGTAGTCGACCGTGATTCGGAGTATTATCAAAACAAGTAGAACCCTTTGCTTTTCGTAGGATCCTGTAGATGCTGCACACTCATAGGCTGCTGAAGCTGGTGTCCAGCTGGTCTCATAGATGCTGGATTGGTATTACATATGGTGACCAGGCAGGACAAGGAGGAGTTGCAGTCTGGTGGGGACGCTCCTGGGAAACCCTTGCTGTGTGTGGGAGCATTATCCTGCTGAAACTGGAAGTCCTGCCATAAGTGAAGAAGAGTGTCTGCAGGATGTCCTGCACACTGAACTGAGCTGTTTGTCTCCTTTGTATCACTACCTGGGGTGAGCAGCTGTAGAATACAATGCTCCCAAGATCATCACACCTGCAGTTGGGTCAGTGTGTCACTCCACAGCAAAGGCAGGATTGAAACGCTCACCACCAGGCCTCCATACTTGAGCACAAGGATTGTTGGATCCCAAACAGAACAGTCGGTAGCATGTCTAATGGCATGTCTAACAGTCAACGATCTCTCACCAAGAGGTACACTACACAAAAGTAGCCCATGAGAGCCTTTTGATAGGACAGTGGGAGAAACACTATATGCCCTCTAGTGCTAAGACCCAGTATCCACTCAGACCACATTTTTGTAAATGAGTGTGTGAGAGGTTTTGAGGACAGGACAGTGAGACATTGAGAAAAAGAAATGGTACCGAGACACACTGAAAAAAGAGGTGGGACAACAGAGAGACACCAAAGAAAGCTGAAAGAACTACACACACACACACACACACACACACACGGATTCAGAACATTGCTAATATCAGCAGCTCCATATCTTGGTGGGATTCTTATAAATCCCCCTTTCACCCGGGACAGACCTGCAGTGATGGAACGTGCCATGCTTACCGCTTGTCGTCCTCCACCTGAATCCCCACAGAATGATATTCCCGTGACCCTTTGCTCTCCGACTCGGAATCCGTGGCTGCCTCCACCTGAGGGTAAACACAAAACACAGTAGGCCTCATTACAGCTATGCAGTCCTGAGTCCAGCAGCTGCTGTGTCCACCCAGGGGGACAGCATGAGCTTCATTATGGCTGACTCCAGATCAGAGACCCCACTGAAGCAGCAAGTGACGACCGCTCACACCTGTACACACACCACACTGTGACAGCAACAGTGGCTGCATATTCCACACAATGTTCCCCAGAGAACACAGTTCCTCTGTTCTGGAGCCCACTGTGTCTAATGCCAGGCATGGGCTATAGGGTTATAAAGCCCCCCCCCCCTTAGGATTGAGCTGTGGAGCAGTGGAACTGGTCTCTGGAATGATGGAGCTCCATCCCGTACTTTTGGGATGAGTTTGAATGGCAGCAATTATAATGGTCTAACACCAGTACCTGACCTCACTGGCTGAATACAATCAAATCCTCATAGCAATGGTCCAAGATCAAGTGGAAAACCTTCCCAGAAGAGTAGATGTTGTTACTTCAGCAATAGCAATTCTCACACACTTGATTTCTGAAGAAACCTAAGCAGGTACCTACAAACTAGACCACTAGAGCTGACTTTGGAGGAGCTTGTCTTATTTAAACCTCAGACATTAGTTTGGTTTGCTCTTGATGGTTGAAGTGAGTGGGATCATCATGGTCAGATCCAAAGAGCTCTCTGAGGCCTTCAGAAAGAAGGTTGTAGATGCAGTTGAGAAGGGACTGTAAAATATTTCAGAACTATTAGACTAAAATTCTCCAGAGGACATCTGGAGAGGACTTCTGGAACAATGTGCTTTGGACAGATGAATCCAAAGTTGAACTATTTGGACACAGTAACAGAAGACATGTTTAGCACAAACCAAACATTTGAGCACAAGAACCTCATAGCAGCTGTGAATCATGGTGGTGGAAGTGTGATGGTTTGGAGCTTCTCTGCTGCAGCAGGGTGTGGAGATCTCTCCATCATAGAAACCACTATGAGATCTTTACTGTATCAAAGGGGCTTTGAGGAGAACCTAAGAGCATCTGTACAAAGACTGACGCTGAAACCTCACAGAGCTGAGAGAATTCCGCATGGAGGAGTGGGAACGTCGTTCTTCCAGTCGATGTCGATGCTACCAACACAACAGCACGAGTCAGGGTGGAAAGCAGTGCAACAGGACGACCTTATATGGTCAGTCAGGTACAGCGATAAGGCCGTCCATGCTTATGTCACACGAGTGTGAAACTTTGAGCCATTGGCGTGTCTCCTGATGTCAAAGCTACCCAGCAGGGTATCTGTTTCCTTCTGGGGGCAGCTGTTCTTGGTTAATGTATTCCAGCAACTGCAGCTCATTTTCATTCCCCAAAAACTAGAAGTTGCTCTTTGTACTTTGATTAGAAGTGATCTGAGATCAGAGAGCAGGGGAAAAGCTGAGCCCCAGTAAAGGAAATCGTGGGCTCTAAAGAAAACACACATGCTGCAACGCAACGGCACACACCTTCGAAAAATAACAGCGTGATGATTTATGGAGGTCTTCGAAGAAACAGCGCTCCGCAAAGCACACTTTGATTTACTATGAAAACACAGCCAGAAGTGGAGATTGGAAATTCAGAGAGAGAAAATAAGAACACACACACACATACAACCCCTAGATGAATTTATCCCACCAGTAGCAAGATGACGTTCATAATAAGGCCGAATATCTACAACCGCGCTGAGATGGAACGCGTGTGTGATGTTTCTACACAGTAAAACCCCACACTGAGATTAAATCAGACTGACCAATTAAACCTGAGTCATAACACCTGATTACACTCACTGGCCACTTTGTTAGAAACACCTACCTGGTCCTTCCACTACACCCAGCTCTCCCTGACCCTTCCGACTCCAGTGACTCATTTGCTTGTGTGATAACCATCAACATTAATCTGGAGAGTTTCCGTCCGTTTTAAGCTTCCTTCTTTCATTTCTTTGCCCCATATTTGCTCATTATATGGTGTCATCACCTCTTTCATCTTATTAGCTCATCAGGGCACAATAAGAAAGACGGCGGAAAAAAAAAGTCAAGGCTTGCAGATTCAGGGTGGTTTTTAACCGGGATAATTGGACCAGCACCTCGAAGAGTGTAAGACATTATTAGGGAGCCTGCATTGTGGAGGCAATCTAGCACCTGAAATGTGTAGGTGGTTATAGTCTCAGCTGGGAAATTACATCAAAACAACTTCAGTCTGCAGTTTTGTCATCACCATGTTTTAATTGCTGGGCATAAACGGGGCTTCCAGACAAATTAAGACACATAACACCAGAGAAAGACTGAAACAAGGAATCATCAAGACCAGGACATGTCAAGAAGACATCAAGTCTTCTTCAAGCCAAGCCAAGAATGGGAACAGGACAGATTAAGACAGAAACCAATATATATCAAGACAAAATCAAGACCAGGACCAGGTCAATACATTTGCCCTAAGAACAAGACATCAAGACTTTGGCAAGGACATGTCAAGACCAACAACAAGACACATCAAGTCACGTAAAATTAAAGATCAGTACATACCAAAACTGAGTCAAGACCAAGTCAAAACTGAGACCAGATCACATCAAGACTAAGAACAGGACACATTAGGACTGAGACCAGGAAACATCAAGACTTAGACCAGGACATGTCAGGACCATAAAGCCCAAGTTAAGGCTGAGATCAGAACATATCATACTCAAGCTAAGAATGGGACCAGTAGAAGTTAAGACTGAAACCAGGAAACACCAAGATCAGAGACATCAAATCAGAGACCAGAACATGTCAAGACCAAGTGCAAGCTCATGTCAAGAATGAGACCAGGACACATTAAGACAGACTCCAAGATACATCAAGACAGAGTCAGGACCTAGAAAAGGACACATCAAATCTGTGTCAAGACCATAATTAGGATACCTTAAGACAGAGACCAGGACACATCTACTCAGTACACATCAAGCCCAATTCAAAAATATAAAATAAATGAAATATGAATAGAAAATGAACTGTCTTTATGTCTTTAACATTCTCCTTTTCACCGTCTTTCATCCTGGCAGTGTCGGACCTGCACTGACGTCAGGGAGACAATTTAATAATAAAGCCCAGTGTTGGACTGAGGAGAACCTATGGACGCATGGTCTAGTCAGACACTAGTCAGAAATGTTACAGACAAGCCTTGAATAAACCAGTACCAGCTGTCAGTCCACTCTGAATGCTCAGGCTCAGGCCTGAATGCTGGTAAAGTCTTACTTTTACACAGTTACCAGTGAGTTCCATTCCAGAGGTCAATCCACACATCGCAGCAGTAGATATGAAAGAGATAAAAAGTCCATCTTTATTCTGTCACCAGCAGACTGTGGATTTGTCCAAGGCAGACATTCACCTTGAGAAAGAAAACCCCTCCACTGAATAACTTCATTGTCCCTGTGGAGGATGACGATTTTGAAGGGTGCTTCTTTTAAGCCCTGGCTCAGTGACGCCTCGGGGGAAACTGCCCTCCAAGACAGTCTCTTCTGTTTTAATTTCTCCCTGTCTTGGTCCTATTTGTCAAATAGAAGGGTAGATCGAAACAGACAGATGTGAACTAGCTGAATGGAATAGAGCCTGCACAGAGACACCACTGCCTTAAAACACTAAATAGACAAAAGTAAGGGTATTAAACACTTTATCCATCATTTGATGGAGTAACTGTCTCTACTGTCCAGGGAAGGCTTTCTAGTACACTTTGAAGCATTGCTGTGAGGATTTGATTGCATTCACTGATAAGAGCAGTGAGGTCTACATGTAGGATTCCACTGCTCCACCGCTCAGTGCTGGAATTAGGCACGGCACCAATAGGTTCATGTTTGTTTATCTGCTTTGGAAGGTCCTATTCTATTGGGAGCAGGTAGGAATGACCTTCAGTGGTGCTCTGTAATGCATTTTGGTGGGATGAGCCTTGCACAGATTGGACGTGCTCCTGTTTCACCGTTTGGTAGAGTGGGTGGGAGTCATTGTCCATAATGGCCTGCAGTTTAGACAGCATCCTCCTCTCAGACACTGTCATCAGGGAGTCCAGCTCAACTCCCACATCATCACCAGCCTTACGGATCAGTTTGGTGGGTCTTTTGGTGTCTGCCCCCTCAGCCGGCTGTCCCAGCATGCAATAGCATAGACAGTACTCGCAACCACAGACTCACAGAAGATCCCGAAGATCCAGGAAATAGAAGTGACTTTGTCCCTTCCTGTAAAGGGCATCAGTGTTCTTAGGCCAGTCGGGTTTATTGTCAATATGTACTCCCAGATACTTGTAGTCCTCCACAGTGTCCACTCTGATGGTCACAGGGGTCACCAGTGTCTTGTACCTTCTCAGATCCACCACTAGTTTCTTCGTCTTTGTAACACTGATATCCAGTCACTGTCTCCCTGTACTTGTCCTCATCAGCCCATCACCTTTTCCAACAGGACGCTGACGCTCGTCCACATACTGCTGCTGTCTCAAGAGCTCACCTTGAAGACAGATACTACGCCGTGTTCGGTCTCATCTCCAGACCTGTCCCTGATTGAAAATGTGTGGATGCTATTGGAAGCTCTATCAACACTCCACCCCTACCACACCATCTGCAGAACTGAGTGAGAACATTCAAGCTGTTAAACCCGACGCCGAACTGAGAGCCACGACTTCTGTATGTGTAGATCAATAAATATTGATCAGATCAGTCTGCATTTATAATCAGTTATTGATCCTGATCACCTTCATCTTCCTTCCCAAAAGCACTGCAATCCCACACGTCCTTCTGACGAGGAGTGCATAACACCTCTGATTCTAACATCATTCAGGATGTTCATTAGTCTGAAAACCTTCTACTACAACAAGGTCTTTAATTCTGAGCAAACAAAGATCTGACACTCGCCTCCTATCGTCTCATGAAGCAGGTTTGCAGAGTGGGTGTTAGAGGAAAGTTGCTTCTATAGAGAACTGTGCCGAGGTGTCATGGTGATGAAACAGTGAGGAAGGAAAACACACACACACACACACACACACACACACACACACACACACACACACACAGTGTGTTATTATTGTATGAGCCTGCTTTATTCCAGCACTGGTCTGACATTTCAGATGGCACAGAGCGATGGCATCGTTCATGCCAAACCCGCCCCAGGCCAGAGAGAGAGAGAGAGAGAGAGAGAGAGAGAGAGAGAGAGAGAGAGAGAAGAGGGAGAGAGAGAGAGCAGTGTGGACTGCATCAAATTGAGTGCGCGAGAGATCGAAAGAGAGGATTGAGGGGGAGAATATAAAACAGAGTTTAGAAGTAAGTATCAAAGGCAGGGGGAAGAGAAAGAGGAGTCTATAGAGACCGTGAGAGAGAGAGAGAGAGAGAGAGAGAGAGAGAGAGAGAGAGAGAGAGAGAGAGACAGAGAGGAGAGTGAGAGAGAGAGTGAGAGAGAGTGAGAGACAGGAGAGAGAGAGAGAGAGAGAGAGAGGAGAGACAGAGAGAGAGAGAGAGAGAGAGAGAGAGAGAGAGAGATGATAATTTAGAAGCAGAGTCTGGAGTTGAATCTACTCAAAGGATTGTGGCATGATGAGTCATAGAGAGCTATTTTTAGAAAGTGCAACAATGCAGAAGGCATAACTGTTGGTGTGTGTGTACACTGACCCCAATGTTTTGATGTTTGACCTCAAAGATTTGACCTGTTGGCTACCAGGATAGCACTATTATCATACACTCAAACCTTTACGGACACTTAAAATCATTCATACTGATCAAACCAGACCACCAGCGCTTCCTTCAAGACACAGGGGTACCCACTGTATCTGTTACAACTGCTGCTACTGTAGCATCACTGGAGATCAACACGCTCGGAGGAGAACCTTAACTGCCAGTCCTGTTACATCAGCTAACAGACGTCTGCAGTGACGAGTATCGCGCTGAGTGTTGGGAGAAGAGTGGAAATGTCCTACCATCCAGAGAGAGCAATCCAGTTATGCTCTCTGGGACTCCCGGCAACAGATGGCTGAGGTTTCACTGGGCATTGAACCCACAATCTCCTGCTGATACAGTTGCACCAGTCTGGAGCCTCAGCTTTGCTTGTTTTGAGTAATTCTATTGAGTGAATCATAATAATGCGCTTAAAGATGCAAAATGGTGGTGCAATCTATACTTTTTATCAGATAAGGAGGAATACATACAATTACATACAGGACCTTTGAAAAAAGTATTCAAAACCCACTTTTTTCATCCACAAACTTCAAATATTTACTGGATTAAAGTGAAAAGAAATGATACATAGATTATCAGCAGAACTGAGAATATCTGCCGAGATGGACTCGCTAGACACCATTAGGAACCCTTACACCCTCCATGCAGACGCCTGGCATGTTGCGTTATCTTCCTGCTGAACAGCATTGCAATCCCACACTTTTTTCTAGGTGCAACTATTTGTTTAATGATTGATGTATCTGAATCAATACGGATATGAATCTATAGATCAACGTGACTAACCTGTATCCCTATAGACGACCTGGGTGTTTTCAGGTACTCCTCCGCTTTGGACACCAGTACTGCTTTGTCGCAGGTCATCACGGAGCTGTGGCTGTCAGTGGACGGGTGTCTCTTTCCTGCCATCGCCATGGCTGCTGCCTCCATGGCGATGGTGACCGCCTTGGCACTGTCCAGGCTGTCTGTGGAGTTGTAGAGAGCGCGGCCCAAGCCCAGCCCCAACCCCTCTGAGCCCCACAAACCTGAGTCAGTGGAGAAGACGAGTGAGAGGACATTTCAAAGCAAGGCAGTGGTGTCATAATGCAGAAAATCGATATCATAATCAGACAATAAAAAGTGAGGTCATAACTGTTCACGACAGCAAAGCAAAACAAAAAGGAAGTACAGCCGTAAAATAAAGAGGTGATGTCATAACAGAAAGCGAGGTCACGGCTGTTTATAAAAGAAGACAATGACATCATAACAGATTAACACATAAGGTCAGGACACACAGCGGGTTCACTGTGACAGATGATGATGCAGATAGTACGAGCGAAACTCTGACCTGTATCTGCTGAACCTAACTGGCCATTCTAGGAACTGATTAAAGTGATAATTCACTTAAGAATGAAGATCAATGAACACAAGCCATCAAATCTAGTAGTTTAGACAGGTTTGTGTCTGAACTCTGCTTCTACTCAGGCCAGGAGAGGCGGATTGTGGTGCGGACCTCCTCTGGACAGACGGCCCTCGTGGTAGGCGTCCTGCGTGGACTCGGTACTGCTCTGTGCTGTGATGGAGATGAGGGGTTTGGAAGTGCTGCGAGGAGGCACAGGAGGGGGCGTCCTCTTATAGGTGGGAGTGCTGGGAGTGTAGGTGACCGCTGAATGTGAGAGAGAGAGAGAGAGAGAGAGAGAGAGAGAGAGAGAGAGAGAGAGAGAGAGAGAGAGAGAGAGAGAGAGAGAGAGAGAGAGAGTTTTATAAATGTCCAATTTATTTCTGCTCACTGGCCACTTTATTAGAACCACCTATGTTCACCTTCTACTCAATGGACACTTTATCAGAAACACTTTGTGTGTGTGTGTGTGTGTGTGTGTGTGTGTGTGTGTGTGTGTGTGTGTGTGTGTGTGTGTGTGATGAAGACTGCTGACAGTTATCTCCGCTCATCCTGCTCTGGTGATGAGTGAGGGATTAGCCTCCAAACACTTTCTTTCAAGTGCAAATGAAAGCGGTCCTCTAATCCGAGCAGATGGACCACTAAATGGCTTTTTTTGGGACTCGATCGTCCCTCTCTCTCCTTCCTAAATGGAATTCTTTGTCGGACGAACCGACTGGAAGATGTTAGCAATAGAAATTCCTCCTTTTCAGCTCAGTGTGGAGAGGCAGGCAGAGTGGGGTTCAAGGAGCATCTGCTCGCTGACCTTCCCTGAAGGACTTCGTTAAAGACAGACACTTCCCAGCAAAGAGACCGGCCTGGTTCTGGTTCTGGGTGTAATAAAGGCTCTCTTTTGTGTCTCACAGTGATTAGAACTGCTGTTTACGAGGGCCGTCAAGCGCAGACCTCACCCACCCACGAGCTCAACACTCTGACTGTTGAACTGAACACTGAGTACCGACATTGTGAATGTTACATTTAACTCAATACAAATCATTACAGTACAACTCAGTACAAATAATTATACTGTTTTAACCAGACAGGAGTTAATCCTCCATGTTCAACCCATCCACACACACACTAGTGACTTCACACACCAGGGGGCAGTGAGCACACGTGCCCGGAGCGGTGGGCAGCCCTATCCACAGCACCCACGGAGCAGCTGGGGAGTTCAGTGCCTTGCTAAAGGGCACTTCAGTCGTGTGCTGCCAGTTCAGGGATTCAAACCAGCAACCTTCCAGCCACAAGGCTGGTTCCCCAACCACCAGACCACAGCTGCTCCCTAGATAACTCACTTTAAAGGAACAACAGATCACCCTTTTCTGCACCACACCGTTAAGAGAAAAGACTAACAATGGTATTTCAGCTGTGTTTGTTTCGGAGTATGATTATCTAATTTAGTGCATCACCCCAATTACACGATCCTGCTGCTGCACAGCTGCCTCATCAATTCAGCCACTTTAAGCTGGTCAGATCAGTCCATCACAAACATGGGGCCATCAGCACGAAACAGCTCAACCTTAAAGCTGCCAGAGATGCATTCATAGAGTATTTCAACATTTTTATGATGGTTTATTGATTTGGCTGGTTTACAGTACCGGCGACGGCTCATAGAACCCACACGTTAGAGTATAGATTTAACACGGTTACAGAAGCACTGTAATATTCCCAAGTCCTCGGAATAGTGCTGCTGTTGTGTCCTCTCAGCATGATGGTGCTGTCAGCAAGCTGAAGAATTGCACCCAATTAACTTTAAGCCTTGCCCCCAATCCCTTATTTGGGTTTATCTTTCTTGAGTCTTATCGGGAAAAATAGAGGCTGGCGTTCCTGCTCCTGCTTCCGGTTCTGCTGAAGGAGTCCGGTTTGTTTTCGAAGGTATTGGATGAATGTTAGTGTTAATCATAGTGCTGATAGCCCTTCGCTGCTTTCACTTGGTCACATGCCCTGTGTCTGCGAACACTGGGACAGGAAAAGCCGTGGTCACAAGGCCTGTATCCCATAGCAACCATTTCGTACCATTAACAACACTGTAATCTCCTGAAGATGTCGCTGCTTTTTAGTGTCACAAGTGTTTCTCTTGTAGGTCGGTTTCAAGTAGTAAATAAAATGAGTCAAGACTGTGATGTAACAGTCTTGAGATTTTGGAATTAGCCTGTTTTTGGAATTAGGCTCTTTTGAAGGAGGAACAACACTGCTGCTCCAGGTGCTCCACTGGCAAGGATTCATCGCTCTCCCTGCTGTGACCGGGGTTCGACGTCCGATTGGCAATGCCTGACCTTGTTTGATCTTAGAAGCTAAGCGGGGTTGGGCCTGGTTAGTATTAGAACTGGAGACTGCCTGAGAATAGTAGGAGCAACCTGAGGGCAGACCTGGCCTGGAGGTAAGATCGCTGCTTCGAGTCTCTGATCCAATAGGCTGTGAGTGCCTTTGACCCAACCCCCAAACTGTTCCCCATCACTCCAGACACATGCACTCCCTGTATCACTGTGCTGTGATAAGCCTTGGCATCAGACCAGAAAGCTTTAAACTGATCTGGAATCAGATCACATTACAAACACAACCATTGGCATCAAACTAGCTGGTTTTAAATAGATCTTAGATCAGATTGCTCCCAGGAACAGAACCCCAGCATCAATTCCACTAGTCCTAAACAGATTTCAGATGAGCCCACATTAAGAAGAGAAAGCTTGGCTTCAAACCAGGCAGTTTTAAACAGATCTCAGATCAGCGGTTCCAAATCCACAGGCCCAGCAGGCCTAATCAAGACTATTAGATCTTACTACTGTTTACAGGAATTTGGAATTAGTTCAGAAGGAACAAAGAAGGCGGCAAAGCAAAAGGGAAGGAAAAATCTTTGTTTCTACAGAAACTGATGTTCCTGCCAAAAGAATCACACAATAGGGAGTCATAAGTCCAGCCAATCTCCACTGAATTGTGAGTGTTAACAGCGTTCATTTGTCTATGAGAAGGAGAGAAGGTAAAAGTGGAGAAAAGAGTGAGGCAAAGGGACATCGGGGGGAAAGTCGTGATTTATGTGCTCTTTCGGTAATGCAGAAATTCAGCACACTAAGGCCATTTTAAATGGTGAACGCCGGATAAATAGGACTGATGGAGGTGTTCTGGGAAATGCCAGCGTCTAACTGACGGCAGGAAAGCCAAGGCCAATTCAACTCATTCTACTAAGCCTCCTCCTGCAGCAGAACCACCACAAATCCCTGCTAGACCCTACGATTTTGCTGCAATGTTGTTAAAGTTGACAACCTCTTAGGCTCGTTAGAAACAATGTCATACAGATGGTCCAGTAGCCTAAACTCAAAGCCTCACTCAGCTGCACAATTAAACCACATTTCAGGTCAAAATTATACATACAGAGAAACAAAGCATAGAGCCAAAAAGTGACTCCACCACCACCATGTTTAACAGCTAGTACAGTGTTCTTGGGGCTGAATGCTAAGCCACGTAAGACTTTACTCACATTGGCTAATGTTAATGTGTCCACTGAGTTCATCAGGAGACATAGCGTGCATGGCAGGGTTGCAAGGAGTTTGTGAAAAACACATAGGAAGCTAGAAGACTACTGGAGCAATGTTCTGTGGACAATTGTGACCAAAACAGGTCTTGGGTTCTCAATGATAAGCATCATGTCTGCAAAACTGAAAACACTGCATTATGGCTTAAAACCCCTCTGTGAAACATGGTGGTGGTAGTGTCATGGTTTGGGCCTGTTTTTATGCATCTGGGGCAGGACGGCTTGGCAGCACTGATGGAACAATGAACTCTGAATTATACCAGCAAATTCTAAAGGAAAATATCAGGATATCTGTCTGTGAGCTGAATCTCAGCAGAATGTGGGTCATGCAGAAAGACAACGACCCTAAGCCCACCTAAGTGGTTCCACCAAAGAATGCTTAAAGAATAATGAAGGTAATGGTCTGGAATGGTCCAATCAAATTCCTGATCTTAATCCAGTAGAGATGTTGTGAAGGAGCTGAAGCAGCAGTTGATGGAGGAAACCCACCAACATCACAGAGCTGAAGCTGGTTTGTTTGGAGGAATGAACTCAAATTAGTGCAGGACTGACCAACCATTACGGAAACGTTTAGATACGGTTATTGCTGCACAAGAGGAGACACAGCAGATATTGAAAGCAGGGGGTCACAGACTTTTACCCTCAGATATGAAACACTGATCATTTTTCTAACTAATATATGAGCAGGTATAATATTTTTGTCTCTTTTGTTTAATTTGGTTCCTTCTCTACTTTTAAGGGTGTTTTAACTCACATTTATGCAGAAATACAGATTTTCTAAAAGGGTCACAGATTTTCATGCCACCTTCTATCCACTGCCACCAACAGCATGCCATGGTAATATCTACATGACCGATATGGCACACAATATATGGAGGAGACCATCCAGTTTCCCAGAGTCCTACAATGTGACCACTCTCAACCTCAAACTCTAACTGCTAGAGATTTCGAAATCTTGTTCTTGAACTTGTTTTGAAGGATGCTACCAACACAACAGCACAAGTCAGTTTGGAAAGCACCCCGCACAGGACGACCTTATGTAGTCGGACAGGCAGAGCGGCAAGGCCGTCCGTACACAAGGCTGACTCCCTGACCACCAGGCCTCAGACGGGTACCTCAAGTATATTACACATGGACCAACAGAACATCTGCACTCATTAGTGCAACACAGAGAGATGCTGATCTGGGGTTTGCTTTAAATCTTTCATATCCTAACGAGTGCCATAACCTAGATCAGCACTTTAGCTCTGTGATGCTCCGTGCACACAGACTATGATGTGTAAAGAACGATAGCAGCTGAAATGCAGCCCTGGAGATGCCCTTCTGATAGTGTGTTCAGAACATTAAGGATTATGGGGACTCGGATGCAGGTTTTAAAGAGCTTCCCGTGGTGCTGCTCGGCTGAGCTTCGGCACGCTAGAGCCAAACATGATAAACTACTTCAGGCATAATGAAAAACACTCAAGCACTTTATCCTAACACAGCCATCTCTATTCATCAGCAAACACAATCAGATGCTCATGACCGAGTGCATATTTGTGAGACAGACAAAGAAAGAGAGCATTAGAGAGGACTTATATGTGTGCTGTGTGCTTCTGAAGTCAACACAGGCTGGACATAAATATATACATATGTACACAACCACCACCATGCTTAACAGAAGTGTAGTGTTCATGGATTTGGATGCCTAACAAACAGTCCTCCAAACAGCTCTGAATCTTCTATGATGAGTCTAAGCTTCTTACCACAATTCTACATAGATAGAGTTGAAAGGGGTCTGCTAGGGGTCCTAAGGCCCCACAATGCCGTAAAGGAGGCCTTTGATGCAAAAATTCCATCTCCTTTAAATCTCCCATTTCCTAAAGGACACTAAAGGGGTTGGACAATGAAACTGAAACACCTGTCATTGTAGTGTGGGAGGTTTCATGGCTAAATTGGAGCTTCATTAATTGCACCAGTAAGAGCAGAGTGTGAAGGTTCAATTAGCAGGTAAGAGCACAGTTTTGATCAAAATATTGCAATGGACACAGCATTATGGGGGACATACCAGAGTTCAAAAGAGGACACATTGTTGGTGCACGTCTTGCTGGAGCATCTGTGACCAAGACAGCAAGTCTTTGTGATGTATCAAGAGCCACGGTATCCAGGGTAACGTCAGCACCACCAAGAAGAACCAACCAAAGGATTAACTGTGGACGCAAGAGGATGCTGTCTGAAAGGGACGTTTGGGTGCTGACCCGGATTGTATTGTTGTGTTCATTGTAACGTCCTTAACAAGTGAAGTTTGCCTCGGAGAAGAGAGGCAAAAGAGCTGAAGAGGGGTCACATCGTAGGGTTCCAGGAAGCAGGATGAGCATATCGAAATATTATGCAACGTACTGGTTGTGTGGATATTATCAAAAGACACTGTTGGTAGCAGTGGACAGAAGAAGGCGAGCACCAGCATCATGAAGGTTCTGGGAGACGTACACGAACCACGGAGAGGGACAACTGATGGAATGTCCAACTCAACAGTGATGCCCTCAGCGACTCACTTTCTAGTTTACTAGACACTTAAAAGTGAGGGATGTTCAAGGGTTCTTCAGTAAAGAAAATAGTTCTGTATAGAACCATGAACCAAGAACCCTTTGCGTCATTAGAGGGTTTATTAGGCTTTTGGAGAATGCGCTGTATGATACAGCTTCTAACAATAGTAATGGTGCTTTATGGAACCCTCTTTCAAAAAGGTTCTTTGTGGAACCCTGTGCAGCCCATTCACCATTAGTCTGAATCATTTCACGATGCGTCAAGTGTTCATGGTTCTATACAGAACCCAACATTGCAAAGTGTGTAGACTAACACAAGTAGTCTGATATTAGTACGGCGTAGTTACTCGGACTTTCCTCACGGGTCACCTGAGCCTATAACTTCGCCGAGAGACCAAACTTGGCATGCTGGAGCGCCCGCTGTGCTCTGTTTGGCCCAGCTTCGGTACCTTAGAGCCAAACATGATAAACTACTTCAGATGAAATGAAAGAGACTTATCCTAATACTGCCATCTCTATTCATCAGCAAACACAATCGGACGCTCATGAGTGTGTGTGCTTGTGAGAGGGACGAAAAGGAAAGCACGAGAAAGCTGCTGTGTGTGTGTGTGTGTGTGTGTGCTGCAGATCAAATTTACGGCCCACAGAAAACAGAAGCTCATTTTGGGGGCTTTTAAAGCTATGCAAATGCAGCTGCGACAGAATTAATGGAGACGCTCCATTACAGGCAATGTCACTCCGTGGATGAGGCCGCCCTGCAATCGAGGGGAGCATGCATCACCGCTCTCTCTCTTCCCGAAGCAGATCTTCATACCTAAACATCTCTCCATAAAGCAGGTTTACGGAGCGCCTCCGACGGAAATAGATTTTATAGGGTGTGGATGTGGATTCGTGTGCTGCTGTGTTAGATGAGCAGCTCTATAAAATTTAGCGTTTCCCAAACGAGCGGGAAAACGAAATGACGTAAAAAGGCTACGCCCCTGTACTGCCCTGCCTTTAAAGGCCTTCGTTTATGTGATGCAGGGCTCCATAAACTCACACTGCTTCACTGCTGTGATGAGAAACGTCTATTTCAGCGAGACCGACTACTGGCCGAGATGCTGCACTTCGCTCGAGGAGACTGGTTAAACTGGGATTTTGATTGGCTGATACCCAAGACAGAATGGCTGTGTTCACACAACCAACTCCCTTCAAATAGGGCGTGAAGCTGCCACTACCGCAAAAGCAGGCTTGAAGCACGAGGCCCGTCATCAGATCCCAAACAAAACCTGGTCTCCTTACAATGCACACTCTGCCCAGTTGACAAACTTTGAGAGGGGACACGTCAGGCACGTACACACCATCAAAAAATAGTTGCACCCAGACGGAGGTGTGGGATTGCAGTGCTGTTGTGAAGGACGATAAAGGTGATCAGGAACAATAACTGATCTGATCAATATTTATTGATCTACTCATACAGAAGTGGTGTCTCTCAGGACGGCGTCGGGTTTAACGCAACACGCCAGACGTCTCTGCATGGAGGTGTAGAGGTTCCTAATGGTGTCCTGTTGATCCATCCCATGCAGCTTGAATGTTCTCACTCAGTTCTGCAGATGGTGTGGTAGGGGTGGAGTGTTGATAGAGCGTCCAATAGCGTCCCACACATTTTCAATCAGGGACAGGTCTGGAGATGAGACCAACCACGGCGTAGTATCTGTGTCTTCAAGGGGAGACCTTGAGACGTCAGCAGAATGTGGACGAGCGTTGTCCTGTTGGAACAGAGCACCGGAGTGTGTGTTCAGAAAAGGTAGAACCACTGGTTGCAGAACCTCATTAACGTAACATTGGTCTGTTAAAGTGCCTGCAATGAAGACCAAAGGTCATCTGGAATCTTATGAAGATGCGGCAACACCGTGACAGCAGACCTTCTGGACGTGTGACGTGTGATCACAGTGCCCGCACTCACGGATTCATTGGTCGTCTCTACCAAGACATTCTGAGGGACTCCATGACAGTCTGGCACGACACCACTGCAGTTGTGCATTGCGGTTGGTTCCTGTACTGGTATGACCTTGAGCTTCTGTTTATTGAGGTAGAAAGTGACACTGAGATGGTGAGCTGGAGAAAGAGAACTGACAGTTACACAGCAGGGGAGGGCAGGTTTTATGGAGCTGTAAGTCATATACTGAAGGCTGGGTGGAGCTCCAATGCCAGAACAGTGGCTCTGCGTTGGCTGGATGCTCTGGCTGCAGTGACCGCGGCCACTGCCACTGTGAGTGATGGGGACATGGTGGCTAAAGCACTGCAGTCTAAGAGAAAAGTGCCCGACAGAGCGCTGCCACTTCTTTGGATGGATGGTAGGAACCCGTGAGCTAAATATAGAGCCACGACTGGCCAAAACTGAGAGCAGGGATGTAGAGCAAGAGGTGATGTAGAAGTGTGTATGTGTATGTGTGTGTGTGTGTGTGTGTGTGTGTGTGAGTGATAGATGAACCCTGAACCGTCGGTATAAAGCACACGGTGTCCAGGATTTAAAAGAACAGTTCCAGGCTCATGTTCAGTAGATTCAACCATATTAACACCATATAATATAAACCAGTGATTAAAGTACGTTGCAAAAGGCTTCGTACTGGTTAAAGAAAAGTTTAAATAAATTAATTAATAAACAATACGTTTTAATGTGGTACAAATAGTACATACGCTCTGGCCTCTTTTCCATGGCAGCGCCAAATGGGTAGTGAGGTCGTGCCGCACCATCCCATGCCAGTGCAGACACATTAGACCAGTTATGGTTTGCTGTGGCTCCGTTTCTGTTCCTGAAACAAATTCTGAATCGTTTCCACCAATAAGAACAGGTTCTGGAATCTGAAAAGTTTGTTCACAGCCAGAACCAAAGGTATTTCAGCATGAACTGCTGGAGGTGTGTCTAGTTGTACAGGAGCAATGACATTCCATTCGTCAATGCAAACACCAATGTTCTTTTGAGCCTGAATGGAACCAGTTCAAGAACCAGAGTTCTTTTGGTGGACAAGAGCCCAGTGTGTTGCTAGATGAGGACGAGGAAGAGCACAGTTGCAATTGTGTCCAACCTCACATAAATAAGGCTTAACTTCCTTTCTGTTAATGATCTAATCTGTTCAAACATGAATGGCCAAAGAAGGTTTGCTCTTTACTCTTTGATTCTCATGAAGTGACGTCAGAGGCGACTGGCCTTCTCCAACACCACACCTGTGCTGGGACTCTGGACAAAGACCATAACCTTCAGACATGAATCTAAGCTTTGTGTGGTGAATTATCGGTGAGTAATTCAGCTCAGACAACAGCTACAGTTCACTGCTCTGTCCACGTGTACAGGCTCCACCTGCATACAGACTCCGACTGATCAGAAAGAGGGGGCGGGGCTAATGACATCACTGACCCAGATGTTGGGATATAGAGGAGAAGGGAGGGGCTGTTTGCTCTCTTTCTTTGCTCACACGGTGTTCAAAAACATTCAGGTTGTTATTATTTTATTTGGTCAAGTATTTTGAATACCTTTCTATTATAAACGTCCACGTCAATTCTTGCATTTCCAGCTCAAAAACACTCTGGATGGTCAATTTCCAGCCGGATTTCTGAGATACAAAGTGTTTTTATGTTTTATAAGCAATAAAACAAAATAAAATGTAGGTGGAAGTAAATATTTGATCAAATTCATACAAATACGAACAGGTATCTATCAAACTCTGGTCTTCACAACACGGACATGCTTTTGCTGTTGACGCTGATCAGGCTGGAAACGTTTACAGAAGCATCTCTAAAGAGTTGGGACTCCACCGATCCACAAACAGACATATTATGTACAAACGGAGGAGATTCAAGACCATTATTACCCTCCCCAGGAGTGCTCCACCCACAAAGATCACACCAAGAGCCAGACGTGTAATAGTCCACTGGCTCACATAGGAATCCAAAGGAACTTCTAACATCACACACAGGCTACAGTATCAATGTGGTGAACATTTAGTAACAAATAAAAACAGCTTGTGTACCCGACCAACTATTCGCTGGCGTTTACTGTCAACCAACAAGCGAAGAAGCATCTGAGTCAAGACACAGGAGGAGGTAGAGTGTGAGGGAGTGAGGGATATTTCACATTCCACTGCTGTTCTCCAATCTCACACTGCGATAAGCACTTGCACCTGATGAATCAATAAAAGCCCCGGTACCCCCGTCACGACTCAAGGGGAAAAACACGGCGGCGCTGCCAAAACGGCAGTGGGGTGAGAACACCCCTCTCCACGAGTTAATAACGCTAACCCGCCAGGGCCCCCCGTCCCCCAGGATTATTCATTAGAACAAGGTGAAGCTGTTTTTATCATAATAAGGTGGGTTTATAGAGGACACTGCTAGGCATCTCATTAATCACGAACTGCGTCCGATACGGTGTGCTTTCTAAGTGTGATGGAGGTGAAGCACGGGGAAATTAGCGGAGCCGTCGGCCTGTCTGTGCCATAATGAAGCCGAGAGCGTGAGCGCAAAGTGAAAACAATGCAAGACTCTTAAGGCAAGGGTTTAAACTCCAATTCCGGCGATCGCAACAGAAATAAAGTATACAAACAGGTCAGATATAAAACAATATTCGCCTCCTTTCACCCTGATCTTCAATGGTCAGGACCCCACAGGACCACCCCAGAGCAGCTATGATGTGGGTGGTGGGTCATTCTCAGCACTGCAGTCACACTGACATGGTGGTGGTGTGTTAGTGTGTGTCGCTGGTACGAGTGGATCAGACGCAGCAGTGCTGCTGGAGTGTTTAAACACTGTGTCCACTCACTGTCCACTCTATTAGACACTCCTACCTAGTTCCTGGTTTGTGGACTGTTCTCAGGGGTTTAAACACTCCACAGTGCTGCTGTGTCTGATACCGTACAATTCTGCTAGCATAACATTTAATGTCCACAAAGATCAAACTGCTGCATTTAAATTGTCATGTGATATTATGCAGGTGTTATGGGGGTTTGGGTTTACCTGGAGGTTGTTGGGAGGGTCTGTCCACACTGCCTGAGGACGGGAGACGGAACTGGATCCCTGAGAGCAAATAACACACATCACACTAACACACCATGCTGAAGTCATCAAAGGCATGTTATCTATGTTAGATAGCAACCATGCATTTTAAAACCCATCAGTAATCACAATTCATTCACTTTTCTTTTATTTACCCAATTCTCCCCTCAGTTTTTGGAGGTGCATGCCCCAACCCCACTAAGACTCTCCTCCTGTCACATAGGATGCTCCTCCTCCTCCGATTTCAAGCTGATGTTGCATCATGGCTGGATAGCCAACACGCTCTGAGGAAAGCGCTGGGTCCCCAGCTCCGATACAATGGCTAACAGACGCCTGTGCTGATCAGCACTGCACTGGGTGTGATGTGGGGACAGAGTGCCGCAGTCACAGTGGTACCGCATTAGACTGCTGAGCCACCGATACATTCGATTTTGTAAATACAGTTAATGAAAATGGCAACATCCCTCAGACCCCGAATTCCACTGTCTGCATCCAACAAATGCTTCTGTCAGAGTGTCTTTCTGCAGTCCATCGCCCTCTTTTTAATACACAAGGCTGTCTCGTCCTCAAAGAAAGTGATTACAGTTATATCTAATGGCTTAATACCGCAAACCATTCCCAGATTTCTCACGGCATTATGTGCTGATGACCCACCCCCCGTGATACTGCCCGGCCATTGCTCACATTCTTCTGATATTCTGCTCCCGTCATGTGTATAATTAGAATCAAACTGAGAGGCCGTTAGAGCGTTCAATTTTGCATCGGCTGCAATTTGCAGAGTGATAAAACTGATCTCCCCATGGGCTAACCATAACAGATCAATTAATGTGATGGCGATAATGGGGGACGGCGCAGTGTGGAACTTCACTTACCACTTCAATATGCCATACAGTTACCACCTTATAGCCTGCAGAGAACCAGTAACAGACCCACGGAATGTAAAACATACAGGTACCAAACTTCAAGGTCAGGATGGGCCACATTTAGACCACTGGAACTACTGCGAATCATGAAACCACTTCTACAGCCCTTATGAAGGGTTTATAAATGGTTTACAGTTCATTAATTAGTGGTCATTAATAAGATAGTTAATCAAATTGTGCTTAAAAGTTTCTACATTTCTGCATAAAGTTGAGACTAAAAATAGAAAAGGAGACAAAAATATTACCCTGTCATTTATTTATTGAGGAAAATGATCCAATATTTCATATCTGTGAGGGTAACAGTCAGGTGTTTTTAATCAATGGGAGACAATCAGGTTTGACGGGAAATTAAGTTTTATTTAAGGAACAGGGTGAAGTCCGATCTTCACAACCTGTTTGTGGAAGTGCATCATCATCACATGATCAAAGGAGATTTCTGAGGAGATCAGAAGAAGAGTTGTTGATGCTCATCAGTCTGAAGAAGGTTATGAAACCACCTCTAAAGATTGTGGACTCCATGGATCCACAGTCAAACAGTAAATTCAAAACCATTATTAACCCAGGAGTGCTCCACCAACAAAGATCAAGAGCAAGGTGTGTAATAGTCCACCAGCTCACTAAGGAACCCCAGGGAACTTCTGTTCAACTAAAGGTCTTTCTCACATTGACTAATGTTCATGTTCATGAATCCACCGTCAGTAGATCACTGAACATCAAAGGCAAGCATTGCAGATTTGTAAGAGGCTGCTGCTCTCCAAAAAGAACATTGCTCACCATCTTCAGTTTGATAAAGATCACATGGACAAGCCAGAAGACTACTGGAACATTGTTTTGTGGATGGATGAGTGCAAAATATCAGTGCTATGAATATCAGCAATGATATCAGGACAAAATGTCCGTCTGTGAACTAATTCTCAAGAGAATGTGGGTCATGCAGAAAGACAACGACCCTCAACACACAAGTCGTTCTACTAAAGAACATTTAAAGAAGAATGAAGGTAATGTTCTGGACTGGTCCAGTCAGAGTTCTGATCTTAATCCAGTAGAGATATTGTGAAGGAGCTGAAGCAGCAGTTGATGGGAAGAAACCCACCAACATCACAGAGCTGAAGTTGGTTTGTGGAGGAATGATCTCAGATTAGTGCAGGACTGACCAACCGTTACGGAAACGTTTAGTTACAGTTATTGCTGAATAAAGGTGGACACAGCAGATACTGAAAGCAGAGTCACAGACTTTTACCCTCACAGATATAAACACTGATCATCTTCATCAGTAAATCAATGAGAAAGTGTGATATGTTTGTCTCATTTGTTTGATGTGGTTCCTTTTCTACCTTTAGGACTTAATTCTAAAGGGGTCACAAACTTTCAAGCACTGCTGCATAGAGCCCACCTGGTATCACTGTTATTCACTTCACCTGCCAGTGGTTTTAAAGGGATGTTCAGATGAAGACAAATTCACTTTCACACCATTTAAGAGCAACGCTCCCCCACAACACTGCTGGAAGCTGCGTTGGAAAAAGTGCTGATTTTTTCATTTATTACTTATTTAAATCGATAACATTCAGCGATAACTGATCATCCAGAATACATTTAGAATGATGTCAAAGGAACCGACACGAGCCTGATAGAAACACCTTGCCATGAATATACAAATAAATCAGTAACACAGAAATAAATGTCAAATGAATGAAGAAGGTAGCGCGACCCGTTCACCATAGTCTGTTCATCGACACATCTTTTAAAAGGCTAAGCATTTCCGAGGAAACGTAGGTAGGCAGATTATCACAAGAGCCCCGCCCCCAAAAATATTTAAGGTTATTGATTAATCGACACGAAAAAGAAACCGAGGTGCTGATGCTGAAATCATTCCAAAGCTCACAGTGATCAACAATATTGAGGCAGAATGTTATTGTTAATAAAAAATTAAAAGGAAGAAATAAAAGAGATAGATAGATAGATAGATAGATAGATAGATAGATAGATAGATAGATAGATAGATAGATGATAGAAGCACACATTCACATTCACAAGTCAAAAAAAGGCACACAATGTAGAAGCAGCCAGAGAAATGGAGAATGGTGGGCTCATGTTTCCCCTGGATGGACGACACCTACGAAAATATACACGTTGTCCCGTATAATGGCTCACGTTATCAACCCCACACGTCTGACCTCCGAAATATGAGTCACGAGTCACTGTGGCAGTACAAAATATGAAATAATGAGCAGGCAACAATATTTGTCATTTTTTCCCTTTAAATATATATATATATATATATATGTGTGTGTGTGTGTGTGTGTGTGTGTGTGTGTGTGTGTGTGTGTGTGTTTATATATTGTAATGCTACTATACAGTGTTCCCTGTACTTCAAAGCACCAGTGGGTTAGGTCTGAATGTGCATGTGTACCCACTTTTATTACTTGCCGGAGAAGTCCCTCGCACAGCAAACGGGAGACGTTAAACAGTAAGTATCAAATGCCGCTGCATAAGGCGTGAGGGCAGACGGGCTCTTTTTGAGCTGTTTTTTAAATCCAACACAATCGTCCCATTTGATTTACCATTTTTTAACCATAAACGGATGGAACTGGCCTGAACCCTGGGTATCGTGTGTTAAGAAGGTCAGGTCTTTATGGCCTCTATGGGTCACCTTGCTTACTTTACTCATGCAGTAAAGAAGAAAACGGTCTTCTGGGAATCTTCCGAAGCTTAAGCTGAACAAAGAAAATCATCAATTTATTACCTGTTTGACCACGATTTCCCTAATTTGCTTGCACTCTTTAAGATCAAGCCATTGCAATGGTGCAGTTTCCTAGGATGCTCCCTTTGGTATGTTACTAAGGTCCTGCAACCAGTGGTTCTACCTTCTCTGAACACACACTCCGGTGCTCTGTTCCAACAGGACGATGCTTGTCCACACACTGCTGCCCTATCAAGTTCTCGTCTTGAAGACACAGATACTACGCAGTGGTCTGTCTCATCTCCAGACCTGTCCCTGATTGAAAATGTGTGGGACGCTATTAGACGCTCTATTAACACTCCACCCCTACCACACCATCTGCAGAACTGAGGGAGAACATTCAAGCTGCATGGGATGGATCATCACAGGACACCATTAGGAACCTCTACGACTCCATGCAGAGACGTCTGGCATGTTGCGTTAAACCCGACGCCATACTGAGAGACACCACTTCTGTATGAGTAGATCAATAAATATTGATCAGATCAGACTACAGTTATCATCAGTTATTGATCCTGAAATCCTTTATCACACTTCCTTCTGGGTGCAGCTATTTGTATCACTGTTATTCTTGATGACGTGTCTACTCTTAACATGGTGACAACCCTGGATGGAACGGTTGTGCACTAATGTCTTTCCCTGGTTTTTATTTGCATTGCATTTGGTGTTCAATGGTAGGATGGTCACCACCATGTTTTATACACCTGGCCCGTTGTTCTACCTGGCCTGCGTCCACCACCAAGAGGTGCTTCCACTGTTAGTCAGCTGGCTGGCTAACTAACAAAACAAACACATCTGCATAGTCTTTATTCCCCTGCCCAATTGAAAGGGCTGAGAATAGATCAGACTTTACCTTCGAAAGAACGTTTGGGAACATCTTCTATAAACCCTGCTACATAAATCGGACACTGTGCCACCCCTGTCACAGCAGAGTGTCCTACACCGACACCGGTTCACAGTTATAACATCAATAATTAGAGTATCTGACATTTAATGCTAATGACCCTGAACCCAATATACAGTCATATGAGACAGTTAGGAAAAAACATCTTCACTACAAACGTGGAATTTCTTTATGAAACCAAAATGGGTTCTTCTATGGCATTGATTAAAAAGCTTCATTTTTAAGAGTGTATTTGACGTCCCAGCATGAGTAAAGCAAACTGGTGGCCCTCCTTTTGATGCGTCAGAAACACGACCTTCCCTCTATGCACAACTTAATGACAGTCATATGTTATTTACGTCATTGCAGCAGGAAAACACCACAAACATTAGGCTGAATATCCACAATAAATTTAGGAATATCTATATAAAACACTATTCCCAGAAACAATATCCCACAAGTCCCTTTCAGTCTTCCTCATCCCAGGTATGTACAATATATATATATATTTGCATGATTGTGTATGTGTGTGTGTGTGTGTGTGTGTGTGTGTGTGTGTGTGTGTGTGTGTGTGTGTGTGCAGTCGGAGCAACAGCAAAGTACAGAATTCATTCAAAACGTCACGATAATCTGTGCAAACTGCAGCCGTTCACCCCGATGTGTCTTCAAAAGTTTCACAGTACTAAATCCGCTCGCCTGTTTCACAGCAAGGCTTTGGCTTTGAAGACTCATAATTTAATAAACTGTAACATGATTTCTTTTTAACGCCGGTCCGGCAAACAAGTCTGATTTTGCTGCTGGATCTGAAAGAGGAATCATTAGTCCACATTCATGATCAAAACTCACAAAGCGTATCAAAGAGATCGGTATCTCACTCAAACAGTCTTTGGTCAATGTTCGATTCTCATCCTGTCAAAAACCGTTCTGGGCAAAGGGCGTCTCACATTCCGTCCCGGAGTTGGAGTCGATGTTTGAATGATGCAAATACACCAAACAGAAACAGTCCGGCTATGAAAGTCGAGAGATTTCAAACTCTTGAGTTCTCTTTGAGGGTTTTTCATCAAGAAGTTCTTGTCCACCGCCGACGCAATCACAGTATGTACCAAAATACATTTTTGGATGGACGAATAATGGAGGGAAACAGTTTCCGTGCTGAAACTTTGGTTCATGGGTGAGTCATTGCTGCTCTGTGTTAAACAAGTGCTGAGTGTCCCAGGGACACTAATGCAGTGTGGGCGCCGGCATCGAGCTGCTTTTAGCTACAACCTCTTTCAGAGGCTCTGAAAAAGGTCCACTAATACTCTGAAACCTCCCTGACTAGTTCTTGGCTCTCTCTCTTTCACTCTCTCTTTCACTCTGTCTCTCTCTCTCTCTCTCTCTCTCTCGCATTCACTCACTCACTCACACTCACACCTGTAAACATTTTGCTACATTACCACATGATCCTGTATTGGGCGAGATCACAAATCCTGCCACATGTCCCGTTTGCCTTCATAAGCTCTCCAGCGTGCTCAAAGAGACAAGGACATGTAAGACATCTCTGAATTATTGGAGTACGTTTTGTGGTAAATCTCCATACTGGCACTTCTCGACAGTGGCATTCGTCCTCGCGCCCTTCGCTGCCATCTAACCCACAGGAAATCCCTACAAGATGGAGATGGGCTGCTGGAAGCCATGGTTCCCCTTGGTGACCCATTGTCGGTTGTCTCTCGCTTAGAAACATCTAACGCAGCCTGAAGCTCTAGAAGGGACAAGTTAAATGGGTGCACAGTTGCTGGGTCTATAGTCGCGGGGGAACTGCTACCTGGATCCAGAATTTCCACATCCTCATCCATGGACGTGGTCTCGAAATCAAGAACGTCTGGTTCAACTGAGCATAGAATGGCTGAGAACAGTGTCTCTGTCTCAAGAAGGTCAATGGTAGCAGAGTCAAGAGCATCTGGCTTGAGTGGGTAGGCTGTAACTTGGCCGGGAGCAGCTGGCTCTCCAAGGTACTGGTCAGCTAGTTCTTGAGGAACAGGCCCAGGAAATTCCATTACAGCACTCTCACAAGGGGAGAGTTGAGGTGAGTATGTGTCAATTGGGTCTACAAAGCCATGTTCTAATGGGCTAAGAATTTCTGGATCCATTTGTGGCCAGCTCAAAGTTGTTACATCCAGCGGTTCTTCATCTGGAGATGTAGGCTGATCTAGATCCATAGTTTCTGTTTTTGACCATAAAACAACAGGCTGAACATCTGGCTCAAATGCTGTTGGTCTTGGTGCAGGAGACATGGGCTCTGGACTTGGTGGGTTGGACATATCTGAATCTATTGGTTCTGGAGTTGCAGGTTGTAAGAAAATAGTGTCCAGTAGTTCTGGCAATGGAGGCTCTTCTGCAGCATGTTCAGAACTTTCATCATAGTCAACTGTTTCTGGAGTCGGAGGATCTGGGAGATCAGCAGACCCTGGACTTGGCAATCCCGGGTCTAATGATTCTAAACTTGGCCATTTCAAGTCACTAAGATCCATTGATTCTGGGGTCATGGGGCTTAACACAATGGAATCAACATGTTCTAAAACCGCATAGTCTCCCAAATTTAGATCCTCACTTTCTTCAACTGGTTCTACCAGCACAATTGGACTTACAGATCTTGCTGTTGGATACTGCTGGTCAGTTGATATGCCAAGTACAGGGGACAATGGGATTTGACTAACTTCTATGAAAGCCTCTTGAACAGAAGAGTGTAGAATGCTTGGGTCAAGAGACTCCTGAGGGGACGATGGATCTGGTGGGCTTATGTTATCTGGATCCAGTTTTGGCCAGTGTAGGTTTGCTAGGTTCACTGGTTCTAGGTTTGTAAAATCCAGTATAATTGTATCCACCCTTTCTGGGGTTGTAGCTTTGGAAAAGTGCCCAAGTTCTAAAGTTAGTTCTGTTTCTGGAGGATCAGGAGGGGACATAGGGTCTGGATCCAATTCAGGCCAGCACAGCGATGCAAGGTCCACAGGTTCGGGAGGAGTCAAATTAGCAAAAGTTGGATCATCAAGCTCTGCTAACTGTGGGTCTGTTTGGAACAAAGGTCCTGGATTTGAAACTTGGAGGACATTTGTATTCAAAGGCTCAGAGGGATGCATGGACAAGACATTTGGGTCAACGGGAGAAGGGCAGTTTACAGCGGCATCAGCTGTGTTCTGTCTCACTAGAGTCTTGCTCCCAGCCTGGGTGCTGACCGATACCTGGGCCGCAGGATGCTGGGTCTCCTTTGCCCAGCTCGGTGACCAGGTGTTGTAGCGCTGGGTAAAACTGGAAAAGTTGCTATTAAAGGCTCTGAGCTCGGTGCACAGGTCCCGTCTGAGCTCAGCTAGCTCCTTCCGCATGGCTGAAACATCTTCCCTCCACTGCTGGCTGATGGCGAGGGCCAGGTCGGCTGTCTCTTGGACGCTTGACTGCACAGGCCGTGGCCTGATGGGGATGCTGGTTTTGTGCGGGGGTAACGAGGGAGCTGTAGCGGAAGAGCGATTACTGTACAAGCTCCGCGATTCGTCCTCCCTCCCAGATCGGCTTGCGTCCCTTCGGGCCATGGAGGTTACGTCTGCCTCCTTGTTGGTTAAATTGTCCTCATTAAGCAAACCAGTGCCCTCCAGCACTTCATTTCCCTCTGGAAGACAAATATAAACAAGCGGGAAAGTATATAACACGCTTACAGGTTGGGGACGGCTGGAGTTGCTGTTTAAGATGTTTGCTGTTCTGTGTCTAAAACAAACATGTGAGCCAAAATAAGCTTGACTTGTCGAAGCTACAGGATCGGGGGTTCTTGCACTTTGCGAAGGTTCTCGTCAGCCTTTCAAACAATTCACAATTTCAAAGGAACTGGGCCAGTGGGACACTGGAAGCACTAGAAGGTCCTCAACGCTGTCAGATGGCATAAATTGAATCGATTGTATTTGATGTGCAACAAAACGGCAATGTGATTGCTGTTTCGTCAGCAGATGCAGATGGTTATTACAGACAAATAGGCTAATTTTGACTCACATTATCTTGGGTTTGTTTCACGTCTTTTTGGATTTACTCTGCCTTCTCACTTTAACATCTATTTGTATCTACTTTCCCCCTCTCAAAGCACAAAACAGAGAGTTCTAGCCCAAGGGGGAACCTGAAGAGGATCATAACAACCATATCTCTGTGAGCATAATCAAATCCCTCTGACTAGCAGAGACCCTGTGCTTTGTGCATTGGAAAGAGGCAAATGCGAGCAAAGCTTTCAACCTAATCTCTCTGTGTGTCTCAGCAGAGCAGGTATGAACCCTATTGAACATGAAAGGCCCACAAAGACCCATCTGCAAAAAACACTGACCAGGACAAACCGAGTGGAACCACCGAGGGTCTACGGTTATTCCTTTGACATCCAAATTTAGATACATTTCAGTGAGAAGGCAGTGTAAATGTGCTGGGCACATCGCAAACATTACAGTCTCTCCAGCTGTCCCTAACCCCGTTTTCTGGACTCCTAAACGGGCGAAAAATGGGAGCCGCTTGTATCCAAGTGCATCATAACGATGATCTTAATTTTCCCCAATATCTCTTGCGTCTTGTTACACCATTCAGCCTTAACAGTCTTTGAAAACTCAAAACGTTCAGCCACAGGCCCTGTGGGAGAGAGAACCCAACACTGAAATGGTTTTGAAAGCAGCTGCACATCACAGAAAAAAAAGGAGAATGAGCGAGAGAGGGAGGGAGAGACCAGACAGAGTGAGCAAGAGAGAGAGAAACGGAAAAAAAAAGACAAAATCCGGGGAAGTGAGAGACACGAAGCCCACCGAGTGAGAAGCATTGAACCGGGGGGGTGGGGGTGGGGGTTGGGGGGGAGCATTGCGAGATCGTATTATATTCCAGCAGCGCCTTTCAACCCCTCGCCGCCTGCTCCGAGAGCAAGCCAAGAGACAATCGGGGTAGAAAATAGGACAAAGTTGGAGTTCCAAATTGAAAATCTTAAGAGGAATGCAAACAGTGGAAGAATACAAAAGGTAATTCCCTTTGATCGGAAAAAGAAAATAAAAAAATCGGATATTTCACTCGTCACCATTTCTCACTTTTTCCTTTTTTTCCCACCTGAGAGTCTGAATTCAATAGGGTTCATAGCCTAACTCTCTAAGGCACACCGTAAGACTTACCTGATGGGTTACGAGGCAGGCACAACAGATCAGATCAGGACAGACTGTGCTCATAAGCAGTTCACATGCATGCCATGCCATACACTGTACAAAGGCATCCACACACCCCTCATTAGGCCATTTCCCTTAAACCCTCAGTGTTCATTCATATTAATAACTCAATCAGAGGATCCAAAAGTGTGGCAGTGTGTTATTAAAATGAATTGCACATCAAAGCAGAAGTTACACCCGACATTTGCATGAAATAGACATGTTTAGTATCCATCCATCATATTTACAGATTAACTGGGATCATAGACATCTTCAATGGTCAGGACCCCACAGGACCACCACAGAGCAGCTATTGTGTGGGTGGTGGGTCATTCCCAGCACTGCAGTCACACTGACATGGTGGTGGTGTGTTAGTGTGTGTTGCGCTTGACCAATAACTGTCCACCAACCAGAAATCCAGCCCACAGCGTCCTGTGGGCAGCGTCCTGTGAGCACTGATGAAGGACCAGAGGACGACCAACACAGACTGTGCAGAAACAGATGAGCTTCTGTCTCTGACTTTACATCTACAAGGTGGAGACACTCGGTAGGAGTGTCTAATAGAGTGGACAGTGAGTGGACACAGTGTTTAAACCCTCCAACTGCCCTGTGGTGGTCCTGCGGGGTCCTGACCATTGAAGATGGAGAATAAAGTATGCAGAGAAAAAGAGTAAGAGTACTAGTAAGTGTGTAATTATAGATCGATAGAACAGTCGTTTGCAACCCTGCTCTTGGAGGACCCCCTGTCCTGCACATTGTAGGCTACATGTTGCATCATATGCGAAATGCATCATGGGTGAATGTTTGTAGCTGTCAACCATCCATTTTGTAATGGATTAAGCCCCGCCCCTTCAACAAAAAGAGCTAATCATCATGCTGGTTATGCCACAAGCTGAGGTGGGTCAATATGAATGTATTGAAACTTAAACTATTTATTTAGATTTGATCAGATTTGATCATTGTTGTAAAATATGTTTTTGGATTTCAGTTTTGACTATATCAGCCAGTGAGGGGAACAGAATTTTAATAGGGCTTTAAATAAACTTACATGCAGGCAAAAAGACTCGTGAAATCTGTCCCGACTGTCCACATTCATGTCACATGCCCACAAATAGGACACATATCCAATTTCAAAAATAGGAACAGATTGAATTTGACACGTCTACACAGGCCTGAAAAATTTCTGATCTGGGATTTGAGTCATTTCAGTCTGGTACTGTGAATTCTCCCTCTCTGAACCCACCTGACCAGCCTTTTCTCCGTTTAACCTCGCGACTCCTAGGACAGTGTTCCTAGTCTGACATGCCTTTATTCACCATTTTCATTATTTAGTATTTATAGGAGACACAAGCCAGATATTATGTTCAGGACATTGTAAACTACTCAAACTTGTCTTCATTTAAAATATTGAAATATTTGTATGAATTTGACCATGTGATCAAACATTTACTTTCTTTTTTTTTTTTTTTTTTTTGCTAATAAGGACTCTATAAAACACTATAAATCCTGTTGGAAATTAATCATCCAGCAGAAAATACAATATGTACATAGAACACAATAAATACAATTAATAATAAATATAAAAAACAACAACAACAACCATGAATATCCTCTATCATTTTTGTTATTTATGTATGTATCAGTGTTATCCTTTCTCGGGACTTTTATTCTGAATCTGAATAAAACTGCTATAACCCAATATCTAAGTCAGTGACATCATTAGCCCTGTCCTCTCTCTGATCAGTCGGAGTCTGTATGCAGGTTGATCATGTTCACGTGGACAGAGCAGTAAACATGCACTGGGATCGTCTTCGGTATTTAAATTGGGATTTAATTCAGTTGGAAACTGATATAATGGAAATAGTTCATGAGACGAGACCAGGGTGAGATGAGACACACTGAGGTCAGGGTTTGATGGGGCATGCCGTGTAGTTAGTTATGATATGTGTATCGCGTCTGGAGGTTACTCTGATCCTGAGTTATGAAAACAGCGTGAAACTGCCCAAAAAGTGTGGATTTCAGGTGTAAAGAGTTAAGGTGATGTGTTAAGGTGATGTGCAGGGCAGGGGGTCCTCCACAACCAGGCTTGGGACTGTTCCACAAGCGTACAATAATGATCAGGATGTTTCAATGCCTAATTATGTTGCTCAAGGTTGAACAACAAACTGTAAATTCAGGATTTGCCACGACAGCAGTTCAGGGCTGAGTTTAAGGATGGGGATCAGGATTGGGATATTGATTATTGCTCCCTTTCCATAAATAAGTACTTATGTTCCACAGACCTGGCCTGTCAGATGTACTGATTAATGGATCATAAAGTGGGCACGCGGCCAGTCAACTCACCAGCCGTGGACCTGATGGTGGAAGTGACGGTAGACGAGGTCATGGAGGGTACACAGTCGTCATCCTGCGAGTAGCCAGCCTGGATGGCCCGTAGGTAGCTGTGGCTGCGTGTTCGGAAGCAGCCAGGCAGGTCCAGTGCCTCCATTGCCTGCGACTCCACCTCACTGAACACGGACTCGCAGACTGACTCAAACTGGCCGTTTATCTCCGTCTCGCTCACCTGGACCAAGCAGAGAGATAAAGGATTAGAAAGCAGCCTTTAAACCCGTCCATCGGCCCTCGCCCTCCACCTCTGATTCAGCCTCTCTCTACAGGACCCCGTCTGAAGAGAATGCAGAGGGATGGAGCTTATTACACTGGAGCTTAAATCTATACTGGGAGATGGAGGTGATATAACTAGATATATAACTAAACATCACTCAGAAAAAGACCAAACCAGTTTGATCTTCATGGGAGGTGTTTAAGGTGGAAACCCAATGTGCTTTGGACAGATGAATCCAAAGTTCAATTATCTGGAAACATGGTGGTGGAACTGTGATGGTTTGGGGCTGCTTTCCTGGAGAAGGGTCTGGAGATCTGGTTTCAGAGGGGGCTTGAGGAGAATGTAAGAGTGTCTGAAGGAGTGGGAACATCTTTCTTCCAGATACCAGCTACTAGGACATAGGTGGTCCTAACTTTTCCTCATAATGATTACATTTAAAAAACGATGTTAAAAAGACTTTTCTTTAGTTTTGTGTGTTTAGTTTAAATGTCCACAAGTTTAAATGGTCAAAGGTGCTCATGGGGTATCCTACCTCCTGAAGAAATTCCTCTTTCCACACTTGCCCGGTACCTGCTGAGCTAATTGGAAAGTCCTCTGAAATACTCCTCTAGATAGAGGGACGTCAATTTAGCTGAAATAGTTTGATAGGTATCTATATGCCCCCCAGAGAGGTTCCCATTTGGCAATCTTCACAATCTCAGATTGCTATCTCTTCCCCCACAAAAAAGGGTATTATCCTTTAATGACCTTAGTGGCAGAAATGTAGCGGGAGTGCCAGCGTAGAGAGCAGGGACAGAAGGGAGGTAGAGAAATATGAAGGGAATGAAACTCATCTTTAAGCCTTCACACAAATCAGCGTGATCCGTTTCCAGAGTCTAATTCAGACAGATGAATCGGACGTGCAACACCAACACTGCGGCAGTGGCAGTGCTGCCTGTTTTCAAAAGCCACCGTCGACTCTCCGGCTCAGAATCAAGCACGTGCATCTATATACTATCTACAGACACATCCAGACTGACGGATGCAATTAAGCAATCCAGCCATGGCCTGTGGCAGCAAGAAGAGCCTGTCCATATGTAAACACAAGGCTATTGCAGTATTATAGCAGGGCTGCAGGGCATAAACCCCTCATCACAAAGACAAATGCACATTTGACGGCTGCATAAAGCAAAGGTACTCGTCTGCAGGGTAAAGAAGATGTAGATCCCAGAGAACAGTGGAGGGCAGTGTCCTGTGTGCCCTTCTGCATTGCAAATGTAGTTGGATTGGTGTCCACGCATTGATTTATCGGTCAACTCCACCAAGACAAATGTGGGACTCGTCACTAAAGACCGGCTTCTGAGTGACTCCATGGCAGTCTGCAATGACACCATTGCAACCTTTGCTGATGCTGATGTGGTGTTAAGGGCAGTCATGGTAACGGTCTGCATGCATTGATGTCCCGTGTCATGCAGCCAATGGCAGGATGACTCATGGAGGACATCACTGCTCGCTGAATGTCACTGGTCACTCCACAAACGACTTCTGACAAACAACTCTTCACTTGCAAAGGGTGCTACCAACACAACAGCACGAGTCACCAATACAGCCGTGCCTGCAGTAGGTAGTGAACCTTGCACAGGTCAAGGCTGGGGGGGGTCATCCAGTGAACCTCTCAATGTGTGTCTTAATGACACTTAAAGTCACTTAACTCCCATACTGGACCAAATGTGCTGGTGTGCTTCGCCAGACGAAATTCGAAGAATATTGAAGATATATGCGATACGAAAGCATTCCTTTTAGCACAACCAAGACAGGACTGGAATGAACATCACCAGGCCATCCAAGTGGACTCACCTGGCTGACCTGGCTGACACAGCTGGCCTGGCTCAGGGTGCTGACTGCCCTCATGTAGCTCTGGTTGCGAGAGCGGAACTTGGGCGAGTTGTAGTTTGGTGAGGGGTCCAGTGTGATACTGGGATGGATGTCCCTTGAGGCCTGCAGGTGGTAGCTCTGACTGAACAGACAGAGGGGGAGAAAGAGAAGGAGGTGGTGGAGATAGAGAGACAAAGAGAGATATAAATGAACATGATCATAAAACTGTTTGAACACGACTGACCGATTCAAGTTCCACTCAATGTGAATGGGCAGGACTACACCACTGTAGGCTGAGTAGGCAGTCACAGTCCATCCTATCAGCTCCTCTGATCATACAGGAGCTCTTTGTGGTTCTATAATTCCAGACTGTAGTTCATCTGTTTCTCTGATACTTTATTCTCCTCCTTTCACCCTGATCTTCAGTGATCAGGACCCCACAGGACCACCACAGAGCAGATATTATGTGGGTGGTGGGTCATTCTCAGCACTGCAGTCACACTGACATGGTGGGGGTGTGTTAGTGTGTGTTGTGCTGGTACGAGTGGATCTGACACAGCAGGAGTGTTTAAACACTGTGTCCACTCACTGTCCACTCTATTAGACACTCCTACCTTGTTGCTCCTCCTTGTAGATGTAAAGTCAGAGACAGAAGCTCATCTGTTTCTGTTCTAATTATAGAACTACAAAGCAAAGCACTCCTGGGTTAGTGGAGCTGATAAAATGGATGAAGAATGTAGAAACAAAGAGGTGGTCATAATGTTATGGGTCATCTGTGTCTTAAAAAGAAGGAAAATTCTGTTTCAGGCTTTTTAATATAAACCCAGCTGTACTTTACAGCTCGTCATTATGGAGAATGGAATTTTGGCGGGCATTCCATACAACTTATCCAACCTCTACAGCACCTATGAACCAACATGTGGACAGAGCTGGACGGGTCCCTTCTATCTCCTTTGGCACAGTATCTGGAACCAGTACTAAAACCTGGGCGCTGACATTTCTGTGTGAATAGCTCTCCTTTCCTCTGTGCAATCATCAACATGTCCAGCACCAACCTAAAAGTGGCTCTTCGATTATTCGTTGTGCTGAAGCGTCTAATCGATAGTGGGAAATGAAGGAAAATGCAAATCAGTGGTTTGTTTGAGGGCCAGAGAAAAGGGCTGAGGAAGCTTGCTCAATATAGCTCCAGTTGCTGGACATTAACTGAGCTGACCAATCGCTTAGCCATCGCTGAACCCTTGAGTCCATGAGAACCGTCAGGAAGCACAAAAGTGTCTGTTCTGAAACGATTCCAAAATGGAGTTGATCTGGTAGGGTGATGGTCAGTTTACAGGTAGGTGACCTGTTCATGTATAGTTACTGTTGTGAGGTTGGACAAGCTTTCAGATGAGTGTTAGTGGAGTGTTGATAGAGCGTCCAATGGCTTCCCACACATTTTCAATCAGGGACAGGTCTGGAGATGAGACCGACCATGGCGTAGCATCTGTGTCTTCAAGACGAGATCTTGAGACGGCAGCAGTGTGTGGACAAGCATCGTCCTGTTGGAACAGAGCACCGGAGTGTGTGTTCAGAAAAGGTAGAACCACTGGTTGCAGAACCTCATTAACGTAACTTTGGTCGTTTTTGGTTGCAAACCTTCTGGATTTGCAAACAAGGCCAAAGCAGGACTCTTCACTGAAGATGACCCGCTGCCATTGCAGTCTGCATTGATGTTGATGTGGTGTCAAAGTCAGTCATCGTAATGTTGTGCTGCCGTGACTGATGAGGCATCACTGAATGTCTGTAATTGTAGCTGTCTGGTCACTCCACACATGTTGGACAGTACGTCAGTTCTCCCTCTCTCTGGTTCATGTACGTCTCCCAGATCCTTCATGTCACTGGTGTTTGCCTTCTTCTATCCACTGCAGATAACAGTGTTCTATGATTCCATGTTCCCATGGTTCCCATGTATCTTGGTCCTAATGCACATTCTATATGATTGTTAATAAATGTGCTTGGAACAGTACATATGAAAGAATTCATCTACTGGCAGAACATGGATACGTCAGTTTATGGATGGATTTACACGGATCAGCCATAACAGTATGAACACCTCCTTGTTTCTCCTCTCACTGTCCATCCTATCAGCTCCTCTGATCACACAGGAGATCTTTGTGGTTCTATAATTACAGACTGTAGTTCATCTGGTTTTCTGCAGACTTTATTCTCCTCCTTTCACCCTGATCTTCAATGATCAGGACCTCACAAGACCCACCACCCATATAATAGCTGCTCTGTGGTGGTCCTGTGGGGTCCTGAACTTTGAAGATCAGGGTGAAAGGAGGAGAATAAAGTCTGCAGATGAACTACAGTCTGTAATTATAGAACTACATAATGATATGCCTGGTAGGTGTAGATATGCATTAAACATAAACAGCACTAAGTAACTCAAACAGAGGGACACAGGAAACCAGTTTGAACACAAACCAGTACTGAGATGGTGCTCTTTTAGAAAAGGAGGAAAGAGTGCAAGCTGTCTTCAAAGTAATGCACACACACACACACACACACACACACACACACACACACACACACACACACACACACACACACACACACACACACACTCTCTCGCGTGTGTCTCGTCTCTGGGGATACGGCTGGTTTGCTGTGGTCTTCTGAAGTCTGTATTAATTCCCTTTGGCTTTTCAAGGGCCAGTGTGAAGAGCTTAGGCCAGAGAAGAAAGGCCTGGAACCTCAAAGATTTCAGACAACTTTCAGATCGGTCATTTGCTTTGTTCATCACTTTAACCCTCAGAAGTCGTTCAGTTTAACAGCCTTGGTTCTTCTATTAATGCAGAGTTAAGCCTGTTGGGTCATTTTGCCGGGTTACTTCCAGCCGCTGGACAGTTCTGAGTAATCATTAGGGACGACGGGGCAGCCAGATAAACAATGGCGTTGATTTGTATCAGTCTACCAATCTGTTCTAGTGGGACACATCTTAATGGACAAAAGTATTGGGACACCTGCTCATTCACAGTTTCTCCTGAAATGAAAGTCTATTAAAAAGAGTTTGTCCTGCTTCTGTTGGAGTAACAGTGTCTGCTCTCCTGGACAGACTGTGTAATAGATTTTGGAGTATTGCTGTGTTGGCTGCCCAAGCATGTGCTTGTGTTCACCCTCCTCGTGTTGGGAGCATCATATATGATGGGGGAGAGTTCTAATTGGGTTGGGTAATTGGCTCTTCCAAACTGGGAGGGAAAAACTGGGAAAAAAAACACTGGGACATATAGTTCCATCAAATCTGACATTCTGTCCATTTACACATGTAGAAGTACATTTAGAAAGTACGTAGACAAACATGTTCTGTAATACACCATTTCCACCCAAGACTGCATTTGTAAACTACCCCAGTATTCGGAATTCCTTTGTAAATACACTGAAACACACAGGAAAATGTAAAATACATTGTTGAAGTAGTTTCACTACCCTGGGACAGGGGGGTACAGCCCCCTCTTTTAGTACTGGGAGGGCAAATTACCCAATACCCGCAGTCCCTCCCTCACACAGTGTTACCTCTGACTGTAGCCTGTTTAAAACAGAAAATGAAGTCAAATAAAAGCAGATATAAACGTGATCTGTGTAATAATGTTACTGTAGTTGATCTGTGTCAGGCAGGTCTTCTTATGTTGATCATCTTATCAGACTAATAAGTCATTTTATTCAGATAAGGGACATCATTTCAGCCTCATAATCTACTTATTCACTTGGTCCAAGAGCTGAGGGTCGTTGGTGATCATAATGATGAACCTCGCAGGAAAACCAGACAATTCTGGAATGAATTCTTCAGTCCAGTGCAGACTGGAAAATAATAAACTTAAAAAGTCCACGGGAAACTAAGGACCCCACTGCAGATTCCAACCAGTCTGAGTTTAGATGAAGGACCTTGCCCTTCCTGACCCCTCATTGATGTGTGTGAGTGTTTGAGTCTATAGGAGTGTGTCAGCATTCTTCTGGAGCTGGAGATCCAGGGCAGCCAGAACTTGATGAAAGGCAAGGGGTCGGTGCATACCTGAGAGTTTGCTATGCACAAAAAATAATCAATTGCTTGATTAAAGCAGAATAATAAACTGAGCTTCAACAGTGTCAACAGTGTGGGAACTTCAGCTTCAAGATGTTTCAAGACGCATCAACGTGCCCCCTCCGTGGATCTGCAAACTTAACATACTGAAGACTAAAGGACAAACGGCTGAAATATTTTGTCGTTGTTGCCCAAAGCTCTGCGTCTTCATTTTTGTTTGTTTTTCACTTTCTGACAGAACGTGAATCTGGCAGTTGTTCTTTATTGTTCATTGTTATAAAATTTCTTGATGAATGGACCAATAGAAACACTCCAAAGTGATTCACATTGATGATCATACACTCTGATAAAGAAATAACACACCTAGATTAAACTGCAGTAAAACTCATAAGCAGATCCGCCTGTTCGGTCTGATTAGACACTGGGTTTTGGCACAAGACGGCATAAACTTCCCCCATATATGCTTCTCTATGAAAAGGCTCTCAGAGGCTACTTTTGGGTAGTGTACCTCTTGGTGAGTGTCACATGTGGCTGACATAGGTGTACTGGCCTCCACTGGCAATGAAACAGGTGCAGTGGGTGCTGAAGCAGGTGTGGCAGGCGGTGCGGACACCAAAGCAAGTGTGGCTGGCACTGCTGTAGACACCTTAGCATGGGCGACAGAAGCCACGGTAGACTCAGGAGCACGGGCGGCCTCAACGAACACATACTTGAAGTCCCATAAGTCTTTAGGACAAGGACCCCCATGCACCACGTCGCAGTTAGCCTCACCTCTCTTGAGGTCTGACGGAGGCCAACCCGTAGCCCTGTGATTATCTTGTAGTGCAGTGAAGCATCTATGAGTAATTCATTGTGGAAAATCATACTTTTATTAGTTTTTATTACCTGAGATGTTGGTCAAGTTGGCCCTGAACAAATAATTTCAAGTTTCTATGGCTGCTTTGACAAGCAGTTTTAGAGATTGGCAATTTATCCAAGTCAAAAAATTAAGACCGTCTTTTGAATACATTTTGTCACAGTAATAAGCTATATTATACAATGTCCAGTGATGGGGAGGGCTGAATACGCCACCTCCATCAATTCTTCCGGCCAGGAAGGCTTCCCTGTTCTGGGTGGGGGAGACGATACGGTCCTCTTGAACGAGGACCAGAGGGGTCTCTGCAGATCACCAAACATGTACCTTTATAACCGGCTACATCCATTTTTTTGGTCTGTCATTCTGTCATATATGGCAGGACAGCAGAAGGTGGAAGTAATTGCAGGGAAATAGAATTTATTATCAAGATGAACCAAAATACAAAGTTAGAAAAACTAAATCAAGAAGGAAAGCCGGAAAACCAAACAGACAAAGGAGGACTGATGGAAGGAATTTAAGAAACAAACTAACAGACAAGTAAACCAAGACAAATACAAAAAAGGACCAAACGTGACTGTGCTTGGACCCATACAAACACACACAAGCACAACAACAGACAAAGAGACACTGGAACAAGGGCTACTTATACACAGAGAGAGGCGAGAGACACAAGAGGGCAGAAAACAAGAGGGCAGGGCTACAACAAGGGAACAAAAGGAAGACACTAATAACAGGGTGGAACTAGGGCGGAGACAAGACAGAAAACACCACTGAGCCAAAACAAGACCAAAGAAGGACAGACAAGGAACAGAATGGAAACAAGATCAGACACAAGTGTGACAGTGAGAGATCACTGATTGCTAGACATGCCTCTATGGCACACTCAAAGACATCTTCTTTGGCAGAGGTCTCGTGAATGGGAAACCTTGACTGCTACAGACGGGAACCATATGATGAAGGTGGGTTTGAGTATGGAGGCCTCTTTGTGAGCATTGTGATCCTGCCTTTGATATAAAGCAACACACTGCCCTAACTGCTGGTGTGATGATCTAGGAAGTATCGCATACTACAGTTGGACCCCTAGTGGTGATATGAGGGACACTTACAGCTCAGCGATATGTGCAGGACATTCTGCGGACACACGTCACCTCTCATGGCAGGGCTTCCAGTTGGCATTTTCAGCAGGATAATGCTCCCACACACAGCAAGGGTATCCCAGGAATGTCTCCCCCAGATTCAAACCAACAGATTTATCTCCATTTGAGCATTTATGGGAGCAGATGGATGCCAGCTTCAGCAACTAATGAGTGTGCAGGATCTACAGGTCTAGCGCCAACATTGGTGGGTAAATGTGCTGCAGGATGCCATAAGGAACCTGTATGCCTCTATCTCATCTTGAGTCTAGGACAGAGGCCTCCATTCAATTATACAGTGTTCTATAATAAACTGATTCTTTCACTCTAATATTATTATCATAAATCATTTCATTTATAGATAGAACGATTCAGTCCATTCCAAGAACTCCTTACTGAAGGTCTGCAGTAAAAAAGCTTTAAATAAAGTGTTTGACACATTTGACTTACACACAATGTGTATCAGTGTGAGTGTGTGTGTGTGTGTGTGTGTGTGTGGTTGGAAGCGGCTGGTATTCACCTTAAGTCTGCAGCAAAATTGGTGAGGTACTTTACCACGTCACTGCTTGATTTATCCAAACGGTACGAGCTGCAGGTGGAGAGAAGAGACGACAGCGTTACGAAGAGATAAGAGAGAGAACGGTGGAGGGTGGGGTGAGCGTATGAATGTGAAGAAAATATACTGTAGTAGCTATCACAGCCTGTAATTACTATGGAGTTTGATTGACGTTCAATGGGAGTGTCAATCAAGCGGTTCTCAGTGGCATGTAGCTCTTTTGCTTGACACATGTAGTGCAACACAAAAGAACATGGTCTTTGACTTCAATTAGATGTGCAGCCCCTGCGGAGAATGTCAATGAAAGGGACTGAAATCTAGCAGACCATTAAAGGAACAGTTGGGCAGTCTTCATATTCCACAATTCCAATTCCCATTCACTGGACAGAACTTTCCCTATCACTCAGTGCTACCAGAGGCTGAAGGCTACCATGTCACACAAAGTTCCACCATATCTTTTCAAACTGCTGCAAACAAATTTCAAAGCTCAACACGCTTGGAGGAGAACACTAACTCTCAGTTCCGTTACTTCGGGGATGGATGGAAATGGAGGGCTGTTCTACCTAGCCCAAGATTTTGAGCACAAGCCAATTGTGCTCTCTAGAACGCTGACTTATGTATGGCTGGGGCATCACTGAAGAACCAGCAGTGTGTGAGGGGTTGTGTAGCTAGCTAACCAGTAATGGAAGCTAATGCACATGAATTCTAAATCTGAACCCACTAACTTGAGTTGCACTGAGTTACGTAAACTCAGAATGTGTTTATAAAGTATCCGTCATTTGGATTCCTTGATTTAAGACAAGGCATTGTTGCACTTTGGTTCACTGACTGCAGAGCCCTGCAGGTGAAATCCCACACACTTAAAAACAAGTTGTGTGAAGGTTGCCATTACTTTTCAGGAAGCCAGAACTGGAGGGGTGTTCAAACCTCCCCCTGTGGTGTTTTCATTACAAACACTGGATGTCAGGACACACATCCTTAAAAAAACATGAAATCCAGGGCCCTGAGTGGCGTAGTGGGCTAAGGCGCTCCCACTATGATGCTGCTCACCATCGGCAGCCGGGGTCCAGAGGGAGAGAATTGGCTTGCTCTCCCTCGGGGGGGTGGGTAGATGGCGCTCCTCCCACATCTCACAAGTGCACGGCTGGTCGACACGGGCGTCTACCATCCATTGAGTCAGATCCAGGGATCCGGGGTTCTCCTCTAAGCTCGATGGTTGCCCGGCAACAATACAAATGGAGGCAGTTCGAAAAGAGGCGGTAGGCTATTGTCACATGACTCGGAGGAAACATGTGGACGATCTCTCCCCCCTGGCGTCGAGAATGTGGGAGGCTACTTAGGGGGATGAGTAATTGGCACATCCAAATTAATAGGGGTGAAAAATTGGAAAAATGGCCAAAAATGTGAAAAAATACAACAAAAAAAAAACCATGAAATCCAAAAAGGGGAAACCTAAGCAAACAAGGTCTTACCAAGTCATTCCCACATTTTGGTAAATCGTGGCCATAACATATTTTTTATTCATGAGGGACGTCCCCAGGAAGGCTCCATACCTTATGGATTAGGGAATAGATGATCAATTTTGGATATCTTGTCATTGCTAATATCTATCCTATCTGTCAAGAATTCCGATATCTGTCCAGAATTCCCACATCATTTCCACATCATCGCATCCCTACTAAAGTCGGCCTTTGGCTCATAGGTTATAAGTGTTGTAATCTGATTTCTCGCCAAACTGTTCCTCTAAAAGCACACTGTCTGATTCACCCAGTTTTCCAAGCTGGGATCTGTGTTTTGCTCTTGATGTTCAGATTCAGTTCCGTGGATTTGCACATGTCTAAGTGGTCGTGGAACGTGTGGGATGGCAAACACACAACGGCTCTACCAGTCAAAAAGAAGAAAGAAAGATCCACCACGGAAAAGATACAGGCATGGGAATGGAGCACAGACTGAACGACCAGGTGCAACGGGAATGAGTGTACAAATTATGCGGATGTTACACAGCTGCAGAGTTTGTGGAGTGATGTTCCAGAAACAGGTTTGAATTGTAAAACAGCAAAATACAGTTCTCAGGTTCTCAGAGTTAAATCAGTTGGCTGGTATGTATGGTTTTAAGGAAACAGAACATTAGTATGAAACCTTCATTCTGTTCTGAAAACCTGAAAAAAGGTTCATTGTCTGCTTATTTGCAGGAAAAGGTCCTTCAAAGAGTCCTCCACTGAAAGTTTCTCTTGGTTCTTCTAAGGAACCCCTGTGTTGTTGCTTCTCATGTCTGCATCTGGGTATGGACCATTCTACACACCTTCCTGTGCATTCCTCCTTCACCGTGATAGATTCCGTAATCCTCCACTGAGCATGATTGCTTGAACAGCAGTGTCGGTACAAACAGCCAGGTTTGCTCTTAACCTTGAGGTGTGCTCATCTCTCCTGAGCGAAGTGTGTAATCAGTGTGAAGAATTGCCTTATGTCACATTAGCTATTAATGACTCCCTATTCCAAATTAATTTTGATTCATTAGGAGCGTGGTTCGCACGGCCGATTCCCAAAAACTGGGTTATTTTTAAAACCTCTGGATATAACGCGGAATGACTTGAATTGGCTTCTAGGAGTTTGAATCAAGGATCATCTGTATTTGAGGAGAACGGGAGTGGAGTGAGGTAAGAGAGAGAGAGAGAGAGAGTCAGTACTTTACATAATTAATCGAACAGCGATGCAATTCCAATTCCAACTCCAGTGCATGCAATTTAAAATTAAAGACCTCAGGTTTATCCCCTCCAAGCTCCAGAAGAAGATGACCACTGATCTATCTGAGGTGACTCTCCCAAAATGTCTGTAACACAAAGTACTTTGCAACCCAGTTCTTACGAACATTCTACAAATTACAATTACATTTACAAGTCACTGAATACTCCTTAATTAAAGTAGTTTATCTGCAGTTCTAAATGTTCCTTTTAAAAAAGTCACTGGTGAGCTAGTTCAGGGATACACAGCCGCAGTCCCGGTCCAACAAGGTTCTTCCACCAAAGATACCTGATTGAACATAAGTCGGTTACCAGGAAAAGTGGGTGTGTGTGCGTAGAGCATCTGCTGAACTTTACTGGAGACCATCCCTCCAGGATTGGAGTTAATTTCAATTGGATTAAGATCAGGACATTGAGTGGACCATTCCAGAACATTCCTGACATTTTTCTGTAGAATTTGCTGGAATAACTCAGAATATATCGATCCACCAAAGGTAGGAAGCATTCCTGACCACATAACAGTGTTTTCCTTTCTCCAAACCAAAAGGTCTATTTTGGTCTCATCCATCAAAACACTTCTCCGGTGCTCTCCTGGCTTGTCCATTAGATCTTAATTAAACTGCAGGGGGGCAGCAATGTTCTTTCAATGTGCTTCTCCTTGCAACCCCGCCATGCTCACCATTGTTGTTCAGTGTTCTCCTGATGGTAGACTCATGAACATGAACAGTAGTCGATGTGAGAAATGCCTTTGGTTCCTTTGTGAGCCGGTGGGCTATTACATGTCTTGCTCTTGGTGTGATCTTTGATGGTGGAGCACTCCTGGGGAGGGTAATAATGGTCTTGAATTTCTTTCATTTGCACACAATCTGTCTGACTGTGGATTGGTGGAGTCCAAAACCTTTAGAGATGTTTGGTAACCTTTTCTTCTTCTGAGGTCCTCAGAAATATTCTGTGATACGTTTCCATTATTTAGGTCCAGTAGCCTCACAGATCCAGTACAAATCCAATGCATCAAACTGCAAACACCAAACATGTCTTGGCTGATTGACTGAGGGTAAGTCAAGATTGGAATGTTAAAGTAAGCTTTAAAGTAAGATGAACAATTCCCATTGGCCAGGATTTAGGGAGGTTTGCTGAAGGACATAAAAAGCTGCTATGGGAAACCCACGGACAGATATTGACTGGTCAACACTTTTAGATTCGATGGAGTGGCCGGCAGGCTCTGAGATTTGCCACACTGGAGAATCAATACTGTTAACGCTCTTCTCCCTGGAGGTATGAGAGTACTGTATTACCGAGCGGCCTTCCTTCACAGCAGCAGTCCAACGCCTGTAAGCACTTTTGTTTTTCATAATCCGAAAGATAATCTGATTCCCAAAAGCAGCGGTCTTCAAGTACATGGTCAGAACTTAGTTACAACCTCTTTAGGGAGCATCAGAGCTTGTAAATGCTTTTTGTATGCCAGCCTTGCCTTACACAACTGGATGTTTCAAGCAATTTCACTAGGTGCATTCCAATCACTCCAGTAGTTCCCAGTGAAGTGGACAACACAGGGAATTTGAAGGGAACTTTAAACTAGTGAGTTGACTGGAATGTATCTCATGAAACTGCTTGAAAGGTTGTAAGGCTCCCTTAAGACTTTTTCAGTTCAAAGGCTTCCAGTTTTACAAAAGATTCCTGGATCATCTTGCTTCTGTACTTTTGATTTTATCCGTAAATGTTTGATGATGGTTGAGACATTTTGGAAGACATAGCTTCAGCTTCAGCTTGTGCTTCTTGATTTGTTCTTTTGGCTCATTATCCTATATATATATATACATATATATAATCAGCTTCAGCTTTTTTAATAGATGGTTTGATGTTTAATTCCTGAATTTGCTGGTATTTAATAGAATCCATTGTCCCCTCTACCAGTGAAATGCACCAAAACTCCAAGTATGATCCATCTGGTCCCATGCTTAACAGTTGGAGAAGTGTTCTTCTGGAGAAATCCATACCTCTTTATCATCCAAACATACCTTTGAGGGCTAGAATGCAACTTTTTTGTGTTTAGACAACAGGACATCTTCTGCTCTATTAAAGAGCATCACCAGCAGTATTGTAGCACTGCCACAACAACTAGCTAACTACGTAGCCATCATTAATCATAGGCAGCAGTGTGACCTGCTACCTCAGTGTTAGCAAGTTATTAGTGCACCAACTACAATCTTCATCCAGAATTACTAGTGCAGCATTAGCATGCTAAATACGGCCTTTGTCCAGAATTTCTACTGCCATGTTAGCATTTTGGTACCGACCTCCTCCAACATTGCTAATGTGGCGTTAGCATGCCAGCTGCAGCACTTGTCAAGAATCACTCGTAAGGTATTAGCATGTGGGCTACTGGCCTCGCCCAACATCGCTACCACAGCAAGTCAGTTTTGCCCAGAATTGTTAGCACAATGTTTGCATGCAGGCTTCTGGCATGTCTGACATCACTACCACAACATTAATGAGTCAGCTTTGTCCAGACTTGTTAGTGTGACATTCACATCCGGGCTACTGGCCTCGTCCGACATCATTACCACGACGTTAACTTTGTCCAGAATTGCCTCTTGCTGGGACCCCAACTTCCCTGCTGTTGATCTTTAACTATTTACAGCCCGGGGACGTCCCAGTCACCCTTTACCAACTTCCAATTTCACAGAAGGTCTAAACAAATAGTCTAATCTATTGGGAGGCATTTTTTAAGTGTTGCTTTGGGGAAAAAAAAAAAAACATAACCACTGCCTTTAACAGCATTTCCACTAAACCTCTGACCGGCACTGAAGGACAAAGTCCCCTTTTACAGAATGAAGGCATTCGTTTAGAACAAAAGGCAACTAGGATTGTGTCTCACTCCCCCCTCTGGCGCCGAACAACGCCGTTCTATCTTTAGAAAGCCATTCCCCCTAAATTAATTCAGCAGAGTGCATTGTTCGCCGCTTGCTAAACGCTGACTCGGCACAAAATCTATAAGGCACAGAGATGTGATGTAATTCACCCGGCCTGTTCGAATACTCCTCCTGGCCCTGTAGTGTTGCTCGTGTGGAGCTGAGGTCTTTATAATCAGCCATGAGAGCAGCACGGCACGTCCTTCCTCTGAACAGGAGAGTTAATTAAGCTGCGCTTTCTTTTCACAAACTGTGCTCGAGCAGAGAGGAGGAACTAGTCGGATTTGTGCCATTGTGTTACCGTGTCACACAGGACGGCCTACAAGCCGAGATGGGCGTAAGACAAAGGCTGCCATTCGGGTCGGGGAAGGTGATTCAATTCAAGCAGGCCAGTTTCATTACTTCATTAATTTTTAACAGCAGAAAAACTCTGACATAGGTCCATAAATAATATTATGACCACCTCTTTGATTCTACCCTCACTCACTGAAATTCCTTTACATCTACAAGGTGGAGCAACTAGGTAGGAGTGTCTAATAGAGTGGACAATGAGTGGACACAGTGTTTAAGCACTATAATTCACCTAAACTCTCGAAAAATATTTATAGGAGACAGTCACACACCAGATATTGTACATTTCAAGAGATCATACTCAAATTTGCGAGAAAATGCAAGAATTCTAAAGATATTTGTAATGATTAGACTATATATGCATAATAAAAAATAAACTTCACAGTGGTCCAAATAAAATACTATTTTAGTATTATTTATGCATGCATCAATATTATCCTTCTCAGGACCTTATTTTGAAATTTGTACACTGTGTGAGCAAAGTAAAAGCGCTAAAAGCCCCTCCCCTCTCATTTTCCTCTAGAACCTAATATCTGGATCAGTGACAACATCAGCCCCGCCCCCTCTCTCTGATCAGTCAGAGTCTGTATGCAGGTTGAACATCAGCCCCGCCCCCTCTCTCTGATCAGTCAGAGTCTGTATGCAGGTTGATCATTAGCCCCGCCCCCTCTCTCTGATCAGTCTGAGTCTGAGTCCGAGTAAGATATGTGTATCATGTCTGTAGATCACTTTGGTCCTGAGAAAAATGTAACTGCTCACAAAGTGTGAATCCAGGTTCTAAGAGGTAACGTGGCCACATGAACGCAAGTCTGAACGCAATCTCGGCATGACGACTGAAAACCAGAGCACTCCTGCCTGCAGTGATATATTCTTTGTGCTTTGATGAAACATCATGTGCATGTCATTCCATCCAATTATCACCTTCTTCTTCTTCAGCTGCTCATGATCTGCATCAGTCTCATTATTTCTGGTGCTGTGAAGCAACACTTCAGAGCTAAAGTTATCTCAAGGTGTTCTGGGTCAAAATGATCTTATTGTCATGTCTCGGAGAACATGAAAGCCTTAATATTACTGACTTTCAAAGCACTTGTATTTTCAGAATAGGACATCACAAGGACATTATGGACATTGTTGATAGGCTAGCAGTTGTTCTGCATGTGCAGCTCCTTCCTACCTGCCTCATGTGGTTTCTGACCACAACAAGGTCTCCAGAATTTCAAAGAGATGCTAAAACACACCGTCAAATGACCAGCAGTGGTCAGTTCGGACTTTGGCCAAAGGCTTTCATTGGCTGCTTCGCTGTTCATCTGTTTAGATGGTTTCCTGTGGTGTGGTCAGGTTAAGATCCAAACAAACCCTGGTGCATTTCGGACAAGTGGACCAAGTATGCCTTGGCCCATTTCTAAACATTCGTTTGGCATAACCACAGTATGGCATAACAACTAGTTTGGAGCGTCTAATAGAGTGGACAGAGAGTGGACATGGTTTAAACACTCCAACAGCACTGCCATGTCTGATCCACTCATACCAGCAAAACACACACTAACACACTAAGGACTTAAAACACCTTAATCTTAGAAATCCTGCTGGAAATTGGTCATGCAGAGAGTTCTTCTCAGGACTTTTATTCTGAAATTTGAACACTGTATGAGCAAAGAAAGAGAGCAAACAGCCCCTCCCTTCTCATTTTCTTCAACCCAATATCTGAGTCAGTGATGCCATAATGTGAACATTATCAAACGGGGTTTAAGGATCCAGATTTTTTCTCTGGAGTGTATTTATCCCAGTCTGCCTCCACAATCAGCCAGTGATCTCGCTGTCTGAGCGCTGAGGTTCCGAGTTACCCACCCATTTCAATCCACAACCTGCTTTCGGTCATACGGGTAACTTACGTTGTCTTTTCCACCTTTGGTTTGAGTGTAAAGGTAAAAGTGTAAAGACTAAAAGGAAATGTATGGTTTTCTTGCCTGGTCTGGACCAAACGACCCAACCCAAAGTATGGACACACCCCTTACTTTTCCCTAAACCCACTTTAACCCTCTGACCCCAACCTCACTGCTGAACCCAAAACTGAATCCTTAATGCACAGTTTGCCAGCTGGACCGCGCTCGAGGAGCTGGCATGAGGAAGCAAACTCAGTAGACTAGGGCTGGCTTGGAGCACCCCCGTGGGTAAGCTGAAATGCAGAAAATGGAGCAGACAGGGTGGAGATAGATGCAAAGTGTTCGACATGAGGGTGAAGTGAGAGTGGAGGGTGTATACAAGACAGAGGACAAGGAGTTAAGGTGTAACTCCACTAACTCTGTAGATCATCTGTTCTGGATTCTTCTTACTATAAGAAAGTGCAACCAGAGCACAACCCCCGCCCTCCCGCCCACACCTGTAGAGTTAGACCTGCCGGTTCCCATGGCTCTGCTCACCTCTGGTCAGATAGCTGCCTCTGCAGAACAGACTTGATCAGTCCGCCAGGCCGCATGCTCTTCTGCGGGGAGTTCTTAGGGCTGCCATCCGAATCTCCGCTCTCCTCGTCCCCCATCGCCTTCACATAACTGCTGCTCCTCATTCGCCGGCATGGGATCTCATCATCTTTCCCACCAGGGTAGCCCCCCCACTCGTCCTGAGGAACCTACACACACACACACACACACAGACACACACACACACACACACCCTTCATTATTATAGTATTTAATAATTGATTTTTAACATCATAGCAAATTGAGTACAGCAGAGAACTCCATAGATGATATATTCTTGGTGTGGCACATTTCCACTGGACATTTTCTGGACATGTCATGTCTTTACTTTAAGTCACATATATCACTTTCCACTTTTATTCCTACCATGTCCACTAGAGGGCAGCATGGCAGGGAGTTCGTTTTAAGCCAAAGAGGGCTCTGGATTAGTTAACTCCATGGACTGGTCATTGGGAGGAACAGGAAAATTCTTGGTGGGCTGCTGAGACAGTGAAAGGCTTGTGGAGGACTCCTGTCCCTCAGCTAGATGGAACAAAAAGTCCCAATGGTTTCAGACTAAAACAGTTTGACTTGGTTGGAGTTTGACCTGATGGACCTGAAACCTGGACCTGAAGCTCTGACAAACAACGAACTACCCAGCTTGGTTTAAATTCAACCATACTGCTCATAATGGTAACATTGATTTACTGGAACATACTGGTGCACATAAAGACTTTTCTCAATTCCAAGGAATTCCCAGTTTACTCAAATCGATTGGCTACAGAAACGATAAGGACTAGATCTTACACTCAAGTGGCAAAAACTGGGGAACTGTTTGGACTGTCCAATAATGAGTGACCTTACGCTAGATTTTGGCTTCTTCTTCCTACCCTGAGGCCACTCAGGCCCCCCCATCCTTACAGTCCCAGGAGGTGTGGGATATCTAGCAACCATTGGTTTAATCTTCAGGAGCTGAACTGAAGGCCCTACACATTCAATATAAACGTAATTATTAACTGACACAGAGATCAATCAATCAATTTGATTTCCAATCAGTACAACTCATGTCATGAGAAGATAACATGAGTCTAGGTCTTCTTAAAAAGGTCTAGAAACATAGACTACCTGGTAGCCCAACCAGGTTTCAGTCAGTCATTAGAAATGTCAAACAGGTCTCCAGTAAAGTTTGGTTGCCGCTCTACTGAAACACACCTGCTTCGGCTCATTTAATTACCAGGCAAAGTGGGTGTGTTTGCTGGAGATCAGATCTCCAGGACCTCTATAAGCATCCATAGGCCCCATGACCTTGTCACTAGTTCATTGGTTGTCCTTCCTTGGGAAACTTTTGGTAGGTCTGAACACTGCATCCTGGGAACAGGCCACAACCCCTTCCCTATTGTTCTGGTGATGTTCTGACCCAGTTCTCTAGAACATCATAGTTTGGTTGTAAGTCAGCGGCTTTAATGTTATGGCTGCTTGGTATATATCTAGCAGGAAACATCTTCAACTTCTCCAGATTCTCCAAGCCTCCCCCTGGAGAGCTAGCACCTTCCTGCAGGTTGCAACTCCAACCCAAATCTAACACAGCCAGTTCAGCCAATTAAAGACATCTGGCAGCAGTAATTAGCTGGATCAGATGGAGTGGATTATTGTTGGATCCACAGTCAGCAGGAGCATGCTTGGAGACCACTGGTTTAGAGAAACAGGCAGGTCTTACTGAAGGAAACTCCTTTCTTTGAGACAGAGATGCATTTGAGGCTCCTGCAGCTGCTTCTACTGGGGCACCATAGCTGCTCCATCTGCGTCTACTGATCAGGATAAGAAGAAAGACCACATCTTCTAATGATGGTACCTATGGTTCTCTTGAAACCATCTCACTGTAGTACTACAGCCTTAATCAATCCACACACTGCTGACCTCTCGACACGGCTCCTGCTTTAAATGTTAACAACCATCACTCCTCCTTCTCAGAGTGAAAGGTCATGGAAGGGCTCGTTTTGGATTTTTGATGATTGGACAGGTCTGCTTTAATTAGAAGTAGTTTTTTTTGGATTCAGAATATGGATCATTGCCTGGCAGTGATTACTGACGATTGCAATCTGATCTAAAATGGATGAATGGAGGCCTCTGAGCAGCATAGATGTCTAAACCCTGTTGAGAATTCATCTTTCCTTCCCACAATTGTGCTGCAAGATGCTAGATTCTTCTCTAAATTCTGTTACTTATTCAGTCTCAACCATGTCAAATTCCCAAACGTCTCAATATTTCAGCTTCTCTGCCTTCTCCACCTAAACTTCTACACCTTATCAGTCTTCTTTAGCTTATCAGCTTCTCCAAATGTCCAAAGTTCAGATTTTTTCACCTTCTCCAAGTTCTCAATTCTCCAAAGTCTCCTCAAACTTCTCCACTTTCTCCAAATGTTCTATATTCTTTAGCTTTTCGGTTTCTCTTGCCTTTCTAAATTCTCAATCGTATCTACATTTTTTAAGCTTCTCCAAATTCCTCAAAATCTCGCTGTTAATCTTCTGCAAAATTTCAAACTTGAAACATTTATAAATTCCCTACATTTCCCAGCTTCTCCAACATCTACAGTGTAACTCGGTGCTTGTCAAACCTTCCCTGGAGAGCTACCACTCTCCTGCAGGTTTCAGCACCAACCCAAATCTAATACAGTAATCAGCCATTCAGTAATGAGTTTCATCAGATATGAGTTGCTTTCCAGTAGTAGAAGTGATCTCCAGATCAGTGATGTAGAGAAAGAGAAAGCTGAGTGAGTTTCTTCACTTTGTGGAGAAATTGGGTCCCTTAAGCACTGGTTGATTCAAGTATCAGGAGGAGTCCTAGCAAGTGGGTGGGAATTAGAAATGATCAAACTGGGAAGAAACCAGGGAACGCTCCCAGATCCGAAGTTAAAACACCAGAACATGTTCATTCCAACCCTGTCCAACATCTGATATGGTCCTAATATTCTGGTAATGATGACATATTCAGCTACATGTCCTATAGAGCTGTCTCTGCAGATGAGACCTCATAATGGGCTCTTATTTTGATAGTATTTTAAACGAATAAAAAAGCACGTCATCGGATTGTTTTTCTGATTCGATCAAATCGACGTAATTGGCACGTGTCCTTTCACTTCTCGACTCTTTCGGTAGAGGAGAAAACATAATGTGGTCAAGAGTCAATGGTGCTGTGCAAATGTCAGAGTCATCCACACACACACACACACACACACACACACAGTGTATTCTTTGGGTTAATTAGGTCTTGGAGGAGTTGGATATTTTTAGAGCTTTAATTACGTGCAAACGCCAGAGGACAGCCACAAGATGTCTGTGAGATTACCGTAATTTAAAATTACTGATAAAGAAACACAGAAGAGGAACCTCCACAGTGAGTGGGCGAGTCACTGAAATCACTTTCAGGAGAGCACGCACTCTGTCCTCAAGAACGTACAACACACAGAACTGCTTCCCAAAAGATGCTTTTTGTAAATAACACTTCGTTAGACTCAAGAAGGAAGGAATCAAGCGACGGGGATGAAACCTGGGTTAGGACGGCCTGAACGCCGCACCTGAGTGACTACACACGGTCGTCCTGTTGCACACGCTTTCCATTCTGACTCATGCTGTTGTGTTGGTAGCGTGTCTCGGAGAAGAGATCGAAAGCAATTTGAGCAGGTCACATCGGCTGGTTCCAAACAGGTCATGTGGAAATTACCACAGCACCCTATTGGTGGCAGTGGATAGACGAGATCAAGGGCCTCTTGCTCCACTGTGCTCCATATGTTGATGGTCTGCAGGTCCCTCAAGAGTGTTCTTTGAGAAATTTGGTTTTGAAGGAGCGATTTTCAGTCACAGGCCGTGAAACACACACGATTGGTTTGGTCTTTGGGCTGCAGTCAGAAAAATGACGCTGATATTTGACATCCTGATGCCAAATTGATATAAAATACCAAGGTTTCGTTGTGAGTTATGTTGATCAAAACTCAACTGATAGATGTTGGAATCTTGATGTCAGCTTGACGTGATATTTTGTCCAGTTTTGATGTTAAGTAACCAAAACCCAGCATCTTCTAAATGTCACATCTTCTAATCATACTGACATATAAATGTAAGGAATGGTGATCCGCTAAATATTAGACGTCTCATAGACGTGCAGTTCATGTCTATATTGCGTCAGTCGGTGACCAAGACCAATTCTGGACTATTTGGACGTCTAACTGTGACCCCACTTGGATGTCAATAACACTTTAACATTGAACCCTTTTGAATGTCATGGGGACGCCTAAGACAGGTGCAGGACATTGACATAATGAATAATATATATATTTTAATTTATGATATGATAGAAATATCAACATTTATCAATATTGTTAATCAAAATGGATTATTTGTGATGAAACAATTGATCAGATTTCCCTCCGCCTGTGTTTGTGTGTGTATACAGTATAATAAAGCCCCCCAGCATTGAGCTGTGGTGCAGTGGAACTGTGTTCTCTGGAGTGATGGAGCTCCATCCAGCACTTCTTTAAGGGTTGAGTTGGGAAGCTGGGGATGAGGTGGGGTTGTTCTTGTGGCTGAATGCAATCACATACTCACACCAGAAGCAGGAAAACCTAATTAGCACTCTAACACGATTAACTAATAGGAAATGGGGAAACACACTAAGGGTGCTATCACACCTATCTTCATTGGTCTGGACATTCTGGCTTTTCAGTTTTGCCTGAATCAGAACAGCTGGTGTATAGGTTGCATTGGACCCTTAGGGTGCTTTCACACCTTCATTGCTGGTCCAGAGTTTTGGACCTGAACCAGGAGGTGTGAAGGGTGCTGTTGACCACAGTCCCGACCAAAGAACTAAAACGTCCTCCTAAAAAGGTCAACGGAATGATTCCTGTATCTGCTGTAACTGTAGACTAACCCTTATTTACAAACACAAACTAAAGGAGTGCGTCCATGGACTCTCTTCAGTTTACGTACCAGCCTGGTGTCAGAGTAGATGATGCTGTGATCTATCTTCTACACAGAGCTCTTTCTCACCTGGAGAAACCTGGGAACACTGTCACCTTCTTTGACTTTTCCAGTGCCTTTAACACCATACACGCTGGGCTGCTGAAGGACAAGCTGGAACATGTAGGTGTGGACAGTGTGTGAGGGACTGTCTCTCAGACAAGGTGGTCAGCATCACTAACCTTTCACCTCCAGAAGTTCTCTGATGGCCTCATAAATAACAAGAGAATCTCGAGAGAATGTGGGTCATGCAGAAAGACAATGACCCTAAGCACACAAGTCCTTCAACCAAAGAATGTCTAATGTTTTGGAACAGCCCAGTCAAAGTCCTGACCTTAATCCAGAAGAAATGTGGTGGAAGGACCTGAAGAGAGCAGTTCAACATAAAAGAAAGCCACTTTTGCCCCTGTAGCTCTCTGTAGCTCTCTCTCTCTTTTGCTCTCCTGCTGACCGGCCCACCTAACTCCTATACCACCACACTCATTAACTGGCTTATTAAAGCCCCCAACAACATCCCGTCAGCAAAAACCCACCTCTGTGTAATCCTCCACTCAGAGAGAGAGAGAGAGAGAGAGAGAGAGAGAGAGAGAGAGAGAGAGAGAGTGATAGATAAAAGAAAAGCAAGCTGCGAGGGCGAGAGAAAATGACTGGAGCTGGAGAAAATGAGTGAGTGGGACTCTGATTGGCTGCTGGGATTGTTAATAATGGTTATGCATGAGGCTTGTTAATGTAGCCTCCACTCACCCTCACCACTCTCGCGCTCTCTGCAGCGTCTACGACACAGTCTGTGTGTATAAACACACACTCTGCTAAAAGAAACAGCTGATTAATAAAACCAGATCACCATCAGAGCCTTAGCTCCCACTCCCAGAGACAGTCCTTATGCTGGACTCGTTCAAATGCATACAGAGACTGGTCTGCCTTGAAGTGTCCACCCCCTTCCAACGTGTCTTTGGAGGCCCCTCACGCCCACCAGCAAGGCATCGTTACTTTGAAGTGCGGAAACAAACGACGTAAGCGTTTTCTTTAATATCCACACGTCTACGGTGAGATCACCAATGGAAACTGGTGAAATCAGCAAATGAGAGGAATGAAGTTCTACACTCTGAAAGGCTTCATCACTAAAGGCATGGAGTGGAACAGATCCATGACAACTCAAACCAAGAAACCAGTGACTGCTTAAATGGGTGTTCAAACGCAATGCAATGGTCTTGTAGCAGATGGTGGAGTCTCTCAGAAGGGCAGTGGGTCATCTTCGTCCATGAGTCGAGGCACCGTGGTCATCACCAAGATCCACTGTTTGGTGTTATGATGTGCAGAAAATCTGGTGTCATAGTGTGGGTGCAATATCATTCACTGCCCATCACCGTTGGTCTTCATGTTGATAGCGTGTATGTGTGTTCAGGAAAGGTTGGACGGTTGGTTGCAGGACCTCATTACTGTAACGTTGGGCATCAAAGTGAAGTGAAGACCAAAGCTGATATGGCATCATAGCAATGGCACATCGTTGACCACGGTGCTGACCATGGGGCCTGGACACACGGATTTGTTGGTCGCCTCCACCAAGACAAAAGTGGGACCCGTCACTGAAGAGGACCTGCTGGTAGGACCATCTATTACCATTTTTTGATGGTGACTGTATATTTGAAGGAACCCAGGTGTGAATGATGGGGTTGGAGGGAAAAATGAATTCAGTAAAGTAGCCGGTACAGCTGGACCTGTAGGACATTGGAGTAGAGAAACACAGCTCCTCAGTAATTGTGAGGAACATCTGGGCACTCCTGTAACTTCTGAACTCGCGAGCAGCTCGTTCCGTCTTGTGATTCTGGTAAAGAGCCGAACTCAAAATGGAATCAGTCACTTCAGGGGATTCGTTTTTTCTTTTTTGGCCTGGAATTTTTCCACAACTGCTGTGAAAAATGCTGTGATGTCACTGCGGTAGAGATAGGCCCTCTCTGATCTCTCACAGAATCACTCACAATCCCCCAATCGCATCCACAGCAGGAGACACGGGGAGAGAGAGAGTGGAGAGAGAGAGAGAGAGACAGAGAGTGGAGAGAGAGTGGAAAGAGAGAGAGAGAGTGGAGAGAGAGAGAGTGGAGAGAGAGAGAGAGTGGAGAAAGTGAGAGTGAGAGAGAGGGGAGAGAGACAGAGAGTGGAGAGAGAGAGAGAGAGAGAGAGAGAGAGAGAGAGAGAGTGGAGAGAGAGAGCTGTCTCTTATACACGAGAGAGAGAGAGAGAGGGAGAGTGTGACAGAGAGTGAGAGAGAGAGAGAGTGAAAGAGAGTGAGAGTGAGAGAGAGGGAGAGAGAGAGAGAGAGAGAGAGAAGAGTGGAGAGAGAGAGTGGAGAGAGGTGGAGAGAGAGTGAGAGAGAGGGAGAGAGAGAGAGAGAGAGGTGAGAGAGGCATGGTGAAAAGAGAGAGAGAGAGAGAGAGAGAGGGAGGAGGCATGAGGTGAAAGAGAGTGAGGTGCATAAGCTGAAACAGGAGAGTTACAGAGATAATAAAATCTACCACGGCTGCACATCATGTAGTATCCAATTTTCCCAGCTGACACACGACCAACCTGGAACACTGAAATGTGGCCGAAACTAGAGAGTGCAACCAACTCCTTGTTCTCACTGTCCATCATATCAACTCCTCTGATCACACAGGAGCTCTTTGTGGTTCTATAATTCCAGACTGTAGTTCATCTGTTTCTCTGATACTTTATTCTCCTACTTTCACCTGATCTTCAATGATCAGGACCCCACAGAGACCACAGGAGCAGTGCTGCTGGAGTGTTTAAACCTGTGTCCACTCTGTCCACTCTATCGAACACTCTACAGTGTCTCCATAACAGATGTAAGTCAGAGACAAACTCATCTGTTTCTGCAGTTTGTGTTGGTCGTCCTCTAGTCCTTCATCAGTGCTCACAGGACGCTGCCCACAGGACGCTGTCGGCTGGACGTTTCTGGTCGGTGGACTGTTCTCGTTCCAGCAGTGACACTGAGGGGTTTAAACACTCCAGCAGCACTGCTGTGTCTGATACACTCGTACCAGCAACACACACTAACACACCACCACCATGTCAGTGTGACTGCAGTGCTGAGAACGACCCACCACCCAATCCTCCTCGGTCACTACCAGTTGTACCGTGTACGATTGCATGTGTGACAAATAAACATTGAACTTGAAATATTAAAATGATGAACTGCATAGAGATTTAAATTCTTCTGTCCGGCTTTAATGGAGGGACAAGCAATAAAAATAAGGACAGGGGTGGAGGAGGACTATAAATCAGAAGAAAATAAAGAACAGAAAAATGAAAAGGGGAGGACTTCACTGTGTGTGTGTGTGTGTGTGTGTGTGTGTGTGTGTGTGTGTGTGTGTGTGTCGGTAACTAAGCACCCAGAGGGAAGCATGTTTTCAAGTGTAAACGATGTGCCAGTTAGTGGTGACTCACTCAGCTGCTGTAGAACGGCTCTTCCAGCCAATTTAACACCTGCACTGCTCTACTCCATCATTACACCGAGCTCACAGTGTCCAGAACAGCCGCTTTACACCGCGACGACGCTGACGGCCTGCTCTTCTGCACTTCTGCCTGACCAGTCTGGTGCAAACGGACTTCAGACCAGTTTTCCAACAACAATGTGATATAAAAATAGGCTCTAACGTAATCAATAGCAAGAGATCAATTTCCACACAACCTTAAGATGTGCTTTGGTATTTAAACCTCAGACATTAGTTTGGTTTGCTCTTGATTGTTGGAGTGGAATCACCAACATGGGAGGTGTTTAAGGAGGAACCCTTACTGTAAATAAACATCAGGACAAGACTAAAGTTCTCCAGAGAACATCAAGACAAAGACTTCTAGAACAATGTGCTGAACCCAAAGTTGAATTAGTTGAGCACAGAAGACATTTTTGACACAAACCAAACGCAACATTTGAGCAGAAGAACCTCATAGCAGCTGTGAAGCAAGGTGTGGAGATCTCTCCATCACAGAAACCACTATGAGATCTTTATTGTATCAGAGGGGGTTTGAGGAGAACATAAGAGCGTCTGTACAAAGAGTGATGCTCAAACATCACAGAGCTGAAAGAATTCCACATGGAGGAGTGGGAACGTCGTTCTTCAGTGGACGTCAGTGACGGTAGATGGTTCTAGAAACTAACCGACATTATTTCAGCCGAAGGAAACATTGGATTTGTCTAAATTATGTTTCATGTGTTTAAATGACGTTAAAACGAAGATCAAATGTCTCACTATTGATGACATCCCACTCAAGCCCCCTCGTTTAGATACCGGGTTGGTCTCCCATCAAACAGCTGATTCATCCGATGTCTGTTCGCTGTCTGGTGTCCGATATTTGCTGTTTAATGAATGTTTAGTGTTTGTGCAGAAACGTGACCCTCTCGGTTGAGTGATTGTCTTCCTGCGAGCCAGACAAAAACAAACAGGTCAACAGGTTCCCGCCACGTCCCCACTAATGATCCCTGAGTCTCCTGCATCGACTGACCTCGCTAATGAAGAGACGACCCCCAACCCCCCCGAAAACAGCTCCTTTATTCCTCAGCTCCCGTCCCTCCGTTCAGGGGTGGCACCCTTGCCTCCCACCCCCCAGGCTGGAGTGGATGAGTCCACCTTTCATTCGGAGCGATAGGGAGCATAAATCGCAGCGAGCGCGTGCGTCAGCGAGGTCCGCATTGATAACAGCTGCCAAAAACAGCAGCAGCCGAATAGATGGGCTGAGCTATTTTTAGGGCCTTGTGTTTGCTGTGGCCGAGGAGCCTGTTAAACTGCTCGACACGGAGATGCATCAGAATCATCTGCCGTCAGACGCGGGTCACGGCGGCACACGCTGGTAATTAATCCTATCTGACGCGGTTGATAAACACAAAGCTGAGCTAATTGGCATCTAATGACGACGGACTGCTACAGGTGTCTGCTACTTATTCCATCTTACTCACTGTCGAAAGAGATGTGTGGAACAAAACACGAGAGTGTCATCAACCCGCCATCAACCCCTGGCTTCAAGCCACGCCCCCTTCCCCATCCATCAAAGAGTCTCCGTCTTGTGGAGTCGCAGGTCATCGATATATAAATGCATCCGCACTTAATTTGACACCTTCATCTGAGATGTCAAGCAAGTCGAGTAATTATGAGCTGACACACCTGAGTTTTGATTGAACTGTCAGTGCCTTCGTGAGACCCGCTGATTTGCATAAGAGCCCATTAGATCAGGATGAACGCGGATAATAGTTGGCCTGCAAAGTGATGTTAATTAGACTGTCATTGAAATGTGAGACTGTGCATTAACACGGGACTTGTGCATGTAATGCACGGAGCTGGGAGATGTGACCAAAATCCTCGTATCTCCAAATGTTTAACCTTTAGATCTCTACACTCATTTTGCGGGATGTTTTTTTTTATAGTTTGACGTACTTTTGCTCAAGAAAATGTCACACATACCAATTTTAGGAAAATTTATTTGTGTAAATATTTATATAAGGACTAAAAACATCTCCAGAGTGTTACTTATAATGATTCAATTGACAATGAAATTTATAATAATAAGTGTAATAATAAATACAAATAGACCCTTCCTTCTCATTTTCCTCTATAACCCAATATCTGGGACAGGTGATGTCATCAGCCCCGCCCCCTCTCTCTGATCAGTCAGAGTCTGTATGCAGGTTGAGCATCAGCCCCGCCCCCTCTCTCTGATCAGTCAGTCTGTATGCAGGTTGAACATCAGCCCCGCCCCCCTCTCTCTGATCAGTCAGAGTCTGTATACAGGTTGATGATGTCCATGTGGACAGAGTAGTAAACATGCACTGGAAACTGCTTTGGCCTTTAAACCGGGTTTTAATTCACACAATGACGAGACCTCCAGATAAATCAGGTTGTAGTTTGTTATGATCTGCGTATCATGTCTGTATGTTACTCTGATCCTGAGTTATGAAGCTTACAAAACTGTCACGTAACTGCTGCCCACAATGTGCAGCCGAGCTCTTCCATTTAAATAGCAATAAATAAATCCTGATAACAGATGATACATAACACTCACTTTGCTTTTCACCACATTATTCCACTTTAAAACCTTTCGCTGCAAAATTCAAAACCTAACAGTAACCCCGACCCAACCTGCTGAGCACTTCCGTTCGATCGAACACGTTTAATCCTCTATTACTGACCAAGCTGGACACCAAATAACTGCAGGTCATGAGCCGTGAAGCTCTGTGCTGAGTCAGCAGGAGTGCGCCGGGGTCTCCTGGCCTGAACTTACAGCTGCCAGAAGGTGATTTCAGCAGCAGTCTGGGCTTTCCCTGCCTCCGAGACCTACCCTTCCCTGGACTCCCATGTTGATGCCACTGCTGATTGCTCCCACTGAGTGGTCATTCTTTTTGAGTGGCACTTAAGGCTTTTTTGCATTCGCGAGTCAGAGGTATTTATGAGCAGAGCTTGAAGACTACAGAGCATGCACGCGTCTGTTGGCAGCAGGTTTAACAAGCAAGTTCTTTGGCAGACGAGCGAGCTGAAGCGTCAGGAGGGACCGTGCAGTAATCCTACAAAGATATGAATAGCTCAGTGAGGTTTTATGACACGAACTCGCGGCGGTATATTTTAAGCGGTCCTATCCAAAACTGTATGTCAGGTGATTTGCGTCCAGAGCCGGAAAAATTAAGTGTCTACTGAATAATGGAAGCTGATAACGGTGATGCATTACCACATTTTACTACCAGACGATCCATACCAATCAATATGCCTCACTGTTTGCAATATTTCTGAACATTAGGGTTATCCAATCCTCCAGTCTCGCTGGCAGAGCTAATAAATCTGCTCTCAACGGAGGCACCACATTACCACTCAACAGGAAAACATGTCAGACCTCACAATCCATCATCAAGAACATGAACACAATCAGAAAGGCTTTCAGCAACAGCTGGACTGGTAAATTGCTACATTATAACCAACCTTGGTTGAGAATCTGAAGCACACTGTGACCTTAAGGTCACCGCCATGGTGCTTTTGGGACACCACAGCCTGATACGGGACATTATCCATGCATTACTAACACGGGCATCAAACACAACACCCCCGAAAATGTCATTTCCTCAAACATTACACCAAAAGGTCCCAATCCCAGATTTTATCCTTGCATCTCCACGGACCCTCTGCAGTGATCCTTTCTGTTCATGCATGAAAGCTCCCCAAACAAGCAGAAGAGAAAGCTCAGTATCAACCCCTGAGACAAGACTGACCTGAAGATAATGACAAGGCCTCATGGAGGACTTGAGGTCTTGAGGCATCATGGGTTTCTCCAGGTTGAGCGAGGACTTGCGATAAGCCTCTTTGGCCTGGCTAACAGTCAGCGTGGACCAAGAGCTCCGCTTCATGAACTTGCCCTCGGGAGCCATACCCATTCCCTCACAAGCTGAGCACTTTACGTCGTTGTTGCTCTTGGAGGTCTTGAGCGAGAGGTCCCCGAAGTGGCTCTGGACCGAGTCCGGGTAGCAGTGGCTTATATGATCCACATGGTGGCGGCTCATGACGCTGGGAGTCCGGTAGGTGCTGTCACTATCCAGGTTGTCATCAGAGCTCCACCAGCCGGTGATCCCTGAGCGGTGCTTGGAGTCACTCTTGCGCTCCTTGCTCTTGCTCCTTTTGCTGTGTTTGTGGTGGCCATGGTGGTGTCCATGGTGGTGGTGGCCAGAATCCGAGCGTGAGTCGCTCTTGGTGCCGTTCATCTTGGACGAGCCCTCCAGTGAGTGGGACTTGGTGAAGAGCTTCTGCACAGAGTGCACCAGGTGCCGGATGCGCCCGGGACTCTCGTTGCGCTGCTCGCTGGTGGTGGTGGTGGTGGAAGTGCGCTGGTATTGCAGCGTGTGGAAGCCATCTCGGTGGATGGGGAGCTGTTTCTCAAACTGGTCCAGGAGGTTGGCCGGAATTCGGTTCATCTTCCCCGATCCTCCACCTAAAGTAGGAAAATGTGACACAAATATGAAATCAGAATTCTTATACAACACTGAGAAATACTGTACAAACCCTTTTATGGCTAGAACTCAAACGCAGGCTGTCCAAAAGTATACAGACACTCTCATAACTAATGAACTCTTGATAAACGTGTGGTTAAGGGGTGTTTTTTGTGAAGACAGTTTTAAAAAAATATTTTATAAAGTGCTATTTTAAAGCTTACAATTAAAATTCTATCGTTAAGGGTCAAAGAACCCTGTCTCAAGTTTAAACTTTAGAACCCTATGAAAATTTTGTAGGATGTGTTTTGCAGTTTGACATTCTTTGATTCACCAAAACATTTAAAGTATTCATAGAGAGACAGTCACACATACCAAATATTATTTTCAGGAGATCGTTAGGATACTGTAATTCGTCTTCATTTGAGATTCAAATATGAACTGAATTTATTTTTTTGTATTAATTTGACCATGTTTTGATCAAATTTTTTTTTTGCTTACAAAGACTAAAAAAACACTTTATACCTCAGTTGGAATCCTGTTGGAAATTGATCATCCAGAATGTCTTTGAGCTGAAAATGCAAGAATTTTGATGAATTATTTGTAATAGTTGTGTCATACTTGACAGTGGTCCAAATAAAATACAAACAACCTGAATGTCCTTTATTATTGTTGTTATTTATAAATGTATCAGTATTATCCCATCTTGGGACTTTTATTCTGAAATTTGAGCCCCTCTGTTAGCATTTTTCTCTATAACCCAATGTCTGGGTCAGTGACATCATTAGCTCCGCCTCCTCTCTCTGATCAGTCAGAGTCTGTATGCAGGTTGAGCATCAGCCCCGCCCCCTCTCTCTGATCAGTCAGAGTCTGTATGCAGGTTGAGCATCAGCCCCGCCCCCTCTCTCTGATCAGTCAGAGTCTGTATGGAGGTTGATCATCAGCCCCGCCCCCTCTCTCTGATCAGTCAGAGTCTGTATGTAGGTTGAGCATCAGCCCCGCCCCCTCTCTCTGATCAGTCAGAGTCTGTATGCAGGTTGATCATGTTCACGTGGACAGAGCAGTAAACATGCACTGGAAACTCCTTTGATATTAAACTGGGATTTAATTCATTGTAGCTGTTTTCCGAGTTGGATGACTCGCTGATAATTCATCACACAACTGATCACATGTCTGTTACATCATGGGTTCAAAGGGTACTCATTGCTGACCCAAGCATTCAATCACATGCAGAGCTTCTACAACATGGATGTCTTGTCCATCATAGTCCAGCTGAAATCCCTGCTCCAAACACTCTAAATCTGGTCATTAATTGGTGTGTTGAATCAGGTGTGCTTGATCAGGAAACGCAGTCAACCAACTGCAACGGCGTCATGCCAGACTGTCATGGAGTCACTCACACTGGCAGATGGTCATCTCCAGCGACAAGTCTCGCTTTTGTCTTGGTGGGAACGACCAACAAGTCCATGTGTGAAGGCACCATGGCCAGATCCAAGATCAACCATTTATCATCATGCATCACATCCAGAAGGTCTGGTGTCATGGTGTGAGTGCAGTTTCATACAATGCCATCATTACAGGCTCTTTGATGCCCAATGGTACATTAATGAGGTTCTGCAACCAGTGGTTCTACCTTTGCTGAACACACACTCCGGTGCTCTATTCCAACAGGACGTTGCTCATCCACATACTGCTGCCGTCTCAAGATCTCCCCTTGAAGACACAGATACTATGCTGTGGTCAGTCTCATCTCCAGATCTATCCCTGATTGAAAATGTGTGGACGCTATTGGACGCTCTATCAACACTCCACCCCTACCACACCATCTGCAGAACCCAGCAACATCCAGTATAAAGGAGCTGAAACTGCAGCAAGCTCACCTTTAATTCAGAAAAACATGCTAACGCACACTTTTGGACAGTAATAACAACATACAATCATATCCTACCTGCACCACTCCCTCCACCTCCTCCGCCTCCTCCTCCTCCTCCTCCTCCTCCGCCACTGTAGGCAGTGGAGCCATCCTCCCGGGAACTCTCGTGATGTGAGCTGTAGTGCATCCTGGGAAAGGTGCTGCTGGAGACGTGGTCGGAGGCCATGGAGACGGGCATCACCATGCACTCGGAGTGGATGGAGCTCCGCGGTGAGCAGCGGTGGTGGTCCATGGGGCAGCTGTCCGTGGGACTGAGCAGGTAAGATGAGCGGGAGTCTGAGGCACCATGTTGCAGGTGGTCCAGGGAGTGGTCACAGTCTGTCAGGCCGCAGGTGTGTCCGGGTGTGATGGTCAACTGGGGACGGCCGCCTGATAGACCTTTCATATTCCTGGGAGGAGACGGGTAGCTGTCTTCATCGAAGTACTGGATGGGGGACCATGAATACGGCTGGTCTGTGAATGACGGGGAACGAGAGAAAGAGGGAGGACGATTGAGTGATTGAGTCAAAACTGTCCCACACTGTTATTAATATTCTGCTGTCACCTTCAGCTTCCCGGTCGCCTGTTTTGGGAAAACAACACAAGCACCCAATATAACTAATTAGGAATTATTCTTGCTTCAGCTTTACCTCATTAGACACATCAAGTGTACTGGTGCATGATCGGAACAAATACCTGCAAAGCGATGCCCTGAAGGACAGAGTTAAACAGCCCTGGTGCTGTCAGACGGGAGCAGGAGGCATGACGTTAAAAGGGAAGTATGCATGAGGGATGGATGCTCAAAGCAGCGTTGTGAGTGGGAAAATGTCCATTTCCCCATTCAGCTCAGCTTCCATCCCCATTTCACTTATACACACCAGTTGTTTGTACACTGTCTTAGAGACTGAACTTCCCGGGCAATTTTTTTAATGGTCTAATTGGTGCACTTACACGAAAACAGGACATTTTTTATAAAATCCCAACATGACACAAACGGAAGCCGAGCCATTCCTCGAGAGGCGTCCGGCGGACAGCTAGCATTTCCATTTATCCAATGCAAAGTAAAATAATAGCCTATCATTTCGGCACTGCTGAGCCATCCGTCAAAGCCAGCTTTGGAGGGAGAGTTCTTTGAGGTGCGTCAGGAGGCTTCCTTGGGAGCTGGCACTCCGAGATTAAAATGGCATTTTCTGGAATGTTTCAGCAAGGATGGACACTGGGACCTGTCCTGTAACTTAATCGAACGGAGACGGTTGTGTCTCGATCTCACATCTGGAAAGAAACAGCCTGGCTGGGTCAAGTTGGTCAAGTTGGTTAAGCTTGAGTTGGTCTACCAGTATAACCTAACTGACCAAGTCAACCAGTATGACCCGGATTCACAGGTTCAGAAGAGGTGGTGCAGTGCAGGGAACATCTCCCTGGATGTGTGGAACATGGGTCACAAAGCAGATGTTAAAGTTGGCTAAAGGACCAAAGGCCATAGTGAGAAGTGTACGTCCTCTTCTCATTCTAAGAATCCACTCACACACTCTGCAGGTATTTATAGACCCATCATCCTCCTGCTGCACCAGCAGCCGGCAGGAGGCTGAAGATACCACCATGCAGGAGGAGATTTTTTTTGTAGTCCAGGGAGCTTATTAAAATCAGTTTGAAGATGATGCATTTCAGAGAAATGTTTATGTTTTAGCAGCACGAAAAAAAAAACCCATTTCTCTGGCTTGATATTTTTATTAAGTGTCACATTTTTATGGTAATAATTTCAAAGCTTTCTTTGTAGTTTCTCTCCAGTTTTTCCATTTGTTGAATCAATGTTCTTCACATAAGGAAGCAGCTGGAACATTTGTCATCTCCCTCAGACGAGCGGTATCACGCCCCGAACATCTCGTCTCCGTGCAGGAACATTCCGAGACTCTTCATTCTCACGAGAAGCACTATTTTCAGAGCAGAGTACGAGACTGAGGAAGCTCTCAGGTGCGTCTTGCATATTCATGACACTGGGCACAGAGGAGCTTATCTGCAGATGTGGATCTTTCTGCAAACCCACAAATCCCTGACCTTCACAGCTAAATGTGAGCAAATATGGATCATGGATTAATAACAGCTATGAATGTTAGAGGTCGTCCCTGCTGCAACATTCTCACTTGCTGTTTCAGTTTGTGTGCAGGAACTCTGGTGCTCATGACATCGTTTTTAAGGAGGTTTCTTCGTAAAGTTCAGTCTATTCGGTGGAGAAGCCTGGGCTCTCCAGAGGCTCCCTCCATTAAGAGCCATGGGTAAATCAGACTCATCACCAGGGTGGAGCACACTTTGAGCAATGCCATGGAGCATCTATCAGCTCCTCGGATCATACAGGAGAACTTTGTAGTTCTATAATTACAGACTGTAGTTCAATACTTTATGCTCCTCCTTTCACCCTGATCTTCAATGATCAGGACCCCACAGAACCACCACAGTGGTGTGTGTGTTAGTGTGCTGTGCTGTATGAGTGAAAGACACAGCAGATCTGCAGAACAGTCCACCAACCAGACATTAATGGCCAACAACACAAACTGTGCAGAAACAGATGAGCTTCTGTCTCTGACGTTACATCTACAAGGTGGAGACACTCGGTAGGAGTGTCTCACAGAATGGACAGTGAGTGGACACAGTGTTTAAACACTCCAGCAGCTCTGCTGTGTCTGATCCACTTGGCCACAGCTTTCCCCAAAGGAAGCTCCAGTTGTGGCAAGCCTCTCTCTACTGTCCAGGGAAGGCTTTCTACTAGATTTCTTCTAGCATTGTTGTGAGGATTTGATTGCATTCAGTGACTTGAATCAGGATGTTGGATGATCACTACCATCATCCCCAAACACTCCAATTCATCCCAAAAGTACTGCATGGAGCTCCATCATTGTAGAGAACACAGTTCCACTGCTCCACAGCTCAATGCTGGGGGTCTTTATACCCCTCTAGTCATGCTTGGTATTAGACATGGAGACATTATGTCCCTGTCCATTTATCTGCTCCAGAGCATCCTACTGTACTGGCAGAACTTCTCTACAGGGATTAGACAATCTGTTTCCATAATGGGTGCAACGTAAATGAGCTGAATGCATTCATTAGAAGGGGTGTCCACAAGCGTTTGGACATACAGTCCAGCAGATCCAGCTCATGAGAGCTTGGGGTTGCACCTGCTGTAAAAATATCTTGCAGTAGGCTGGTCTTGGAACACGTCTTCAAATCCGTCCCGTCCACTGGTTGCTCTGAAGCAAAGTCCATCACTGTGGTCCTAAAATCCAGACTGACCACAACGTTCCCTTTATGACGAACCGTAAAGCCAAAGCCTGAAGACTCACCGGCTGGATTTATATGATCGTCCCCGCTGCCCGCTCACCGATCAGAGACTAACTATAAAGGACATTTTGTCCTCCTTATCGTATTAGCATTTAAATAGCAGTACATCTACTGTGAGCGAGTCTGACAGACAGCAAGTCCCGTCGTCATTTGGCTCCAGTAACAGAACCCGCAAAAAGTTAATAGATAATCAAGGCAGGAACAAACTCCAGAACTAAACAATATAACCTTCAGTGTTGGCAAAGCCTTGGCTTGAATGAGAAATATAACATCTCCAGCATTTGTAGATCTTGTAGATCTACCGTCCTGCATTGATAAGCTGTGATAGCATGTGTGGGAAATCACAGCAGATTGCCAAAACAACAACATCTGATTGATTCATACTGACGTGGGATATTTCCATTTCTGCATGAATTCTGTTACTCTTCCACTGTGGAACGTGGTTCTGTTTGGCTTCATACATGGTTTCTTCACTCCTAATTAAACTGCGACACTCGTCAAGAAAATCGTTGCACCATCTGCATCTTCAGTGATGAGTCCCACTTTTGTCTTGGTGCAGAGGACCAATGAATCCATGTCACACATCCAGAAGTCCTGGTGTCATGGTCTGGCTGCAACCAGTGGTTCTACCTTTTCTGAACACACACTCCGGTGCTCTATTCCAACAGGACGACACTTGTCCACACACTGCTGCCGTCTCAAGATCTCGTCTTGAAGACACAGATACTACGCCGTGGTCGGTCTCATCTCCAGACCTGTCCCTGATTGAAAATGTGTGGGACGCTATTGGACGCTCTATCAACACTCCACCCCTACCACACCATCTGCAGAACTGAGTGAGAACATTCAAGCTGCATGGGATGGATCATCACAGGACACCATTAGGAACCTCTACACCTCCATGCAGAGACGTCTGGCGTGTTGCGTTAAACCCGACGCCAAACTGAGAGACACCACTTCTGTATGAGTAGATCAATAAATATTGATCAGATCAGACGACAGATATACAGCACTGCAATCCCACACGTCCCTCTGGGTGCAGCTGTGTTTTGAAGATGAGTGTTTGTCCTGGTGGTTACGTTTTCAGATTGACTGTGTTTTTTTAGTGATGTCGTTTATCATCATAGTCTTTCTTTGACCTTCTTCACGCAAAGCAAAAGAATAAATAGCAGAAACAAATCCTCCTGAAGACAGTGTCTCATGTGGTTAAATCATGATTCAACAGAAAAGAATCGAGTAAAATGTCACGCCTGGGTGGAGATTTGTCACAGTATTGGATACTGTTCTTCAGCAGGAGAACGTCGTCACTGGAAATCAACCAACCAAGCTCTTCCCACAAACCCAGCAGGACGAACGACTGCGCTCCCCGGTTTCAGACATTAGTAAGAAAGGCAGTAAAGCAATCTCCAACAGAACCCAGAAGAGCAGAATTGGACAGACTCCATTCTCATCAAGCACAGACCCTCTGTCTTTTGTTCCAAACACTCCCAGGAGGCTAATGAGGGTTCAGAGAAACTGTTGACCTGTACTGAGTTCTTCAGGTCAGGTCAGCTTCTACCTTAATGATGCTAAATGATGCCTGAACTTCTAAGAAACTGAGAGCGAGCAACTTTGCACTATTAGCATAAGTGTTTGAACCCCTCATATTCTTAAATTAATACCACTTCATATATCAGCTCCTCTGATCACACTGGAGCTCTTTGTGGTTCTATAAATCCAGACTGTAGTTCATCTGTTTCTCTGCAGACTTTATTCTCCTCCTTTCACCCTGATCTTCAATGATCAGGACCCCACAGGACCACCACAGAGCAGATATTATGTGGGTGGTGGGTCATTCTCAGCACTGCAGTCACACTGACATGGTGGTGGCGTGTTAGTGTGTGTTGCTGGTACGAGTGGATCAGATAGAGCAGTGGTGCTGGAGTGTTTAAACACTGTGTCCACTCACTGTCCACTCTATCAGACACTCCTATCGAGTGTCTCCACCTTGTAGATGTAAAGTCAGAGACAGAAGCTCATCTGTTTTTGGACAGTTTGTGTTGGTCGTCCTCTAGTCCTTCATCAGTGCTCACAGGACGCTGCCCACAGGACGCTGTCAGCTGGACATTTCTGGTTGGTGGACTGTTCTCAGTCCAGCAGTGACACTGAGGGGTTTAAACACTCCAGCAGCACTGCTGTGTCTGATCCACTCGTACCAGCAACACACACTAACACGCCACCACCATGTCAGTGTGACTGCAGTGCTGAGAATGACCCACCACCCACATCATATCTGCTCTGTGTGGTTCTGTGGGGTCCTGATCGTTGAAGATCAGGGTGAACAAAGCATGAATAGAACCAGTTGGACCACAGTCTGTAAATATAGAACCACAAAATGCTGCTGTATTAAAAGAAGAGTACAATGTAATGACTGACAGAGAACAACTTCAGAAACAAGCCCAAAAGAAGTTACACACATACCATTGTAAAACAATCAAACCCACAGTCGTTTATAATAAGAGATCTTGGGAACTGTAGATTGATCTCTGGCCTTCATAGCCTGGAGCACAACAAACCTCGCTCTGTCTGATTGGGTAGGAAGGGCAGACATCTCTCTGTGTTAGTCAGTACAGCCTTAGGTCAGCTAAGGTTGAGAGGTTTTGTAATTCTGGGGAACGGACACTGGTCACCAAGACATAAGACATAAGAGTTTATTTTTATGAAAAGACCTAAACAAACCGGACTGTGTTTCTGATACAGTTTCAGTAACTACACTGTAACTGATCTTTAATACCGGCTACCGGACTGTGTTTCTGATACAGTTTCAGTAACTACACTGCTGATCTTTAATACCGGCTACCGGACTGTGTTTCTGATACGGTTTCAGTAACTACACTGCTGCCGATCTTTAATACCGGCTACTGGACTGTGTTTCTGATACAGTTTCAGTAACTACACTGTTACTGATCTTTAATACTGGCTACCGGATTGTGTTTCTGATACAGTTTCAGTAACTACACTGCTGATCTTTAATACCGGCTACCGGACTGTGTTTCTGATACAGTGTCAGTAACTACACTGTTACTGATCTTTAATACCGGCTACCGGACTGTGTTTCTGATACGGTTTCAGTAACTACACTGCTGCTGATCTTTAATTACATAACTACCAGAGGAAACAAGGGAAATCCAGTCTATTAGATAAGAAGGCACATCTACCCAGACTCTCCAAAACATAAGCAGCACCTTGTCCAAATTCATGCACAGCAGGAGCAGGGTCAGTAAACAACGCGATCGATAATGCCTTCTTGATTATCCATCTCCCCAAAGGTTAAGTGCCGTCTGCAAGGAATGCTGTCTTTTTATTTGAAAATCAAAGAAGGGAAATGGTGTCCTTAACCCCAGGGGGCAGTGACAGAGATTTGGGCTATTCGATTTGGATCTGGTCAGTAGATAAAGACAACAGGGCCAGTCGGTGGTACCAGCAGAGCCCACACAGTAAGAGTGATAGGAGTACTATACATCCCCTACATGTAGCAGTGTAGCAGTCATTTTTACTGGGTTCAGTGGGTTCAGATATCTAACCAGGTCACAAGAAAATTTTGGTAGTTGGTTAATTGAATCAGGTGTTTGAGTAGGACAACTACCAAGCTTTTCTGAAGACCAGTCCTTCAGGAATTGTGAACTCCTGGTCATGTTGGTCCTCAAACAAACTAAAACATTGTCCTATACTGACGAGCTGGTTGTGAATCAGACACAGCAGTGCTGCTGGAGTGTTTAAACCCCTCGGTGTCACTGCTGGACTGAGAACAGTCCACCAACCAGAAACATCTAGCCGACAGCGTCCTGTGGGCAGCGTCCTGTGAGCACTGATGAAGGACTAGAGGACGACCAACACAAACTGTGCAGAAACAGATGAGCTTCTGTCTCTGATTTTACATCTACAAGGTGGAGACACTCAGTAGGTGTATCTAATAGAGTGGACAGTGAGTGGACACAGTGTTTAAACACTCCAGCAGCATGGCTGTGTCTGATCCACTCGTACCAGCAACACACACTAACACACCACCACCATGTCACTGCAGTGCTGAGAATGACCCACCACCTCATATCTTTTGGTTGTTGGCTGCTTGGGCTGGTCATGCTGGTAGACCAGGTGACCATCAAACTAAGCTGGTTACCTTTAGATGTGCTATAATTTGACTTCATTTTTCCCAGAAGATCACGTGGGATGAAACAAAGGATGGGAAAATGGAAGAAACTTGACTTGGCTCCTTCCCCTTCAGCCCAGGGCAACGTGTCTGCCAGGAGGCATCAGTGAAGATGTCACGAGGGAGGGGAGCAAGGCTCTGGAGATATAAGAGCTATATCCGAAAAGCTTAGTTGAAAAAAAAGAAGAAGAAAAAGCTGATGAGACATGGGCTTTTAAATGTGCAGTGCCAAGTCAGCGAGAAGAACGCCCCACACAGGAGGGGAGGGAGCATCTCTTTTTTTTTATTGAGGAGAGCTTTTTCACATCAAAACGTCCTTCAACACAGAGGGCTGTGAAGACTTGTGCCATTATGGGTCCAGCCTTTATGAGCTTAGCAGTGCTAAAAATGTTTATTAAGGAAAAAATGTCTTTATTTCTCTTTAAGGAATACTTCCACCGCAAATGCAAGCAGGGCTGAAAATGAACGGAAGCTTCTGGGACCGGGGAGTGGATTTTACCTCAATTGTATAATTGCTAAATGACCCCAACTAGTCATCATTCATTGTTAACACTATTAGCACTGTCAGCTTTTTTCGGGGTGAAGTGTTCCTTTAGGACCTGAGGGAGGACATTCAGTTCCTCCGACCTTCTCAGGAAGAGACACAATGGAAAGTCCAATACACAGCGAGCTGCCTTTCTCCCTATACCTACATACAGGCGTCTGTCTGCATGTGCCCTCCACCTGGCCTCGTCAAAACAATGTGACGTTACATGGAAGCTTTGCGTGCTGTACAGCACACATTTCAAATTTCACAGATGAAGACAAAGCCTGTGATTGAGCAGATGGATCATTTGATGTAAGCAAGGACGGCCTTATCGCTGGAGCTGCTTTCCATTCTGACTCGTGCAGTTGTGTTGGTAGCGGAGAAGAGTTCGGAAGCGATTCCACCAGTTCCAGGAGTTTGAGGGGGTAGCATCTTAGGGTTCCTGAGAAATGGGATGGTCTTTTCACCCTATTGCACGTCATGCCTGACCTGCAGATGTCGCATGAGGACACAACCTTCCCTCCACTCTTTTTCTCATGGTTTCAAAACTTGCAATCAGTACGCATGATGTCATACGGCTTTCTGTAATATAAATGGAATACCATACTGCAAATATCATTCTTCCAAAGGACATAAAGAACTGAAACTCATAATTATCCCGCCGCGGCAGCAGCTGTTGCCTGCTTAGTATCAGATATTGGATATTAGTGATAGCAGTGGCCGACAGGACAGCAGATAGAGCTCACAGATAGCAACTGAGCGAATGATTTAGCACCCTCGCTCCCCACAGCCGTTCCAGCATTTTACAGGAGACGCTGGGTCCAAGCCAAATGCCTATCGGCTCCATCTCCATACTCATTAATGACGCCTTCTGTGCTCCAGTGGGCAGGGAGGAAGGGGGGCTGGATTAGAACAAAGCCCACACATTAGACTGGGCTGAATGGGAAGGAGAGAGACATTCGATTCAAAGATCTTAACTGGCATGACTGGTTGTGTAACAGTAATACCAGAGCTGTCCAGTATAGGCAGTAGTCATGAGGGTATCAGCAATGGTACAACAGCAATGGTAGCAGTACAGATGGTCAGCAGTGGCCACACAATGACTCGTTCTGTCAGCTGTTAGATGAGAAACAGAAGGTCAGAATAATTGATGGGTCCACAAATCTGGCCCTTTTAGAATGAATGTTGCCAGGTTGGGCAAAGTTTGTTGACCAAAGTATGGTGTTGAGGACCACCGAGCTGATTATGAAGAACTGCTGAAGCTAACCTGCAGCACACACCTCTGTTTGGTATTTATTTAGCTTTTTTGATTTGTTTGTGGAATTTCACCCCTTCTTCCCCGGCGAGTACTGCCAAACCAACCACCCACTCAGACTCCCGCCGTCAGTGTGTCACTAGGAGGGTGATGCCAGGCCACACCTCTTTTTGAACTGCCAGTGCGGCATCATTGGACAACATCCTCGGAGGAAAGTGTGGGACAGTGAAAGGACAGCGGGATAAATGGGGAGAGATTACCAAATGATTGCCACCTCAGGGCCACAGATCTTAGTCCACTCTGAGCCAAAAGCGGCCCATTGAAAGAGGTCGCTCCGCCCCAATGAAGAAAACGAATAAAAAGGGAAAAAGAATTAAACACACAACGGGGGAATCCCCCAGACTAACCCCCATAGATAGGGCCCACAATTTGTTGGCACATCCGCCAAAAGTCCTGTGGTCCAACCATGAAATACTTCTATAATATCGTTTTCACGCAAATTTCTCACTTCTCCAAAATGGCACCTTTACAGGAGACGGAAAAAAAAAACTTTAGAGCGTTTATTACAATACAGAGCTGAGGATTTTATTTGAAGTACGAAAACACAACAGAAACAACCTGCAAACACAAGAACATCAGCAATAAAGACCAGCCATCAAGTCCATTTCATCAATAAAAGTCATCAATACCGAGTGATCAAGTCCACACAGTTAATATGGACGAGTGATCAAGTCCACATCAATAAAGATGAGTAATTAAGTCATCAAAAGTAAAGCAGTCAAGTCCACGTCCCCAATTAAGACCTGTAATCAAGTCCACGTCCCCAATTAAGACCAGTGATCAAGTCCACATCCCCAATTAAGACCAGGAATCAAGTCCACATCCCCAATTAAGACCAGGAATCAAGTCCACGTCCCGAATTAAGACCAGTAATCAAGTCCACGTCCCGAATTAAGACCAGTAATCAAGTCCACAAGTCCACGTCCCCAATTAAGACCAGGAATCAAGTCCACGTCCCCAATTAAGACCAGGAATCAAGTCCACATCAATAAAGATCATTTAACAGCTCGATTTGCAGTCTTACAGGTTCACTAATCCACTACGACACTACCTCCACCATGTTTCGCTGGTTTGCTTTGATTGATTTCATCACACAAGTCTTTGCCCCAAAATCCACAGCTGTTATTTACTTCTGAAGCAAACTGGAAGCTGGTCCTTCTATTCCTGAGGCTCGAGTCGATCCTCTGTTACCTCTCGTCTCACAGCTGAGGAACGGACAGTGCAACGTTAGAACGTGAGGATTAAAGCGCTCGTCTTTCATCTCAAAGTAATATGCAGAGAACGCAACACACACAACTGTGCCTTTTCCTCAAAGACGGCATGTGGGTGAGAGTCAAACCTCTCCCCGGTCCCCCGTCGGGCTGAGTCCAAGGTCCTCTCCGTCAGATGTAATAAAGTGCACTTGTTTACATAAAGATGTGAAACTTTGACCTTGCCTCTGAAAGCCACGGGGACAGCAACAGAAGAAGAAGTTTGCACGCTGGCTACCATGGCAACCACGCATCTTATTTTAAGCCCTTCTGAAAGCCTGGCCTACAAGCTCGTCCTTGAAGATTGCATAAGCGAATTACTCATAAAGGGCTTTCCTATGGCAAGGCTCAACACTGCCTTAACGTCCGGGGGGGTTCAGGCTGCAAATGCATTATGTGCATCCCCCTTCCCTCCCCTTCCCACCCCAGAGCCACTGCCTACCCTCGGTATGTTTGAGTGGGCACGAATCTGATTCACAAAACATCTCCCACCCACGGTACAGTAACACGATTCGTCACGTGTCGGTCCGTCCACCAACGCTGTCCATGAAAGCACACGAAATGACAGAATTAGACACTGTGTTCTTAGATCCGGGAATATGGGACGCATACGGAACGTTCTTCAAACATGCCTGGAGACATTGGATTCACTCGGAATTCTCGTCCGAACTGTACGAATTTCTTGGACATAGGGAAAATGCTTTCGGGGCAGTTTAAACGACTGAAAGAAAGAGAGCCTGAGCGAGAGAGGGAGCGATCTACAGAGTGTCTTTGTGAATTATGGACTGAAACATGTCTCTGCCTCTTATCTCTCTAGTCCATAAGCCCCCTTTCCACGTTCTCTAAACCGCGCTAACCCATAGATCCGCTTTCCGCTTCCTCTCTGCCGTGCCGTGGCTTCCGTCTTTAGCCTCGCTGTAGCAGGCGTCGGAGAGAAGAGGCCGGAACAGAAGGACTCGCTTCGTCGGGATGCTACTAATTCACTCCTTTATGCGATAAGCACTTGAACGCCAGCCCGGTGAGCTTATCGAAGCAGCGTAATCTCAGTGTGAAGAGAAAGAGCGCCCTTGCTCTGCTGATGCCACTTCCTCCAATAACGTTAGATTCCTTTAAAAAGGAAGAGAATGGGGCTGCTGTCACACACATTTTTATGAGGGATTGACTGCTAAGTAGGGAACAGGACTTTTACGCCGATAACATCTTTCTTTCCATGGAAACATCCCGGCATTGCTGCTCCCAACTCAGTGCACGTAGCCGTCATATCTCAGGATCAGAGTAACCTATAGATAAGATACACAAATCGAACCATGGTCTCACCACGAGTCATCCAGCTCTGACAACCAATGGAATTAGACCCACTGTGCTGCACACAGGGGAATGTGCCCTCCACATTTAACCCATCAACACACACACACACACACACACTACTGAGTTCACACACATCCCCAGAGCGGTAGGCAGCCCTATCCACGGTGCCCAGGGAGCAGCCGGCAAGATAAGTGTCTTGCTCAAGGGCACTTCAGTCCCGATCTGCCAGTTCAGGGATTTGAACCAGCAACCTTCAGGGTCCCTCACCACCCCCTCTCTGTAATGCTGTGGTGTGGCTGAAGTCACTGTAAGCGATTCATCAAGAAAAAGAAGAAGCGGTTCTATGTGGTTGTTGATCTTCCAGCCACGCCTGGTTTTGGAACCCTTGTGTAAAAAGTCCATTTTTAGCTGAACAGGTTCATCTGTCTTCACTACCTGGAGCTGTCTTTATAGTGACAGTGTCACAGCAATACAGTGTCTCCCCGCTAGCCCCCCCCACACACACACACACACACACACACAGTGAGAGGGAGAAGGAGAGGGAGGTAAAAGGCAGAAAGAAGAGGAGGAGAAGAACTGATGGCTAGATGGAAG
>CM067513.1:1123520-1143520 GCA_034509495.1 Acestrorhynchus altus
GCAGAAGAACCTCATAGCAGCTGTGAAACGTGGTGGTGGGAGTGTGATGGTTTGGAGCTGCTCTGCTGCAGCAGGGTGTGGAGATCTCTCCATCATAGAAACCACTATGAGATCTTTATTGTATCAGAGGGGGTTTGAGGAGAACATAAGAGCGTCTGTACAAAGACTGACGCTGAAACATCACAGAGCTGAAAGAATTCCGCATGGAGGAGTGGGAACGTCATTCTTCCAGTCGATGTCAGAGACGGTAGACGGTTCTAGAAACATCTCACTGACATTATTTCGGACAAAGGAGGAGAAACAGATATTAGGTCAAAGGTGGTCCAAACCTTTCCTCACAAGAAATTTTAAATTTTAATAATCTAGATTTAATAATCTGTAATAATAAAGACATTTCTTCAGAGCTATGTTTGGTTATATCAGCTCCATCTCTCAGTAGAGTTACAATGAAGATGAAGGGGTGTCCTAACATTTTCACAAGAAGGGTTTTAGGGGTTGAGATGATGATACCTCAGTATGTACGTATGGCATTTTGGGAGATGTTGGAAGAAGAATCGTTTGTTTTGAAGGATACCAGCTTACAGGTACGCCTGTCTGATTGTGTGGAGACGCTGTGCGACACCGCAGGGTCTTTCAAGTTCATTTCTGTCCTGTGTGTCTGAATGATTCACCACCCAGAAGGCCAGAAGGGCCGCAAGTAGGTCAGTGATGAAAGAGGTGAAAGAAGTTGACTGAGATGAAGAGATGAATGTAGGATCTACAGGTTATATAATAAGGTTCTGCTGCACCAGAGGTGTAGAAGAGCACACAGCGCGTTGCCCTTTGACAGAGACGTCAGGTCAGTTAATGACCTCACATGTTTCTACTTCTTTCAGCAAGATATGTGAATCACGTCTGTAGGTTACTCTGATCCCGAGTCACGAAGAATAGAAATGGCCTGTCTCGGGTTCTAAGTGTTAAACTACACCTGCAGAGCCTTTCAACTCAAACCTGTCCAGTACACCAGGCAGTCGCGTCAGATTGAGGTCAGATCATGTTCTGACCAACTACTCCAGTGCAGTTTGTTTGGGCAGGTGTGAAAAGAGACCCTTTAGAGGTGGTGTTCAAACAGCCTCAGACTCACAGAGTTTCTTCCATGGTTTGGTCCCGTTGAGAACCTTCAGTGCGTTCCATTCTGAAGGCAGCTGTTTACATGGGCAGCATTTCTGGGCAGCATGTGCGCGCTCCCGAGATGAGGCTGAACTCTGGCGCTATCGGGGTGTGCATCCTTATTGCTGAAGGAGAACTTCACTTTGGCGCTCAGTCCAGCGGTCAGTCCGGTGGTCAGTCCAGCGGTCAGTCCGGTGGTCAGTCCAGCGGTCAGTCCGATGGTCAGTCCAGAGGTCAGTCCGGTGGTCAGTCCGGCGATTAAGGCATAAACATTACTGCTACTTTATACTTTAATAATTCTGAAATAATAAAGATCGCTCATCTTGCTTGTCTTTTATCACGATTGTCAGATCAATTAAACACTTATTTGCAAAGAAACTGATTTATGAAGTAAATTTTGATCTAAAACAACTAAAGTGTGAAAGTCTCTTTCAAAGGGAGTAAATGCACTATTTTAGAGGTTAATTGTAACAAAATTCACAACGAGTTAATAGTATAAAGCGTCAGATTAGTTTTTTTACGATATATTTTATCTTTATTTCTGAGCAAGTGTGTGAAACTGTGTGTGTCGTCGTTGTGTAAAGTAAAATGTGTGTAATCCGATTCATAAAGCGATTTATTTTGTATTTAGGAGGTGATTAGGACATATTTTAGCTGTGATGTCTTTTTAATAAACCCTTACAGTCGATAATTAACTTTGAAAATGAGCTTAAATGTCCTCAAAACATCTCTAATGAAATATCTCTGCATAATCCATACATTTCTACAAATCAGTTCAGCTGAACACAAACAACGATAACTCCATAAAGGGATGGTAGAGGTGAGTGTGTATAACTCCGTCCAGCTCAATGAGAAGAATATCTGAACTGTATTCGGGTGAAAAACACCGGCCCTCTCTTCTCCACACCGGACCTCCCAGGAGCAAGACAAATCACCGCGGACACTTAGGGATCCGTCCCGTCTGATTGGGCTTCACTGGGGCGCACTGAGGTAGACTAAGTGGTAACCTGAGTGGAAGTGGTGAGGTGGCGACCGATGCTGAAGGGGGTCCCAAATGTGCTGTCTGATAAGGCACCTTATTGGTTAGAATGCTGCCTTATGAGACAGCTGGCCTTGAAGACAGTCCCTACCTGGGCAGCTGCCTTCAGACTAGAACGCACCTATTAAAAGAAGGCCCTGTGTTCTGGTTCTAGGCAGAGATGTGGGTCCAGGCATTTGCTCATGGCTGTAGTGATGATCTGACCAATGAAAGCCTTCAAAGATCCGCACTTAAGTAAGCTTCATATCTCAGGATCAGAGTAACCTACAGACATGATACACACATAACAAAGAGCACAACCTTCACTACAACCAATCATCCTGTCATCAATCCAGCTTCGAAATCCTCTGTTCACGTGCTCAACCTGCACACAGCTGGGGCCTGACTCTGGAAAATGAGAAGGGAGGGGCTGTTTGCTCTCTTTCTTTGCTCGCACGGTGTTCAAATTTCAGAATAAAAGTCCTGAGAAGGGATGATACTGATACGTAATTAACAAAAATAACAAAGGATGTTCAGGTTGTCGATCTAATCATTACAAGCACAAAATGATTGCATTGTCAGCATGTAAATTTGTCCTCTTTAAACATCTGACACTTCTGGCCTAAAAGTCCAGATAAATGTGCAGAGTAGGCCGAGGTGAGGTCACAATCTCACCATAAACTAACCACTTTGGACCAAACTGAGACCTCGTCTGGAGTCCAGCTGTCTTGGTCTGCAGAGCGATTGCTGTATTCACACCGTGAAAAATGAGACTCTGATTTAACTCTCAAAAAGACGCAGGGGTGAAGATTTAGAAGATGGACGGAAGTGCTTTTGAAGAACGAGGAAGCCATCAGTGCCAAAGAGGTTCCCCACCATCTCCACAAGTGTATCTGTTTCTTTATGATAGTCACAAAGCCAGGATTGTCTATGAACAAATCCATGGACATGTTGCTAGAATGATTAGAAAAAATGATGGAAGTGCCTTTGAAGAACAGAAGATCATCATTGACTCTCCATCATCAAAATGTCTCATCTATGAATGGACTCTGTAGGCCACAAAAGTCAGCATTGTCCAGGAATGTTCCTCAGAAGATGTTAATAGACAACAGGTCTCCACCTTCACCAACAGTAAATCAATCCTTGGATAAACTCTTTCACTCTGAATGACCGACACAGTCAGGAATGTCCAGGAATGTTTCCATGAACCAGGGAAGGTAAAGAAAAGAGCCTCTAATAAACTGTAGAACATTCTGTCCAAAGAGGTTCTCTGCGTTTACCAGAGGTCAAACTATTTTTCAAGTGTATGGACAATGGACGCTTTCACCAAAGTTAGGATTTTCTGGCTGTGAATGACTCTTTAATCAGGACAGGATTCCACAAAAAATGCTCCATGAATGATTCTACATGATCTGGTCACCAGACCTTGAGGATCTGTGGAATGAGATGGAAGAAGCAATTCAGAGATCCTCCACAACTTTACTCAGCATAGTTCCAGTCAGCGAGGCTCAGTATCCCTGTGGAAAATGAGGGACGCAAAGCAACAGGAAGGCGTCCCTGATGTTCAGTTTTGCTCATTATGCATCATTATGCATGTGATTAAAGGAAGAGGAATCTGGGTTAAAACAAACTCATCACTCAAGTCTTGAAAGCAGAACTAAGGCTGTTTTGGAATAGATGGTTGGAATTGTCTTGGAATGGTCAGTTTAGGAACAAAACAGTGAATGTTCAACAAATGTTCCAGACTGACATTCCACACCTAGGTTTCCTAGATGCATCCTGCAAGTTGTGAGATGGGGTTTCCATGGATTGGTTCAATTAAGGTAGGCCTCTGGTGGTCCTTCCATGGAACACTTTTGCTCAGTACTGACCACTGCATACTGGGAACCTGCCTGATGTTTTGAAGATGTTCTGACCTTAGTTGCCTTTTCTGGACCATTTTCTCAAAACTGTCCTCATCCCTTTGGCTTGTGCAACTTTGTGCACCTATGCTTGTGAGAACTGGATTTCTGATTTTCATGGACTATAAGCTCGATTGATCAGTATGGAAGAGTGTGTGTGTGTGTGTGTGTGTGTGTGTGTGTGTGTGTGTGTGTGTGTGTGTGTGTGTGATATCTATGAGCACAAGCTCTTATACAGTTGAACCATCCTGAACTGAGCGTCCTCCCGGCTCAGAGGCACAATCTGGGCCCTAAAGCAGCTCCATGAGGACACTGTGTCACAGAGTGGTTCCACTCAGTCGGAGTCAAAGGTGAAGACGAGTCATTTGTTAACCTGATAGGAACCAATGAAACGAGATTTTGAAGGGTTACTCGACGGCTGATGGACAATGTACAAGATTCTGCTCTGTCTTACACCTTTATCACCTTTATCTTAACATTAAAGCAGCTACAAAGGGTTCTCGAGTGCTGCCGCAAAGACGTCCTTAAATCTGGACCTTAAATCCTTTTCCCAGACCTCACTGGTGAGCTGGTCACTCGTTTGCAAAATCATTATTCAAAAATGATTCTGAAGGCAGCTGTGCCTCTGAGGCAGCTGCCTCAAATGCAGTTGACTCGGAGAATAACCAATAAAAATAACTGTAGCTGTTTGTTTTCAAGAAATTCTAGCCAATCTTTTGTTTACTGCCAACACAGAGAACATCAGGATGTTTTTATGCAACAGTGTCAAAAGATACGTTAGAAGCTGCCATGAATGAATCGAATCGAATCGAATTTGTGTAACAATTTTTACAACCGATGTCACAAATCAGCTTTACAGAAATCAAAAACAAGATGATCAATAACAACACGAAACAAAGGATATAGACACAAACCCCAGCTGAGTCAAAGGGCGCCAGTGCAGGACAAACTGCCTCAGGGCTTGAGGAGGAAACCCTGGGAGAAACCAGGCTGACACACCTCCTCTGGTCAAACTGCTCAAACCTTATTGATGAGGGGACACGGGACCACCATGCTGTCTGCTGAACGAAGAGCACGTTTGAGATAAAGTGCTGTAAATTGTGAGCAGTGGTGCTTTCGAGAGCAGCTCAGAATAAGTACGTTTTGCTCTGGGATTAATAAAGTACCTACCGGTCTGTCTGTCAGAGCATTGGTCAGCAGTATGTGGTGGTCAGCCCTATCCACAGGAGCAGTTGGGGAGTCAGGTGCTTTGATCTGAACTGACTGAACAGGATCTTTCCATAACCACAAGGCTCAGAGCACAGGGTCAGCCACAGGACAGCAACCCTGGAGCAGGAAGGGCCCAACAGTGGCAGCCCAACAGACCTGGGTATCAAACCCAAAACCTTCTTAACAATAACCCGACTCGCCAACCACCGAGCCTCTGGGCCACCACCGCCCAATCTCAAACTGAATCCCTCACCTTCCATTCAATTTATCCACATATCGAGCTCTGAGGAGCAGACACACATATCTAAAGCTCAGTCTACTGCTTACTTTAACTGCTTATTCTCAACCAGTGGTGGAAGCCCTGCCTCAGAGGTAGAGCTGCCTCCTGAATCATGATTTTGCAGACGATCAAATCTAGCAAGCGACGAATGGGGTCTGGAGCGGAAGGAAGGCTGCAACAGCACACATTCACCTCTGTTACCTGATGATCCGAGCTTGTTGTCTGGCTGTTGACCTCTGGGACATGGAGATGTTCCTCAAGCCCGGCCTCATGAGGGTCCCAAACTAATAACGCCTCCTTCAGCTGGGCTCGTTCTGACCCAAAAATGCTGTAGATCAGCGCAAAGTCCCGCGTCTAAAGCTTCTGAGCTAACTGTCAAAGAACAAGCCAAGTAGATGAAAACCACGGCTCTCAATGGGAAAAAGCTCTCTATTGGGAAAACAATTACCATTGTTTTGAGATTTTGCTCCATCTGCATTGTTAACATGCTGCGGACGCCCTGGTTGCAGCCTTCTATCGGCGTTTCCTGCAGTTCATTTGAGAGATTACACGCTTGAGTGATCGGGGGGATCTCGACCTTTCTCTTTCCGTCCGGGACCTGTACTGTAATACATATTTCTCCAAGAAGCCCCGACGCTGCATATTGATCCAAAAAAGGCAGAGTTAATTGATGCACTGGTCCGACGGCTGCCTCAGAAGAACGTGCACTTATTATTAGGGCTGAGTTCTGGCAGAACTTTCAACAGAATCCAATACTCGGAGACTGCCTTCCCATTCTTCCTCAGGCTATAAAAGATCCATTACAACTGGAAAACAATGCACATTTTCACGGTGTATGGTGGAGTAGCTATCTCCAACCGTGCTTCTGAGGAGCCATTCAATTGGCCAAACCACTGGCAGGGCAGGTGGGACAAATGCACTGGGTCCTGGACCGACAGATGTCTTTATTGGATGCCTTATATCACTCCTAGATCGATCTTACACCCTTAACTCAAACACTGCTACGACAAACAACCAACAGTCTAAATCAGAGCAGCAACATTGTAGGTTCTTTTCTTCACTGGAGGCATTTCTGTTCGTTTGCTTTGCACTGGGACCACACTAGGCTCCACCTGACCTGTATAACCACAGTCCTTTGGGACAATTTGATCTACAGGCCTCCAAACTAAACAAATATATGTTTTCATCTAAACGACTGTTTAATGCAGCGATCTGTTCATAAGGAACCACTACGTAATGACCATTACATTGACGGCCATTAAGGAAATGCTGTGTGGCCTCATCATCCTTCCTGAACCATACTGACTTTGCATTTTGTGGGCAGGCGGCATATGTGTTTAACTGGCGTTTGGCTGACTTTAGTAATTACCCAGCATCTGCTTGTCCTCAGCATAGGTTGATCAAAGTCCCTGTGATGTCATTCCTGCCCTCATCTGCTTTCCCAAAAGCACGGCACCGTGGGAAAAGCCAATCCGCAGCTCAGAAATCCTGCTGATCAATCATGCAGAATGAGTTCCTGAGCTGAAAATGAAACTCTGAATGCCCTTTATTATTTTTCTATTTATATACGTATCAGTACTATTCTTTCTCGGGACTTTTATTCTGAAATTTGTGTGAGCAAACAGCACCTGCCTTCTTTTATTCTGTCATCCAATATCTGGGTCAATGGCGCCCTTTATCCTGTCCCCTCTCGCTGATCAGTCAGAGTCTGTTTGCAGGTTGAACATGTGGACAGAGCAGTAAACATGCACTGGAAGATTGATATTTAAACTGGGACATGTGGACAGAGCAGTAGACATGCACTGGAAGACTGATATTTAAACTGGGACATGTGGACAGAGCAGTAAACATGCACTGGAAGACTGATATTCAAACTGGGATTTCATTGAGTTTAATTACTCACTGGGCTCTTTTTCCACCAACACAGAATGGGTTCGGTTTCAATTTGCGAACCGTTCAGAAAGATTTGTTCGCAGCGAGAACCAAAGATTAGTCGGTTCATCAGGTGGAACCGATGTTGGCGTGTCTAGTTGTACAGGAGCAAAGACATACCGTCCGTCTCGTTGAGCCACGTTTGATCCATGTTTGCTTTTCGGAGAAAAACAAACGTCTGTAACAGAACAAAAGCTCGCAAAATACTTCTACCATCTTCTCACTTCCGTTTAGTGACACTCAGCAGCGCCCTCTGCTGATGACGTGTTCTGTGACGTAACCTCGGTTCCACTGGTGTGAATGCAAAACATCACGGTTCTTATAAGCCCGAAACCAAAGGTCTTTGCTCCGGAACAGCTGAAGAATGTCTTGATCTGCGGGACAAACGGATCAGACGTAAGCAGAGCAGACGTTCCTGAAAGAGCGTGAATCTCAGTGGAGAAGTCAGCAGTGGATGAAGGTAAACAGAATTAGCCCAAGACACGGCAGTGTGACGGCCTTGTTATGACAAATTAAAGTTGATTTTGCTTGAATTAACAGCCGATGCATGAAACATGCCACGGATCCGACTCCCTCTATGGTCAATTTAATGCATCTTAATAGCTAATCAGGTTTCGCTTGTCAGATTTCATGCGGGTAGATTTGAACAATGGGAGCTCAGGGCTTTAATTGATGACGCCGTCCTGCAAAGTGATCGGAATGCTAATGTCTTCCCTCAGCGTCGAATCGGAATGATTGACAGCTCGACACCCGTGAAAAATGAGCAGCAGCTGATTTCTAAAACCAAACTCCAGCCCTGGTTTTCCCTTTGCATGTTCACATTCTGACCAGCGACTGGACGCGGTCAGCCTGGGTCAGCGGTACAACAGACAATGTCATTTACACCGTATGTTCGAATGTTTGTGGACACCCCTTCAAATGAACATTCAGCTGCTTTCATCCGCAGCCATTGCTGATACAGACGTGCAAATGCACACACAGCTTGTTACGTCCCTGTGGAGAAGAACTGCCAATAGAATAGGACCCTCTGGAGCAAACAAACGTGGTATAAAGCCCTCCAGCAGTGGAATTGTGTGGGGTGGTGATCCTCCAACATCCAACCATTAATTCTGCAGTTTGCAATAGATCACATGGTCGAGCTGGAACGTTCTGTGGACGGATGTTATGTTTGGAGAAAGGAAAACACTACATTCCAGCATCAAAACCCTTTCCCATCTGTGAAACACAGTGGAGGTGGTCTCATGGTTTGGGCTTGTTTTGCTGCATCTGGGTCGGAATGGCTTGCCGTTGTTGGTGTTACAATGCATTCTAAAGGACAATATTGGGACATCTGTCTCTGAGCTGAATTTTAAAAGAATGTGAATCATGCAGAAAGACAACGACCCTAAACACACAAGCGATTCTACTAAGACCCAGTCAGAGTCCTGATCTTAATCCAGTGGAGATGTTGTGAAGGACCTGAAGCAGCAGTTGATGGAGGAAACCCACCAACATCACAGAGCTGAAGCTGGTTTGTTCAGAGGAATGGACTCAAATTAGTGCACGCACGCACACACACACACACACACACACACACACACACACACACACACACACACACACACACAGCGCAGTTATGTGCAACAATCGCAGGGTTATATAACATCATGTCATCCGGAAAGTTTGGTTTTAAAAACAGCATTTAGCAAATGAATAAATATGCTGGACGTGGTGTCCTCGCTCTTCTCCCAGGATTACTGTGACAAAAGATTTGTGGCCTTTGTTTCTCTCTCCCCGAGGCTCTAACCAAACACGTCCATTAACACAATTTCACATCCTGACTGTCTTCTACAAGACCAGGCCAAATATCTGTCCTGAAATCACATCACAGCCACCTACCTTCACCTTCCACACACCGGCCACTTTATTAGAAACCCCTACGTCACCTTCCACACACCAGCCACTTTATTAGAAACCCCTACCTCACCTTCCTCACACCGGCCACTTTATTAGAAACCCCTACCTCACCTTCTACACACTGGCCACTTTATTAGAAACCCCTACCTCACCTTCCTCACACCAGCCACTTTATTAGAAACCCCTACCTCACCTTCCACACACTGGCCACTTTATTAGAAACCCCTACCTCACCTTTCACACACTGGCCACTTTATTAGAAACCCCTACCTCACCTTTCACACACTGGCCACAAAAGCCCACTACATTGGTAGAGAGGTCGTGAGGTTACTAAAGCTCTCCAAGAGCTCTCCAGGACATCCAGGACTCTTGTCCCAGTTATTCCATATCTCACCCAAGAGCATCATTCAGCAGGAAATGGATATTTTCCCACTTCTCCCAAACCAAAAAAAACCCCACTAACTCCATTCTGGAGTTCAGGAGTCCACGTCGGGTCTGTGCTGTGTGCCGGGTTGAACACTGCTTGAGGTTCAGGTTTCTAACTCCGGTCCTGCGGGACAGATTGATGTGTAGTTTCCTGTTCTGCTGTGCTCAGACATGATTCAGCTCATCAGTCAATTACAGCGATCCCCCGGGTTCAATCTGACTGTTACAGCAGAGAAAACACAAAGCTGTGCCGAGCGTCGCTCTCCCTCCCACATGCACACTGCTTTCTACACATGAAACAAGGAATGCTGGTGCTTGGCCCCCTATGCTTCTCTCAACGTTCTCTAAACTGAAGAAACAGTTCCACTCACTTTCTCTCTCTATAATGTTTAGGGCCACTTAAATAGCCGTGTCCAGGTGATGCTCCTGGTGAAACACCAGAGGAGTCTACAAGAAACATCTTGGTAAAAGACTTCGGACCCCATTCAACAAAAAGAGCCAATCAGTTTGCTGCGTATGCCACAAGCACATCACTAGAGGGGAGACCCACCTGTTATTGAACCTTCTCACTGCTGCCCTCTAGTGTCTTGCGTACAAGTTCTGCTAGTGCACAACATTGCTACTACCATTAAATTCAAATACCAGAGGTAACCATGGCAACAAATCATCGCCACGAGAGAACGGATTACTCAAAGTAGAAGAATGTCTTGTCAGTAAGCTGAAACCTCGTCTTCGCTGATGAACGGCAGCTGTGTGCTGATAACTGTCTGTGAGATCTTCCTCATCTTCTTAATGAACGTGTTGACGAAGAAGTGGCGTGTGAATAATCTGGTTCGACGTACCTGCCCTATTTCGGGGGGCTGACATGTCTTCACCGAGCTTTAGGCTCCAACGTTAATAAATGCTGAAAACAGGCCAGCCGCCACGTTATGCAAGCGATGCAAATAAGCCGGATGGGGGAACCTTATGCGGGCAGGAAAGTGGAACACACCGTCTGAGCGGAGCAGCGGAAAAACCCTGCTGAAGTGAGTGTATGAGTCACCTCGGAAGTTTGGGAAATAATCAGAGCTCCTATCAGGCTTCCCTCCAGTGACGGACCCCTGCTTATGGGCTTATGCATTTTACATCACAGATGATGGGGAAGGCAGTGAGAGAGAGAGAGAGAGGGAAAGAGAGGAGACAGTGAAATAAGGTGGTTTGTTGGTACGGGAGGCTATATCCAAACTGTGTGTGTGTGTGTGTGTGTGTGTGTGTGTGTGTCTGTGTGTGTGTTTTGGGGGTGGTCATGTTATTATGGTCATGTTATTGTCATATTATATGTTATTGTCCAACAAAGACGTATTTAATTCAGTGTAACGTAAATCATTCCATTATTAGAACCATAATTCCATTCAAAGTTGAGGAATAACAACACCACGTTCTCAGAACATTCACCTAACATTTCATTTTGGATGTGGATGCCCTCATCCAAAATCAGTACCATGGCATTTTCATGCTGGGTTTGCGTTGGACTGGAACCACATCATGTTAAGTGATGAATCCAGGTTATGTTTGGGATTTGATGACAGTCAGGTTTGAGTACGGAGGCCTTATGGTGAGCACTTCAGTCCTACCTTTGCTGTGGAGCGACTGCCCCAAATGCTGGTGTGATGACCAGGGAGCATCGCATACGTCCACCAGTGGTGATATGAGGGACACTAACAGCTCAGTAATATGTGTAGGACATCCTGCGGACATGTGTTGCCTCTCAAGGCAGGAGTTCCAACAGGCATTCTCAGCAGGATAATGCTCCCACAAAGCAACGGGTTCCCAGGAATGTCTCCACCAGACTGCAACACTTCCTTGGAATCGGTCACCAGATTTATTGCCAATCGAGCATTTATGGGAGCAGCTGGACACCAGCTTCAGCAAACTACGAGTGTGCAGGATCTACAGGTCCAGCTGCAACGTCTGTGGGTAAATGTTCTGCAGGAAGCAGTACGGAACCTGTACCTCCACAACCAACCGTCTCTCATCTTATATCCAGACTAGAAGATCAACAGGAGCCTCCTTTAAGTTTCCCCAGTAAACTCTTCCTTTACTCTGATACTATAATCAGTTGTTATTGTTTGATGAATGATGGTATTTTTAGGAATAAACCGGAAGGGATTTGTAATTCCATAATCATGTCAACAGACACACTCTCCCAGCTGACATTCCGAATCCCAGTACCTCTCCACAATGAAGCCGATTTTGCCAGAGTCTACTTTTAATGATGCCCCTAGGGGTTGGCTGCTGAACTAAGGGAGCCAAAGTCATAAGGCAGCGTGTCCTTATCCAGGCCTAACTAATCAATCCCAATCCCTGACAAGGCGGCACAGACAGGCAAAGGGCAAAATGAAGTTTGCAGTGATGGCGCCTGACAAATCACCGCCGGCATGAGGCATGCGGAAAAAAGTAATGGAGGCCTGAGCCTGGTGGATTCAATCATTGTGACTGGCCACGAGAGTAAAGTGAAAAGATTAGGGCTAATAATTGGAGTTTCAGACTACATTTCCCATGATTACTTGTGGCACGTTGGCAGAGTGGCTTCAGTCGGGCGCTGGAAGGGGATTCATCCGCGATTCATCACGATGCGCCGGGACACGTCTGATTGCGACTTGCTGTGTAGTATTAACCTCGATTGCATCACCATCATCTTGGTTAACGGCCTGTGATTCTAAGGGGACATGTCCTCCCCACCCCAACACATACACACACACACACACACACACACAGAAGCACCCACACCCACTCTAACCATGTGTGACGTACCTTGAAAGCCGAATAAAAATGACTAGCTACATTTTAATGGACTTTTTAAATTGGGTTCGGGGCTACCAGTCACAGGCACAGCGCGAAAGTGTGTGTGGGAGAGCGCAAGAGTGTGTGTGTGTGTGTGTGTGTGAAAGAAATCTACTCTACTTTATTTAGGACTCTGACAGCTTTTCAAGGCTCTGCTGCTATTTGAATCCAGAAAGGATTTGCATTGATATCAAACTGAGCCTGTCACCAAATGAGCAAACTGCCGTGCGTACTAATGGACTCGGCGCCTGGACGGCGGCCGTGAGGACAAGCTGAGGGTCAAACCCCTGCTTAGACACTGCAGGAAGAAACTACGGCCACCACTGAATACTGGTGGACCCTAGAACGGATAGCCTTGTCTTGGTATGACCTTGTTTTTACACACTCGTCTTACCACACAGGACCACCACAGAGCTGGGAGTTGGATCAGACACAGCAGTGCTGCTGGAGTGCTTAAACGCATCCGTATCACAGTGAGAACAGTCCAAAGTAGGTAGGCGTGTTTAGTAGAGTGGACAGTGAGTGGACACAGCACAGCACAACACACCACCACCATGTCAGTGTGACTGCAGTGCTGAGAACGAGCCACCACCCACATAATAGCTGCTCTGTGGTGGTCCTGTGGGGTCCTGATCATTGAAGATCAGGGTGAAAGGAGATGATTAATGGATAGTGAAGTTCAAAAGCAGATGTAAATGATTGGCTTCAAGGAGGGACTGCATTCATCAATAAGACTGTTAGTGAGGTCAGGGTGTCAGGACGGCTTCATAACCCTTTCGACATTGCTCTTGTCACTGAATGCAATCAAATCCTCACAGCAATGCTCTAAAATCTAGTCGAAAGTCTTCCCTGAACAGTAAAGACTTAGAGTTACTCCAACAAAACTAGAATCAGCTCCTTTTAATCCCCTTAATTTCAGAAGAACTAATGAATGATCAGGTGTCCCAATACTTTTGTCCATTTGTCCATCCATCTGTCTGGATGATTAAGTTAAGGTTGCCAGACTATGCTAGAGCTGAGGGACCAAGACGAATGTGTGGATTACTTGTGCCCAGTCTTTGTCCCGACCCAGCTTAACATGGAGCGAGTTTTCCAGAATGAGTGGAGTTGTGGAAGTTAAAGGACCATCATTACGGGAAGTGCCTTCATTCCACTGCCGAGTTATAAATGGAAAGCTCAGTGACGTGATGCTCCACTCACACCTGGGCATCCCAACTCTCAATTACAGTATGAGGAGACGCTGGTAAGGCAATGACACACACACACACACACACACACACACACACACACACACACACACACACCACACACTCTGTGAGTAAATACATCACTGCAGCCTGTCTAAATGATGTGTTTGTGGCAGGAATGTGTGGCTGCCACTGAGAGAGAGAGAGAGAGAGAGACAGAGAGAGAGAGAGAGAGAGAGGGACAGAGAGAGAGAGTGAGACACAGAGAGAGGGACAGAGAGAGAGAGTGAGACAGAGAGAGGGACAGAGAGAGAGAGTGAAGAGAGTGAGAGAGGAGAGACAGAGACAGAGAGAGAGAGAGAGAGGGGGCAGAGAGGGAGAGAGGAACATTTATACCGTTCTGCGTTTATACACGTGTGTCCTCACACTGTTCTCACTCTGAACATAAGGTTTGTTTAGATGAAGTCCCAGCCAATCATCATGCAGTTTACAATGCCAGCGGAGATGCGTTACTTAGCAGAATGAAGAGGGCTTTTGTTGGCCGCTCACCGTCTTGTTTCTGCCTTTGTCGCTCTATCATCAGTGTTCCCTACAATAGCCGTTTGTAACCCTGTCCTCTCCTTACCTGCTGATGAGTCTAGTTTGTTCACATTCGTCCCCTTTGTCTCATGTTTTTCTAGTTTAGTCTTCAGTCTTTAGGTTTGTACGTTGGTTTGGTTTGTTGTTAATAAATCCCTTACCTGCATTTACGTCCACCTCCTGTTCCCATTAGGACTGTTGATCCAGTTTAGGACAACATATCCTATTCACAATTTGAGAAAGATGCTACTGGTTCCTAATGGTGTCCCGCGATGATCCATCATGCAGCTTGAATGTTCTCCTCAGTTCTGCAGATGGTGTGGTGAGGGTGGAGTGTTGATAGGCGTCCAATAGCATCCACACATTTTCAATCAGGGACAGCATGACCGATGCTGGACAGAAGAACGCACGCACCAGCAACATGAAGGATCTGTGAGATCTACTTTTGAGTAGGTCGCGATCCTCCAGAATGCGTGCCACCTTCTATCCACTGCCACCAACAGTGTGCTATATTATCAGCCACATGAGCAGTATGGCACACAGTACACAAGACCATCTGGCTTCCAGGAGCCTTATGATGTGACCCCTGATCTGATCAGAGAGAGGGGGCGGGGCTGATGCTCAACCTGCATACAGACTCTGACTGATCAGAGAGAGAAGGCGAGATGCTCCAGCCTCGCGTACAGACTCTGACTGATCCAGAGAGAGGCGGGGCCTGATGCTCAACCTGCGTACAGACTCTGACTGATCCAGAGAAGGGGCCAGGGGCTGATGATGATCCAGCCTGCCGTACAGACTCTGACTGATCAGAGAGGCCGAGCTGATGCTCAACCTCGCGTACCAGGCTTTCTGACTGATCAGAGAGAGAGGCGAGGCTGATCTTTCAACCCCTGCGTACAGACTCTGAGCTGATCAGAGAGGCGGGGCTGATGATCAGCCTGCGTACAGACTCCCAGCTGATCAGAGAGGCGGGGCTGATGATCAACCTCGCGTACAGACTCTGACTGATCAGAGAGGCGGGCTGATGCTCCAGCCTGCGTACAGACTCTGACTGATCAGAGAGAGAGGGGGCAGGCTGATCTCAGCTGCGTACAGACTCCTGACTGATCAGAGGCGGGGCTGATGCTCCAGCCTGCGCCACAGACTCCTGACCCCGATAGAGGCGGGGCTGATGCTCAACCTGCGTACAGACTCTGGCCAGTCAGAGAGAGAGGCGAGGCTGATGCTCAACCTGCGTACAGACTCTGACATTGATCCAGAGAAAGGCGGGGAGCTGATGATCAACCTCGTACAGACTCTGACTGGGATCAGAGAGAGAGGGCAGGAGCTGATGCTCAACCTGCGCAGACTCTGACTGATCAGAGGCGGGGCTGATGCTCAACCTGCACTGAACTCTGACTGATCAGAGAGAGAGGCGGGGGCTGATGATCCAACCTCGCATTACCAGACTCTGATGACTGATCAGAGAGAGGCAGGGCTGATCAGTCAACCTGCGTACAGACTCTGACTGATCAGAGAGAGGGGGCGGGGCTGATGCTCAACCTGCATACAGACTCTGACTGATCAGAGAGAGGGGGCAGGGCTAATTAAATCTCTGACCCAGATATTGGGCTATACATATATAAATATATCAACAATGAAGGATATTCAGGTTGATTTGTCCAGTATTTTGAACAACTCATAAATATAAATTATTATAAATATCACTGTCAGTGTAAATGATTGCATCTTCAGCTTGAAAACAACAGGATTTCTGAGACATAACGTGGTTTTTAGATCTTATAAGCAAAATAAAATACTTTTCTCATTTTCAGTCAAATAAATGTACATCAAACTGCAGAAACATCCTGTAAAATCTGAAAACGTGTCCTCTCACACTGGACGAAGTATTCTCAGCCATTTATCGACCATCTGAAGCATCAACCCAACTCTAAACTGTCTCCTCCTCCTCCTCCTCCTCCTCCTCCTCCACCTCCTTCACCTCCCTGTCCTGCACTAGTGAGAGAGGAAGGCTGCTGACGGCTGTTAGAGAGCAGCTCAGCTTCTCCTGCTGATGCAGAAATAACAGGTACGACAGCGAGTGTGAAGAGCTGCACTGCCTACAGGCGGATGAGCGCACATAACACCCTCCTCACCCTACATCCTCCACCATCCACCCCCCCCCACCACTCACACACCCCTAAACACTGTCAGGCAGCACCACTGGAGAACACTCGGCTCTCTGTGCTGCTTTGAGTACCGGGGAAAGTCAGCAGGGTCGGGATAATGCGCTCACAATGTGTACGAGCTGCTTTAGTGCTGCTGCTGTCAGCGGTCAGATTGCTTCTAACGAAGGCTGCAGGAGCCACTGAAACACTGCTTTGGGTGTTTCTGAATCTCATGGTCAGGTTCTTTGGAGGAAGCTCTGAAAGTTCTGGACAAGTGGACTCATTTACGCACGGTAATGTTTAGAGTAATGACCGTAATTGTGCCTCTAAACATCTCCTGGATGGATTTGAAATGAAGCCATCAAGAATTGACGTGCAGGCTCTCAGGCTTTAAAGGGTTTAATAAAACTACACTCATCAACAAACAGTTGCACCCAGAAGGGATGAGTTTGACATTGCGAGACATGCGAATAACATAAGCAAGGACATGCTTAACACTGTACCTGTCCCGCAAATCCAGCAGATGGATACCGGTCCCATACCGGCCGTGTGGATATTACATTAGTATGCTGTTGGTGGCAGTGGCTAGAAGAAGGCAAGCACCAGCAACATGAAGGATCTGGGAGACCTACCTAAACCACTGGGAGAGACATGGACAAAATGACTTAACAGCCATGATTGTGGATGTTCACTGAGCAGTGATTCCCTCCATGAGTGATCCTGATGGAAGACGGCTGCATGACTGTCACGACGACTGACCTTAACACCATCTCAACATCTTCATGGTTCATCTACTCCTTACTGTTACACGGTGCAGCACTTTGGTGAACACTCGTCTTTTACAGTGCAGAATCAATAGAATACACTTGGAACTTGCGTTAAACCCAACGCCGAACTGAGAGACACCACTTCTGTATGAGTAGATCAATAAATACTGATCAGATCAGATACATTTATAATCAGTTATTGATCCTGATCACCTTCATCTTCCTTCACAACAGCACTGCAATCCCACACGTCCTTCTAGTTACATCTCTAATAACCCATTTCAGGGACTGTAAAGAGCCCATGTACTGGGTCGTGACCAGGTTTCTCAGATCTAGAGCCCTTGAAACTGAACTTGTCCTACTAATGGATGGATTACAGGACCACGGACAGCTACCCTCAAAGCCAGCATCCTCTGTTTAGGTCATCAAACTGTATCTGAATTTGATTATCATCATCAACCCGCGGAGCGTCCCGATGTGCCATACGTACAGCTCTGCCTACAGCCTGAGGGTGGAGTGAGGGTCCTCGGCGAACATGAACATGTGAGAAGATGAGAACATAGCTCAGGCTTATTAGTGTAATTGGCTGCTCGCATCTGAATATCTGAAGGAGACCTGGATGACCTGTGCTGGACAGAAAGAATCATCTCCACGGGCCAATGTTTTCCACTAACAAGCATTTCAAAGGAGAGGCGTGCCCCCCCGGAGGGGCACTCGTTTTTCACGGAAGAGCTCACATGGTTCGGAGAGAGGGAGAATGTGTTTACGTCTATCCGATGAGCTGCGATAATGATTGCGAATGCCGAGTGAAAAGAATCCGTCCGGCGTACGGGAACGCGTTTGGCGTAGACGGAGAACACACTCCAGGAGCCGTCAGCTCAGCACAGCTGAGGAAGAATGAAATGCCATCACTGCCATCAGATTTTTTCATTTCTTCGACAGATGCCCACTTTCATCCACAGCTTCAACACCGTTTTCCAGTTTTGTGTGGTGCCATTAAATATTCACAAGATCGCTGCTCGATGTAGCATCGCATGGGAGGAAACCTCAGGCCATCTGCTACCAAAACAAACATCTCACTGAACGACAGAGACAATTAGCCAGTTAAGATCAGAGACTGGGAAAACTGAGAGCTGACAGAATGGGTGCGCAACTTCTGTCAGAGCAGGACAAATTGGGAAGCACCAATTTCAATATTTTCAGCTGGTCTGTCATTTCAGGAACAGCTTTTTAACATGGAGGTAGCAAATCTGGGCTTCCTTTGAAGTTCTGGTGATTTAAATTGTGATCTTCAACGATCAGGACCCCACAGGACCACCACAGAGCAGCTGTTATGTGGGTGGTGGGTCATTCTCAGCACTGCAGTCACACTGACATGGTGCTGCTGGAGTGTTTAAACCCCTCAGTGTCACTGCTGGACCGAGAACAGTCCACCAACCAGAAACGTCCAACCGACAGCGTCCTGTGGGCAGCGTCCTGTGAGCACTGATGAAGGACTAGAGGACGACCAAAACGAACTGTGCAGAAACAGATGATTTTCTGTCTCTGACTTTACATCTACAAGGTGGAGACACTCGGTAGGAGTGTCTGATAGAGTGGACAGTGAGTGGACACAGGGTTTAAACACTCCAGCAGCACTGCTGTGTCTGATCCACTCGTACCAGCAACACACACTAACACACCACCACCATGTCAGTGTGACTGCAGTGCTGAGAATGACCCACCACCCACATCATAGCTGCTCTGTGGTGGTCCTGTGGGGTCCTGATCATTGAAGATCAGGGTGAAAGGAGGAGAATAAAGTCTGCAGACAAACAGATGAACTACAGTGTGGAATTATAGAACCACAAAGAGAACCTGTGTGATCAGAGGAGCTCTTAGGATGGACAGTGTGTGTAGAAACAATGATAATCAGTGTATATTTGACTACTGATCAGCACCGTGGACAGCATCATAGCACCATTGAGTTTGTGTCAGAACCATGGACAGCACCACAGGACCACCCTGTCCATTCCAGCACCATGGACATGTGAAATGGAACCACCCTCTAGATGTCATTGTTCATTGGTCAGTTTGTTGGTCATCATCGTCCAGTGAAACCGGGAAGCTGTATAACGTGTCCACATGGTTCACATGGCACTTTATAGTATGATCTGTATAATAAACATCTACTTCCTGCTCTTTACCTGCTGAAACCATGCACAATAAAAGTCCTTATCTTCTCTTATCTTACAGACGGTTACTGCAGCAGAACCTCCTGATTCTGGAGGGAACAGAGTTAGAACACGTTTCACTTTAATGGCTCTGAAAAAGACAGATAATTGGCTGAAATGAAACAGACCAGGAATGACTGTTCCCGGATCTGATAACTCCTTTTTATTAGTTATTCCAGCCTCTTATTCCAGCCAATTAAAGTGATACTCCACTGACTGCGCAGGCATCCACAAACTTTCAGACTAGCAGAGAGGAACAGCAGTCAGAGCCCATCCTCCTCTCCTGCTTCCCTCCATGTCTGATGTATCTATCTGTGTATATCTGTCAGGGCTGTCCGGACGGCGGACGGCGAGTGGAGTGAAGGGGGTTGATTAGATTAACGCAGCGACGCTGAGCAGAAACAGCTGTCTGAGCAGCGGCGCCCAAATCCAGTTAAACGCCATTAACTGAGCTCCACGCTAAAGGTCAGGAA
>CM067513.1:1146020-1148520 GCA_034509495.1 Acestrorhynchus altus
AATTAAAGATGAACAGGACAGGACAGGACAGGGACACTGCATTAGACACTAATGTCATTACGGTTAGCTCGGGAGCAGACCGGATGCCCCGAGGGCCTGGAAGATAGGATAAGAGGGGCTTGTGGAGGGTTACAGTGGAGACAAGAAGACGGCAGAGCCTCGGTGCATCCATAATGCTCCCAGCAGAGCGAGAGTCGGGCGTCACACTGGCGTCTGTGTCGTATCGGACACAGCTGATCCCGCAAACAAGCCATGACCACGTTTGCTCATATTCATCCGCTGGAAGGTCACTGGTTTTAATGGTATTCTGCCATAGAAAACCCAACATAACCATGGTGTTCCAGACTTTAATCATTCAGAGTGTTCCAGTTCCTGGCATGCGTTGAATTTCATTATGCTGCTGTGAAGGATATGAGCTGCATGCTCTCACAGAAGAGACATATAGTGGGACATTAAACAATAACTGACCACTTTAGGATCAGGCACCGTTTATCAGCACCGTACCTCATTCATTGCTGCTCATTCATCACCGCTTAGACCACTGTTGGGCAGATGAGCTCACTGGACAAAAAACTGGTCACCTTCTGTGTTTAAGCTCCTGTATATCGGTCTCTAAATACCTGCAGGGTGTGCAGCAGGATTCATAGATTGAAAAGACTTGGTATCAGTAGTGAATGTCTCGCTGGACGTCTGAAAAATGGGTCACAAAGCAGATGTTAACGACTGAAAGGACTGAAGTCCTGATGACAGTACAATCACGACTTCTAACCAAACGCAGCTCTGTGGTCAGACGTCATAAACAAATAATCCACAGTTTTTAACTGGACACCATCAAGGTGGAGCCAGAGGACATGCTTTGGTTGCAGCAAACATATCAAACCAGTCCAGACTGGATGTTCTCATTTACAGCTTCAAACACAACACTCCAGAGCCGAACGGAAGATAAGCTTTTTTCAGACAGTTCTCTCATTACAGACGAGAGAACACGTTCTAAGAAGTATCTTCACCACGGGATGCCAATTTGAGGCTCCGTGCTAATAAGTGATCCAGCAGGACGCACCAGGGAACAATCAGCTGGTCTACGAGATCAGGGTCAGCATAAATCTCCTGTTTACAACGCAGTCGCTCGTCTTCCTTGGCAACGCGTCAGGGTAAACACTTTGCCAGCTAAACGGATAAACAACAGAACAAGGATGAATTGATGCAGCTTGGGAAACAAACAAAGACTTCTCAAATAGCTCAATCAGGACGTGGCAATAAGCGCACCCCCTGAAAGTGAGTTCCGTCACATGCATGGCCTCAATTTCATCAAACGCTCGATGAGAGCAAAAGGTGGCCTCTCTGGTGAAATGAGTTCTGTTGCCCGGTTCTGATTAAAAGGCACAACGACGCTGCATTAACATTCAGACCACTTCCTGTAAAATCTCAACTTCTGCTGCTATGTTTTTTTCTGCATGTTAAAGCAATAGTTTGGGACAACTGCCCCCTCAGCGCCCCCCTCAACTGCCCCCTCAGTGCCCCCCAACTGCTCCTCAGTGGCCTTCATCAACAGCCCCTCAGCGCCTCAACTGCCCTCAGCGCTCCTCAACTGCCCCCTCAGCGGCCCCCTCAACTGCCCCTCAGCGGCTCCCTCAGTGCCCTCCTCAAATCGCCCCCTCGTGCCACCTTCAACGCCCCCTCAGCACCTCCTCAACTGCCCCCCCAGCGCCTGCCAGCCCTCAGCGCCTCACTGCCCTCAGCGCCCCTCAACTGCCTCCTCAGCGCCCTCAGTGCCCCCTCAACTGCCCCTCAGCGACCCCAACTGCCCCTCAGTGCTCTCCCTCAACTGCCCCTCAGCGGCCCCCTCAGCACCCCTCAACTGCCCCCTCAGCCCCTCAACTGCCCCCTCAGCACCCCCTTCAACTGCCCCTCAGTGCCCTCTCCTCAACTGCCCCTCAGCGCTCAACTGCCCTCAGCGCCCCCTCAGCCCCTCAACGGCCCCCTCAACAGTCCCCTCAAACCCCTAAACGAAACTTTTCAAACAAGACAACGTCTTGAAGAAAGACGCTCACTTTCCATTTGGTCATTGGGGTTGGAAGCTAAAGTTACTTCTGAACGCCGTTCTTGCTGGTTTCCCTGTCTAGAACCGTGTTCTGGGTTCTGTAAATCTGTTCAAAAGAAATGTGCTTGAAAACTGTTATTCCTGTGCTTTAGACTAGTACATGTTAACTAACCTGTGCTATGTTTAGTTAATCAGGATTATTTTTTTATTCATATTAGTCTATTTGCTGGAGACCCCGCCAAGAGCTTAGGGCTCGGTGCAACCAACCCACTGCTGGATCTGGCTCCGTTTATGTTCGCCGGTTGTTGTTAGTAGTTTTGTGGTCAAGACCTCGAGGTGAAAAACAGGTAACGACTGTCGCCAAATCAAGATCGCATGAGCTGAGTCAAGTCAAGACCAAGACTTGGGACTGAATCGAAGTTAAGACAGAGGACACATGGAGTCCATGTCCAGACCAAG
>CM067513.1:1156020-1164487 GCA_034509495.1 Acestrorhynchus altus
CCCTTTTTTATCATATTTAAATAAATGGATGTTTGATCTTCATTGTAACGTAATTGAGAGGAAAACATACAACTGAAGAAATGTCTTTTAAACATCATTTATAAAATGTGATTTCATTAAACGCCTTTGACTTGGCCATGTCATCAACTTCTGCTTTAAACAGTCTTTGGTGGAACGACTTGTGTGCTTAGGGTCGTTGTCTAGTTGCATGACCCACGTTCTCCTGAGATTCAGCTTGCAGTCAGATATCCTGATATTTCCTTCAGAAGTCGCTGGTATAATTCAGAATTCCTGACCATTCATCTCATCCTGACCGAGATGCAGTAACACAGGCCCAAACCATGATACTACCACCACCGTGTTTCACAGATGAGATAGGGTTCTTATGGTGGAATGCTGTCATCCGTCCGCAAAACAGTTCCGGTCATCTTCTGGCTTCTCCATGTGATCTTTATCAAACTGCAGACGGGCAGCAATGTTTTTTATGGAGAGCAGCAGCTTCTCCTTACAACCCTACCACTGGTGAGCACTGTTGAGCACTGGTGAGCACTGTTGAGCACTGGTGAGCACTGTTGAGCACTGGTGAGCACTGTTGTGCCGTGTTCTTCTGACAGGGAACTCGTCAACAATAACATTCGCCAATGTAAGAAATGCCTTTAGCTGCTTAGAAGTTGTCCTGGGTAACTTCACCTTCTAGTAGACGTGTGATATTGGATCATTTGTTGGAGTCGGGTCTCCTTATCTACTTTAAAGTCAAATTCATGCAGGAAATACTAAAGGGTCCACAAACATTCGAGCGCTTTACTCTGAGCTGATTAGTGCATCGTGTCGTTTATATACAAAACTCTTCATTTTGTTGCCTGAAGTGTCTGAGTCAGAGCTGACTCACTGCTGCGTTCCTAAGGCAACCCTGACCCCGGCATTGGTGGAGATGGAAACGTAACAGAATGTCATTGAGATTATTGTGGATAAAAGCCACTAAATATCTTTATCATCAACATTATTTAAGTCCAACGTCTCTTACAGGCCTGATCGCACAGTATTTCATAGGTCTCACACTAAACCAGTGACCAACTGTTCAAGTTCAAGCCATAACTGTGAAAACAGTTTCAGAAAAAGAGGAGAAAACCCAGCAGTATACGAGTCATCAGTCCTCTAGACCTACGTTAACCCCAAGACACTGGTTCCACCCACTGGGAATCACAACAGGACTGGTTAGTTCCTCTACCAGATGCTAAATATTTTTGGGTTTTTGGGCGTTCAGGTCTACCAGTGGCGTCCCAGCCAATGGCAGCGGGCCATTAGCTGTTTCAGTCGAGATACTACTGAGAACAACATCTTCAGAAAAGATCTCAATGATCTATTATTGAGTTGAACTCTTCTGCTGTCCAGCAAAATTAATCAGGGTATTAGACGAGGACTGGACGATCTGGACGATCCTAATAGAGATTAACTGATGAATAAATATTAGTGATTTATTAAAAATAGCAGATCGTGGATAAATCATTGTGGATACTGAATACCTCATAGTAAACACAGAATAATTCATAGTAAATACTGAATAATTCATAGTAGATACTGTATAATTCATAGTAAATACTGAATAATTCATAGTAGATACTGTATAATTCATAGTAAACACAGAATAATTCATAGTAGATACTGTATAATTCATAGTAAATACTGAATAATTCATAGTAAATACTGTATAATTCATAGTAAATACTGAATAATTCATAGTAGATACTGTATAAATCATAGTAAATACTGAATAATTCATAGTAAATACTGTATAATTCATAGTAAATACTGTATAATTCATAGTAAATACTGAATAATTCATAGTAAATACTGTATAATTCATAGTAAATACTGAATAATTCATAGTAAATACTGTATAATTCATAGTAAATACTGAATAATTCATAGTGGATGTTAAAAACCCTTTTTTTAAAATTCCCATTTTAAAGTGAACACCAGTCTTTGCTGCCATTAAGCACCTGAGAGCCGACAGGCCTGCGAGCCGCTGGGACGAGGCTGCTTGTGTCCACAGCCTGGTGTGTGATGTTAGCGCGAGACAGCAGTGAGCATTTGGCTCGGGGTTTAAACTCATTGCTGATCTGCGCTGTTTGCTCGTCAGCCATATGTTTATGTCACGTCTGTCACCGATCTCGAGAACTCGCCACAAATAGGACACGAAAACAGGATTACGCAACGCAGGGAAAGTTCAGGCTTTTTAAATGCCACACTGCTCCGAACCAGTCACAGTATCAGGAGGTAGAGTTAGTGCTGGAAAACAGACATGTCTGTGTGCAGCGGTGATACCGAACCCATCAGCGTTACTTAAAACACTTTTCTGAACACTGGGACTGACTCTGACTGATCAGCGAGACGGAGGCAGGGCTGAGGACATCACTGACCTACATTACAGCTGCACTGCAAAGCCTGTATTGCTCTTGTACCCACAGAGAGAGAGCGTGGACTCTCTTGGACTCTGGCGGTAGCCTGAGTCGGGATTTGAACCTGCGATCTTCAGATCATTGTGATGTGCATTTGGACCACTGAGCCTTTCACTCTGCTGTCCTTGTCTCTGACATCAGAAACCCTGTGATTATTATTATTACTATTCATTGCCGTCAAGTTGATTTGGACTCTTGGTGACCATGTGGAGAGTGTTCCACCAGCATGTCCTGTCTTCTGGTTGGGTCTTCAGGTATCTGAATGGTTGGATCATTATTCCTTGAATTGTATCCATCCATCATGAAGCTCTTCCTCTTTTACATTCAACTCTTCCAAGCCTGATGATCTTCTCCAGTGAATCAGTTCTTCTCATAATGTGTCCAAAGTAGGAGAGCTTCAAACCTAACCACCTGAGCTTCCAGCGAGAGGTTAGGCTTGATCTGGTCTTCCATGCTGTCCAGGGATCTCTCAGAAGTCTTCACCAACACCAAAGTTCACAGGCGTCTCTATTTCTCTTGCTTTCACCACCGTACAGAACCACAGAGAAGACCACTGTCTGGATACCCCTATGATAGGTGTCTTCAAACGGAAAACAGAAGCGGACGGAGGTTTCTGCAGCAGCTCCTGTTCGAATTCCGAAACGCTGACCGTGCCTGTCCCTTATCAGCTAGGAAAGTGTTTAAGCTCCTTCGTTAGCGAGGGCCTCCGTAATTAACTCCAGCATTTGCATATCAGCCTCATGTGCTCACACATCCGTCGTCGGTTGGCGGGGAGTTAGCAGCGCGAGTCAGCGGCGATAATGAGCTTTTCTCCTTCTCGGCACATGTAGACTTTCTTTAGCGCCGCATTAAAAGAGGCAGCTGAGGATACTCTATTCTGTCACAGCGGGACGGTGGGTGGTGGGCGGTGGGGAGGGGGTGAAGAAGAAGATTGAGGACTTGTTTTCTGCTTCTTCCTCAGTTCAAAGCGAAGATAATGAAGCGTCGGAGAGCGCTGTGGATAGGGCAATGCTACACTAGATGGACAAAAGTACTGGGACTCCTACTCATTTGTCTCTCATTTGTCAAAATCCTGCCCCTAACAACTGGGGTTCAACATAGGCCCCACCCCTTTTCCAATCTATTTATGTCTCAGGACTTTTATTCTCAGCATGGACGGTGGACGGTGGACGGTGAGGTCTCATGGTGATTACATATCTACTTTCAGCGATAATGTGGTGAAAAGCATCTCTGACCGACTCCGAATGTGGTATCAGTGACTGGATTTCACTGTGTTCTCGAGACACACGGTACCCTGTTCGTACCTGTACTGTGCTGGACACTTATGAGTGGACTGTTTGCCACTGCTGGTCCACCCTCGGACCCCCGGAAGCACAAAATCTATTTTTATATCCTAGACTTTTAACAACTTTAACTTCACCTTTAAGACAATGTTTAAATGTTGTTGACGGTGAAGGAAAATGATTAATGAGCGAAAAAATTCCGTGATTGACCGCTGATGGACCACCAACTTTGCCATCAGTGGTTCACTATTCTCTGGGTATAATTAACTTGTGTGGTCTACATTGGGTCACTCATCGTATTCAAATGCGCACGCGCACACACACACACACACACACACACACACACACACACACACACACACACACACACATAAGCATGCTACTCTATTTAGATGGCTATTGATTTTGGGTTATGCTCAGCAGGCAGTGGTCATTCCTCTGCTTGGCTGACTGCTCCCTCAAGAGCTGAGAATGCACTTCTTACAGAGCTCTGTGATTACACACACACACACACACACACACACACACACACACACACACACACACACACACACACACACAGACACTCCAGTGTGCTGAATCACACACTTACATACACCTACATATATTCGTGGGCTTCCCAACCCTCCAGTTGCTGTGATTAGAATATATATCCATATACGTCCTTTAAGAAATGCAACTCTAACAGTTTAGAACTTTAGCTCAAATCTGTGGGACATTTTCATAGTTTGACGCAATTTTATGCTCCAGAGACTGATTTCAGAACAGTTAGCACTCAATAAGAGAGGACGCTTGAACGACCCGTCCTGGACCTGCTGCTGGACAGAGTTCAGTCCGAAAACTAGGGTTTAAAGTGTTTCCTGACTCTGGATTTATTCAACTTCATTTATGAGTTTGTGTTTCTTTGAGGTGAAAACTGATGTCCATCTCTTCACACATCATCCAGACAATTTGCTTCCTCCCCAGGGTTGCCAGATTGGGCACTTTTCCTCCAATTTCCTCCAGATTGGGCAACGTTTGGTTGAATAATGCAGCACGTAAACCCATGTTCACAGACATCCCACCCTGCAAACACTCATTTCAGGGGGGTCAGTACCAAACTACACTGCCCCCCACCATCCACCACAGCAGGACCAGTAGGAATGTCTTACTGGAATCTCTAAAAATCATTTGTAATCATTTAAATTTTTTATTTACATTCTCTTTAGTTTTTCATCTTTTATTCATCCATCCATCCATCCATCCATCCATCCATCCGTTATCAGCCACTTATACAAACCGATCCAGCATTAGCGACTACCAATATGCAGGAGACTCCCTGGAGTTGTGGGAGAGGTGGGATGTTTGTGTTTAAGCTTGAGTTTGTCAAGAAATACCAAGTAAAAAGTGTATTTAATTCCGTCCTGACCTGTTTTGATCGGGATTCTTCCTACAAGTCCAAACTGCAAGTGCAATTGTAATCCTGCCACACACCTTGCAGGTATTTATAGCCCAATCATCCTTGTGCAGTGCCATCTGCAGGAGCCTGAAGTTGCTACCACCTTAAACAGGGAGGTTATAATTCTGCTGAAATGGAGATTTCAAGGTATCCTGTTATGTTATGGTATTTTACTGTATTTACCCTCTAAATACTTACAATTAAACTGCTTCAAAGCCCAGTTGGTTGGTTTCCACATTGGCATTAAGATTAACCCTGGACTACTCGGTAATCCGAGATTCCACGTATTAAAGGTCCGGTGGTGGGTTAGATCACCGTTAAACTGAACAGCACTTGAATAACGATGTTCTTGTTAATGCAACGGTTGTAAAGTTATGGTTTGAAACGTCTTCCAACAGTGGGGTAATTGTCTTTAGTGGCTTTTCGTGCATTCCAGTATGATTTGAACGATTCTTTGGCTGGAAACCATTAAGAAATGTGGCAAACCCACCTGTTTTCACAGCACCCAGAACACCACCCACACACCTTCATACTGGATACGAAAATATGAGCGTAAACAACGAACACCTTCATGAAGAGTCTTCGCAATGTCCTTTCACGATCTGTTCTTCGACATACAGGACTGTTTAAAAGTTTTAGTCCCCCGTGAGAATTAGGACGAAAAGCTCCAATTCTGGGCAGTGAGTTTATTTACTCAGAAAACACTGATATTTGAGTAAAGAAAACACACAAATAGCTGCACCCAGAAGAAATCAACCACCTTTAATGGTCATCTTCAGTGACCTGTCCCCCCTTTGTCTTGGTGGAGATGACCAACAAAGCCAGGTCATTAAGACACTTTGGCAGACCAACATTACGTTAATGAGGTTCTGCAACCAGTGGTTCTACCTTTTCTGAACACACACTCCGGTGCTCTGTTCCAACAGGACGACGCTCGTCCACACACTGCTGCCGTCTCAAGATCTCGTCTTGAAGACACAGATACTACGCCGTGGTCGGTCTCATCTCCAGACCTGTCCCTGATTGAAAATGTGTGGGACGCTATTGGACGCTCTATCAACACTCCACCCCTACCACACCATCTGCAGAACTGAGTGAGAACATTCAAGCTGCATGGGATGGATCATCACAGGACACCGTTAGGAACCTCTACACCTCCATGCAGAGACGTCCGGCGTGTTGCGTTAAACCCGACGCCGTACTGAGAGACACCACTTCTGTATGAGTAGATCAATAAATATTCATCCTTCCTAACAGCACTGAGATCCCACACTTCCTTTTGGGTGCAGAGTGCATTTGTGGTTCTCATCCAGGCTTTCACCAGATCTCAACTACTTTGTGCATTTATGTTTATCTGCATCTGTTCTACACTAAACTCCCTCTAATCGCTCAGAGAACAGCTTATAAATAACATGCTCAGGTGCTTCCAACCTCTGTTGGGTCTCATACATATTGAATCCAGCTCACAAGACTTCAGTCCTGAGCTTGTAGAGGAGTGCTCCACGAGTGGGCTGGATCTCACAGGTCTGCTCTCTGTATTCTTTCTCTCTTTCACCTCCCGGCCTCATCTGCTCTTTACTCTAAACCAAGCCTGGCATGATGAACGTAGCCCTTTTCTCCTGCTGGTCCGAAAACGTCAAAGAAGACACAGAAGAGGTGGGCGAGAGAGTGTGAGCACGGTTAAACTGAGAGTGTGAGAGAGCGGCTGTGTACGTACGTACATGTGTTTGTGTGTAAATTTCTGAGTAAGCCTGAGTCACTAATTTGCTTTAAATTGAGATTCACACTTTAAGGGCAGTTACATGGATCAGGATCAGAGTAACCTACAGACCAGATACACACAACAAACTACAATACTGACCCCTGTAAAACCACTCGTTTACAACTGATTTAAATCCCAGTTTAGATGCCAAAGCAGCCATTTAGTGCATGTTTACTGCTCTGTCCACGTGAACATGATCAACCTGCATACAGACTCTGACTGATCAGAGAGAGGGGGCGGGGTGATCAATAACAAACGGTCAAAGTCATACAAATACTTAATTTCAAAATTTCTCTTCAATGAAAATTTAGAATTTATAATTTGACCATTTTTCTAAGATCTCCTGAAAATAACAATATGGTGTGTGTGTGTGTGTGTGTGTAACTGTCTCCTATAAAACTTTTCTACTTCTTTCGGTAATAAAAGTACATCTAACTATGAAACCATCCCACAAAACTGGTCTTGGGTTCTAAAGGTTAAGGTTGCAGAAGTGCTGGGATAATACGATGGTTTCCATTGACTTTGAGAACAGGGACGTTAAGCAGTTGAGTAGTAACGCTCGCTGCCGCAGCCGAACACTCCGTAACGCTTTCAGAGCGGAAAACAGCAACTGATCTACTTTCATGCCACACATTTTCATTATATAAGTGAGATTGTGGACTAAATTGCGAGTGCTGAGGGGCATATCAATGAAGCCTGGTCATATCGCTATTACAGAATACCACAATCTGCACATGGCTTGTGTAATATTTTACCCATAAGCCCCTGGGCAGCTACTGATGATTTATATGACCAGTACAGACTCAGGTCTTCCACCTCATAGCTGATGCATATTTTCAACCATAACATTATGACCATTCTTCTTTCTCCTCTCACTGTCCATCCTATCAGCTCCTCTGATCACACAGGAGCTCTTTGTGGTTCTATAATTCCAGACTGTAGTTCATCTGTTTCTCTGCAGACTTTATTCTCCTCCTTTCACCCTGATCTTGCTCAGGACCCCACAGGACCACCACAGAGCAGCTATTATGTGGGTGGTGGGTCATTCTCAGCACTGCAGTCACACTGACATGGTGGTGGTGTGTTAGTGTGTGTTGCTGATACGAGTGGATCAGACACAGCAGTGCTGCTGGAGTGTTTAAACACCAAATTGTCACTGCTGGACTGAGATCAGTCAACCGGCCAGAAACGTCCAGCCAACAGCGTCCTGTGGGCAGCGTCCTGTGAGCACTGATGAAGGACTAGAGGACGACCAACACAAACTGTGCAGAAACAGATGAGCTTCTGTCTCTGACTTTACATCTACAAGGTGGAGACACTCGGTAGGAGTGTCTGATAGAGTGGACAGTGAGTGGACACAGGGTTTAAACACTCCAGCAGCACTGCTGCCTCTGATCCACTCGTACCAGCAACACACACTCACACACACACACAGATATTATTGTGTTCTCACATCCTGTCAAATGGTGTGTGTGTGTGTGTGTGTGTGTGTGTGTGTGTGTGTGTGTGTGTGTGTGTGTGTGTG
>CM067513.1:1167475-1179975 GCA_034509495.1 Acestrorhynchus altus
AGAGAGAGAGAGAGAGAGAGAGAGAGAGAGAGAGAGAGAGAGAGAGACAGACAGAGAGAGAGAGACAGTGGAGTTCTGTGCAAGATCACTCATCCACATTTAACCCATCCACCCACACACACACTAGTGAATTCACACACTAGGGGGCTGCGAGTACACGTGCCCGGGGTGGTGGGCGCTATCCACCAGGCCTGGGGGGCAGCTGGAGTTAAGTGACCTTAACGATGTCTTCAGTCATGTCCTAACCACCAGGCCACCATCTTCAACAAAAGTCCCAGCAGGAGTCAACCGACAGGAATGAAACCTGGTGGGTAGGTTTGAGACGAGGAGATCTCAAAGTGAGTGGACACTGAATGTAAAAACGAGGAGGTGGTCATAATATTATGGCTGAAGATTGTCGCAGAAAGTCAGTTCATATAACCGGGAGCAGTGCAGGGATGTATATTTTAGGCAAACGATTCCTGAGCCCGAGGCGCTCGCTGACGGTCAGGTGGACTGCTGGCAGTGCGCTTTGATCCTCCAGCATCTGTCTGAAGCCATTGGCTTGGAATGGCTTAACGAAATAATGAAATGTGTTACAGTGAGTGGGAGTTCATCTGATTTGTTCAATTAAGTTCGGCTTCCAGCTGTCCAACTGCCCGAGCTGTCATTACATTTCTCGTCCAGCGTTCCTGCCTTTCATTTAGGATGGAGTCCCAGCTGTGCCATGAACCAGCTCCCAGCTCTCCAGTCTCTGGAGAACGCATTCGGCCATGATTCTGAGAAGGGGCAAAGGGAAAGCTGGCATGGTCCTAAACCCTCACCGTGCTGGACAATGGGGTGCAAGGCCACTGAACGTCCACTATAGGAATGTTTGCCACGTCTGTCCTGAAAGAATAATAACTTGGTTCCATAATTTCACCTAGAAGGTGAATCTTTTAGCGAAGGTTGGAGAGGTATTTAACCCAATCCCACCCTCACACACACACCGCCAAGGTCCAGCTATCTTAGGACCACTTGAAGGCCCCAGTCACAACATTCAGACCATGATGAATGCCTGTGTCTCCAAACCCAAACTATGGTGTCCTTACTGAACATTGTAATCTGAGAACGTTCTTCTCTCGCTGTCTCATAGGCTCTTCCATCAACACCGCAGCCCAGCAACACGGACCATCAGTGCTCTTCCTTCCCCCAGAACAGTACTGCTGCTCTTCCCTCAAGCGTTCCTCGAACTCTCCTTCTCCACGCTGCCGCCTCGCTCTGCTCTTGGCTGAAGTTCTCACTCTCCTCACTTTTGCTGGAGGGAGCAGAGCCAAGACTTCTAACAACCTCCGTTAAACACCACCAGAGAAGCCTTCCGAGACCCTCTCTCCATACCTCGGTAGCCTAGCAACCACCGCCAACACCACTCACTTTCACCCCGCTGCGCAGTGCTTATGAAAGCACTTTAGCTGTCCGCAGGTGAGGGAGGAACAGGGGTCACGTCGAGAGACATGCAGAATGAAAACGTCTGTTTGTGCCGGAGCGCAGGCCTTTTTACGTGAATGGCTTGAGAACAAACACAGAGGAAAAGAAGCGTACGCGCTCTGCCATGAATATTACAGATCCGGGTTGCCATGGTGACGGTGAGTGCAGAGGTGTTCCTGCGAGCGCTACAGCCTCTCCCGCAGCCCATGTGAGAAGAACATGTTAACTCGATGGCAGAACTTTAACTAACCGATAACGACGCGGACCACTTCGGTGCATTAGGCTTCGTCTCATTAATAAGAGAGACGGAGGAGGACACTTTCCTGGCTGCACGTCCAGTTCCAAGGCTTTTCATGCTTGAGCTGAGGCAGGGGTCGAGTCAGGGCTAAAGACATCTGAAGCAGTTTGCCTCTAAATGCAGCATTACTGTCCAGAATGATGGAGCGAGGTTCAGCCGTGTCCTCCCCGCGGACAGCTCGGGAGACTTTACGTAACAAATGCAGTGGGTTTTTATGGCACTTCCGTGGGTTACGGTGTGATTTATAGACGGGCATCTTAATATGGTCCTAAACAAGCATATTATTTATTTTTTGGGTGTAGCATCAGATGCAGCAGTGCTGCTGGAGTGTTTAAACCCCTCGCTGCTGGACAGACGACAGCCCACCATTCAGAAATATCCAGCCGACAGCGTCCTGTGAGGTTGACCGACCCAAACTGCAGAAACAGATGAGCTCCAACAGGGTCTCCAACTTTACATCTACAAGGTGGAGCAACTAGGAGAACCACCCACCACCCACAGAATAGCTGCTCTGTGGTGGTCCTGTGGGGTCCTGATCATTGACGATCGGGGTGAAAGGAGGAGAATAAAGTCTGCAGAGATGCAGATGATCTACAGTCTGGCACAGAGCTGATACAATGGACAGTGAACGTAGAAACAAGGAGGTGGTCATAACGTTATGCTTGATCTGAGTTTATTAACTTCTGCATGACAGTAACCGTAACAGGACAGAAAGTGGAGATGTTCTACAAGACGGACAAAAATGTCTTTTTTCCTACTGGGGAGGTCGTGTCCCCACACACACACACTCACACCACCTCAAATCTGCTTCCAGGCTTCCATGAGACAAAGAACAGCCTCCAGCTTTTGTTCGAGGATTTTTACAACCTCAAAGTTCAGCGAGGTCACCTTCTCCATCTGGATTTCATATTCACACATGCACAGTCCTTCTGGAAGAACCTACAGTAACGCTGAAAAACCCCGTTTCCCACCTCATATCCTAATAATTAGCTGGCCTTATCTGTGTCGTTGGCACGGAGGGTGGTGGAGTTACACGGTGAGTTGTGTGTGCTGTAATGTTCTCCGCTGTTAGTACAGATGTTTAACAGGCTAGAATCCATGGGCCCTGCGGAGAGCGAGCCAGCAGAGTGCAACGAGCCACAGATTCCCCAGCTGACCTTAATCCACCCACCCACACACACACACACACACGCGGTATCATCTTATCACAGCTACAACCCATTAGCCTGGCAATAAAACCCCGCGTATGAAGTATAATACAGCGAAATATACACCGTCATACATGTCATGCTATAGAACATGTTATAGGATGTTATATTGCATGTCATACAGCTTAATATGCCATGTTATAGATCCAGCAAATACAGCATAAAATATGTTATGCTATAGATCATAAAATATGGTGATGTTATACGACATGTTAAGAGCGTGTTATACGTCCTAATGCAACATAAACATATACAGCGTAACATAAACCACGTTATAGAGCCTGATATGCAGCATATACGACAGAATATTCAGGTCATGTTACAGAGCACGTTGTATGGCATGTTGTGCAGCATGTGATCTGGTTATTATATGCTGGTTAATATGCAGCATCTCGCACGGCAGGTCACGTCACGCGGAACATCTTACAAGGTTCTTAAGAAGAAGCTTCAACAGGACATCGCAGCATCGTATTTGACGGTTCTTTTAACGGGGACTTAAATTCTGCATGACAAAGGCCTCGTAACAGCATTTACAGTGTATTACATACAGCATGTCCAAAGTAGGTGAGTCATCCTACAGCGCATGTGCTTTATCCACACTCGAATCTTCAACAGTCAATATTTTTCCACAACATGAAACACCCAGATCTACACTCGCTGTCATAAAGTAGCACAAAACTGTAGTACAAATAGTTGCACCCAGGACGGAGGGGCCTGATCTGGTCAATATTTATTGATCTACTCATACAGAAGTGGTGTCTCTCAGGACGGCGTTGGGTTTAACACAACACACCAGACGTCTCTGCATGGAGGTGTAGAGGTTCCTAATGGTGTCCTGTGATGATCCATCCCATGCAGCTTGAATGTTCTCATTCAGTTCTGCAGATGGTGTGGTAGGGGTGGAGTGTTGATAGAGCGTCCAATAGCGTCCCACACATTTTCAATCAGGGACAGGTCTGGAGATGAGACTGATGATCAGAAAAGGTGGGACCACTGGTCTGTTAAAGTGTCTGTAATGAAGACCAAAGGTGATCTGGCATGGTAGGAAATTGCACCCGCACCATCACACCAGACCTTCTGGACACAACATACCATCTCACTCAGAATGGCAGCAGGTCATCTTGAGTGACGAGTCCCACTTTTGTCTTGGTCGAGGCTGTTGTAGAATGACTAACATATTACAACATAAAATATGTTGCCATAGTTACAAAAGACAGTGTTTCATTTGAAGGATCTTACGTGATGTAGAATGTAGAGTGGAACCTGCAGGAACACTGACGGATTTCTTTTAGTGCTGTCTCTGCCTCACGCCGCACTTAACGCCGTGCATTAGGACAAAGTGGGCTGTTTTATGGGACTGTACTTTATTGTGAGCTAGACGAGTGTGCAATCAAGGTTCCCACAATATTCTGTCCTTTATCTCCTGATCACGACTTTGCTCAGGCATCAGCGATACTCAGGGCATTCTGCAGCAACCCTGCCTTCAAAACACTGTCACACTACAGCCATCTACACCCAAACCGCCAGCACTCCATGACCACGTACACGGCCAAATACCTGGGAATTACTTTGGCACCTTTTGGAATATTAGTCCTGATAAGACACATTATGTGATGGTGCCACACACACCTGTACACACAGACACTCAGAAACACACATCAGAGATTCCGAGACTCAGAGTTTGCTCGTAAATGACTCAACACACAAACTGAACTTGTATCTTAAAGACTCGAGACTCAACTCAGACTCACACCTTAAAGACTAGAGACTCAACTCACACTCACACCTTAAAGACTCGAGACTCAACTCAGACTCACACCTTAAAGACTCGAGACTCAACTCAGACTCACACCTTAAAGACTCAAGACTCAACTCAGACTCACACCTTAAAGACTCAAGACTTAACTCAGACTCACACCTTAAAGACTCAAGACTCAACTCAGACTCACACCTTAAAGACTCGGGACTCAACTCAGACTCACACCTTAAAGACTCGAGACTCAACTCAGACTCACACCTTAAAGACTCGAGACTCAACTCAGACTCACACCTTAAAGACTCGAGACTCAACTCATAAATGCACACCAGCCTCAACTCAGACCTGCGCCTTAAAGACTCAAGACTCAACGTGGACTCACACCTTAGAAACCTGAGATTCAACTCAGTAACACAAACCCTGAGACTCAGACTTGCACAACAGAGACTCAAGACTCAGCTCAGACTTGCACCTTAAAGACTCGAGACTCAACCTGAACTCCTACCCCAGAGACTCAAGACACAACTCAGCAACACCAACCCAGAGACTCTGAGACTCAGACCTGCACTGGACTGTTACGAGCTTCCTCCACTTCAGTTAACATATCGTGGGAACACTGGGTGGTAATATCGCTCATTCATTTTCCCACGACTCTGTGTTGCTTCATGCGTCCCTCGTTGGACAGATAGGAGCTACAGTCGATCTCTCAACGCAGGCGAATTAGAATATTTTAGGATTCGCAATTATCGCTGACAAGGAGAGAAGCGTGGTGTGATTTCATATGAATTACTTCTCGATCGGAGCTCGGTGGAATAATATGTAACATTACCAGGGTTATTAGAGTTATGTCAACAGTCATGGGCCCTTAGGCTCAGTTCTGAGCAAAGTGGAGAGCAAACCCACGGAAGGGAGAGAGAACGAGACTTAAAAGAGGTGGAGGGAGTAGAAAGAGAAGAAGATTGATCATCTCCAGCAACGGAACAGGTGGAACTCATGAGTATCTTCTATCTATGTCACTCTGCCTCAGTAACACTATAACAAGCCGCTGAACAGTCTGCGGCGTAGAGAGGCGTAAAAACTCATCTAACGTCCTCGTAGAAGTGATGGCGGGCTCGGCTCGGCAATGGATCCGGTGTGAATTTAAGCTCCGGCTGGTTATCCCGCGTTAAATACATGAATCAAACAGCAGATTTTTTTTTCCCGCGCCGCCCGTGTGGTAACAGTCTCATTACTCTGCGCAGATACAAACGTCAAGCGCAAGACGTCCAGGAGTGAATGCCTCCCACTCTCCAGGTGGCCTTGTGATCATTTGTGTAGCAGCTCGTTTCAATTCAGTACGGTTCCAGCATCTCCTAAAGCCAGAGCTGAGCAGATACAAAGACAGGAACACACACAGCAGTGCTGGAAAGTTTGTGAACCCTTTAGAACCTTCTACATTTCCTCATAAAAGTGATTCCTAAATGTAGACGCAAGGAGACGCAAACTGCACGTTTACTTATTGAGGAAAACGAGGAAGTGTGTGTGGGTGTGTGTGTGTGTGCGTGTGTGTGTGTGTGTGTGTGTGCGTGCAAGGTTGATTTTTGTCCAAATCATCTCTTTAATGCAGCTGACCCTCTAAACCGTTTCAAACGCTCCGAGGGATCACAAACCACAGCCAGGAGAGTTATATCCCAACCATATCAAATCCAATCACCCTCTTTTTGTAGGAAAGGGATGGGGAATGGGGGATGGAGGCGTGGGGGGGGTGAGGGGGGGTGAGGGGATTGTGTCATTAACTTAATTGTGGCTTTAAATCACACACGCTTTAATGGTCATGGTTTTCCAATTCAGGTCATAATCAATAAATTATTTCATTTTTGGCCGCTGTCTCTTCTAGATGAAAGATGTGGAGATGCAGATGTGCTGCTGAGCACAGATTATTATTAAATATGCATCTGAAACAGCCAAACTGATTCATCTCAATGAGAGTGATATTACAGAGTTTGATATTATAGAAGTAATTGATGTCGGTCTATAGCTGGATTTAATTAAACTGTGTCTGGGAGCACCAGGGATCGACAGTGTGAGGTGTAGGAGGTGGGTGTAGTAGCCCCTCCTATAGCATAACTGGGAACTGGTACCTCGTTTTTAACGTTATCTCTCACTCGTTCATCAAGGAGAGAAATTCAGTCATGTGTGTTTACTGGGTGTAACATCGCACACACTAGGGGGCAGTGAGCACACATGCCCGGAGCGGTGGGCAGCCCTATCTACGGCACAGTTACCTCCTGCCAGTTCAGGGAATTGAACCGACAACCTCCTACCAGGCTGCATGGCTGCATGGCTGCAATGCATCCACTAGAGGGCCGTTCAGAGTCAAACGAGGAATAAAATTGCTTGAGATTATGATAAGTGGGCGTGTCTACGGGTGGGCTGAAGAGGGCCTATCATTCCTTAAGTTCGGCTTTACAGAAAAAATCGAATCGAAGGAGGGGGGACCAACTAAGGAACACCACCATGCACCCCATGGACAACATTTAAAGGTTGTTGGGAGAGTACAAGCAGAAAACTCCATCCGTATCTTATCTATGTTTAGTGTCAATGAGCCTTAAAGCCCCCTGGTATTGAGCTGTGGAGCAGTGGAACTGTATTCCTATACTTTTGGGATGAGTTGGGGACGAGGTGGGGTGTAGAGACAGTTACTCCAGGAGGAACTCTTTAATGCCCTTAATTTCAGAAGAATCACTGAATGAGCAGGTGTCCCAATACTTTTGTCCTTAGTTTATCTCTTATGATTGTCTATTCGGTACAGGAAGAACTACTTTTAGTTTGAGAATGGAGAGAGAAATGGCTCCGACAGGCCACCTGCAAATTCAGCATAACTTAAGCAAGGACCCCTCAACCCTGTCAAGACAGAGGCCGAAAGAATCCGAAGTCACCAAAGGTTCATGTCAAGTGCATCACATTACAGCGCGGCCTTGCTCTGCCCAACCAGCTCAGACACGCCGTCACGGAGGCTCAGGGAATGTTTGGGGAACAGAGCTGGGGCCTTCAGTACAGACCCCTGAGCAGAGGGCCAGGAGGGTGAAGACTGTGTCTCTCATTGAAGGGGACGGCGGGTGGGAAGCAGTGTCAGATAGCGTCAGTGTCCTCCTCCTTGCCCACTTCCCCAGAGACCCTCAGCCAGCCAGCAGTCATGGAGTGTTATACTGCCCCCAGCTACATGACTGAGTATGGTTAGATCGCCCACACACAACCTTCACTCTGCTCCGAACAGGAAACTGCGTTCTGAGAATTCTGAACTCCTGTTTCTTCATAAATCAGGAACAAACTAATAGAACTCATCCACAATTACTGACATACTGCCAAAACATCAGACGTTCAAAAGTCCCTGCTCCAAAAACATCCACCTCAAGCTTGAGGAACGTATACAGCTGGACCACCTGGACAAACAATGCAAAGACAAAGATGTTTGGGGAAGTAAAGGCGGGTCATTCAAGCCAAAGAACATGTAGCAGCTGTTAAGGATGGTGGTGGGAGAACCGTGCTCTGGGATGATAGAGGTATATTACACAAAGCTTCTGAGGGCTTTCAAACCATCAACTAGACCAGGAGTGGGAACGTCCTGTTCTACTGGGTACACAGTTTTGTGCTGTTCCTGCATAATATCCTGTTTCAATTCACATGTTAAAAAAGTAGGTGTTGGACCCTGTGCTGGAACCTGGTCCCGTTCCTCACCGCTGAGCTAGATGGTTGGGGACGGCGGGTGGGAAGCAGTGTCAGATAGCGTCAGTGTCCTCCTGTGTGCTTGTGGAATGAATAAAGGAAATTGATATTGTCCTTCCCAAGTTCTGACAAATAGGTTCAGTACACTGCAGTCAACCTCAAACCTGACCGTGTCTCCATCAAAAGAACAGCCAGAAGAACCAAAGCAGAGCTGCAAAACAGGGCCAATTCCAAAACCCCAAAACTGTTACATCACAGTCCTGAATCCTTATATTCACACCCCACGATTTACACAAACCCCACCCACGAGGGACAGCTCTTGTCAAAGCTGGTGAAAAAGTGACTCCGCTCTCGGCACATGATGAAAACGATAACGCTGGAGCAAAACCTGCATCACACCGAGAGGACATAATGAGAGGACAACAGCAAGACTCGGGAATAGTTACAGTGTTATCCTTGTACAGTGTAAACACTCTGGATGATCAACTCCCAACAGCGTTTTTAGTCCTTATAAGCAAAACAAACACGCAAAAACATTGTAGGTGCAATCAAATCATATCTCGGTGAACAGCAGTACGTCACGTCACGAAAACTGAGGCTTAAAATAGTCAATAAGCTGGTTCTTCAAGTCTCTCGGTTACATGACGCTGCTGGAAGCTGAGTGTGGTGTCTTCAGTCTCAGCTGAACATCGTATGGTCATGATCAGGTCAGCACCCACGGTTACACCAGGAGGATGAAGAGGCCTGGTTCTGCTCAAAGCATCGGAGCTCATTATGCTGAAGTATAACTGTGTGTGTGTGTGTGTGTGTGTGTGTGTGTGTGAGCCCACTGGAGTGCTGCAAGCTGCCATTTTTTCGTGTAGCCCCCAGATCTACCCATCCTAACGAAGCGGGCCATGTGGCGCTCGCTGCGTTCCCACTACCCCGCACCGCTAACCACTCTGCCTCTTATTTCCCAGCGTGCATCTGGCACCCGTCACAAGCCATCGCAGAGAGGAGGCCCTGAAACGGCGAATTTCAGGATCGCAGCCAAGGAACGAATAAAAAAGCCAGAAAACTTGCAAAGGAACTTCCTTAAAAGGCTGCACTTAAGGGCTCGCTGTTTGCCGGAACCCACCTTATGGACAATTAACACTAAGCACAATTTCCGCACACGTCCCTGAACAGCAACCCGCTGACCCACAACCGTCCTACAATAGAAGGTGTCCCGGACGCAGCTTCCATTGGCTCGTGTTCTAAGAGTTTGGACGTTCTGTTTGTGTCTCGGTCGGCGAAAAATATCTGTCATCAACCAGACACAGAAGCTGGAAAAGGAAAGCTGGAATTCCTGGAATGAGATGCACAGAAGAGAGCGATACAGTGCTGGTGTAATGAGAGAACAGTCCTCATTAGTCCTAGTTTAGCAATTCCAACTCCAAATATGACTGAAGATCCTCCATACAAGCAGAAACGGCTCCATACAGCTGCTGTGAGGAACATCTAAACAGATCAACCATGACAAGACCATCAGCATGATCTGCTTTGCATAGCAGAAGCAAGATGCGTTCTAGAGAGCTTTTAGCACATCTTTATTAGATTTATGGATTTCATGCTTGGTTCTGGCAGGATGTCTGTTAAGCGCAGAGCCTGAGGGTCAGCATCCTGCTAATTACTTACAGTCACCGTGTGAACTCATCAGACCACCAAAGCACAGAAATGTGCTAACATCTCCCACCAGCTCGAACACTGCAGCCCTCCTGACCTCACACCTCCAACGGAGTGGACATTCAACTAAACACACCAGCACTAAAATCGGTTACTCTGGTTATTTTCATTCTTGGTCCAGTTCCTTCGGGCAGGAAGACCAAAACAACCGAGTCCATTCAGAGGAGGTCCTCTGGAGAAGATGGTTTGTGGTGAGAACATGATCCGACCTCGGCCCGACCCAAGGTAACCTTCTTACTGTTTACTTTTACACTCCGCCCCTGAAAGGTTGGACCAATGGTTCAAACATCACATGGTTTGTTGTGACCCAGGAACTTTCCTTGTGAGAACCGATTGGAGGAAGTTCCCTGAGGGGTTTAAACAGTCCAGCAGCTCTGCTGTGTCTGACCAACACTTCACCATCGCAATTAGCCTGAAAACGGTCAGATGAATAAATACGACTGTATGTTATTATATATGATTTTTGCATCAGTATCATGAGAATGAGGGTCACCAAAGACTGAGGAGACCCTGCGAGTCCTCCTGGTTCCAATGCTACTAACGTCAGGTGCCTATTAGGTAATTAATGTGATAAATAAACAAAATGACAGATAAATAAACGCGGTGATTTTGGCCACTGACACTGTAACAGGAGGAGGTCAGAACATGGTCTCATCTCTAATCACTACTGTGTTCATATCAGAGGTGTGAGCCATGTATGAGTGACTGCAGTTTATGGGGTCAAGCAGCCAGGGGTCCTGCTGTGGCCCAATGGGACAGGGCTTTTTTTCAGAAGTCCCATGAGGAGGGGGTGAAGGACAACACACACACACACACACACACACACACCTGATACAACAGTGACCCTCCACGCTCTTCTCAGTGCCTGGACTAAACACAGCGGAGGTCAGGGCCATCTGTCAGATTCTCTCCCTCTGTGTGGTTGCGTCTCTCTCCCTCTCTCTCCCTCTCTCCCTCCTTCTCTCCTCATCACGCTCTCCTGTCTCAATCTCTCTCCTTCTCTCTTCCTCTCCATCATGCTCTCTGTCATACACTCATCATATAATAGTTGGACTCAGAAGGAATTAATCAGTGGTCCTCTGTTTATCTGATTGGAGACACCATGGTCAGCACCAATATCAACAGTGTGTTGTCACATGACCATAAGGCCTTTAGGTCCTACAACCATTGGTTCAACCTTCTCTGAACACATGCTCCGGTGCTCTGTTCCAACAGGATGACGCTCGTCCACACACTGCTGCCGTCTCAAGATCTCGTCTTGAAGACACAGATACTACGCCGTGGTCGGTCTCATCTCCAGACCTGTCCCTGATTGAAAATGTGGGGATGCTATTGGACGCTCTATCAACACTCCACCCCTAAAACACCATCTGCAGGACTGAGTGAGAACATTCAAGCTGCATGGGATGGATCATCACAGGACACCATTAGGAACCTCTACACCTCCATGCAGAGACGTCTGGCATGTTGCGTTAAACCCGACGCTGAACTGAGAGACACCACTTCTGTATGAGTAGATCAATAAATATTGATCAGATCAGACTACAGTTATCATCAGTTATTGATCCTGATCACCTTCATCTTCCTTCCCATCTCTCTCACTCTTTATAATTCTGTCTGCACATTTCCCTCTCTCTCATACTCTATATACTTGTCTCTCTCCCTCTCTATCTCTCTGTGTGCCCAGTTCTCTCTCTCTCTCTCTCTCTCTCTCTGTCTCTCTCTCTCTCTCTCTCTCTCTCTCTGCAGGCAGTGTCTCAGTGCAGCAGTCCACCATCCCAAAGCCTGGCGTGGGAGAGAGAAGTGTGTGTGTGTGTGTGTGTGTGTGTGTGTGTGTGTGTGTGTGTGTGTGTGTGTGTGTGTGTGTGTGTGTGTGTGTGTGAGAGAGAGAGAGAGAGAGATGCATCATATGTTGTGAATCTGCCTGACCCGCATGTTTGTCACTTACAACTCCTCTTGTTTGTTTTTTTTGAGTCGTTTTGATCATCAGAAACATTCTCTTACTGCTGCACCTTCACCTACAGGTTCTCCACCTCTAAGACCACGCTGAATGGACCGGAGTGTGGCTACATATGAACCGTCCACAGGACACACACTGAGCGGACACAGTGTTTAAACACTCCAGCAGCACTGCTGTCTCATGTCAGTGTGACTGCAGTGCTGAGAATGACCCACCACCCACATCATAGCTGCTCTGTGGTGGTCCTGTGGGGTCCTGATCATTGAAGATCAGGGTGAAAGGAGGAGAATAAAGTCTGCAGAGAAACAGATGAACTACAGTCCGGAATTATAGAACCACAAAGAGCTCCTGCGTGATCAGAGGAGCTGATAGGATGGAGAACGTTTGTAGAAACGCGGAGGTGGTCATAATGTTATGGTTGAT
>CM067513.1:1182475-1184975 GCA_034509495.1 Acestrorhynchus altus
AGCTTTGACTGACGGCTGAAGGAAGCTCCAATCAAGGCGTCGGTGACCCGTGATGTCCATGATGAATGGCACCACAAGAAGGGGGTCATTTAGAGGCATTCGATCATGTTGACTGGCCAGAGGAGGACAGAGTCTCAGCCTGGCCTTGGGGGAAAATGCTGACTCATCAGTAGGACAGGTCAGCGCACGGTCAGGCCTCCGGCAGCCACGGCTGTATCATGTATCGTCCGTAAGCCTTGAACATGGAGCGTGATGCATCTGACATGTATGTTTAGTGTCCACGAGTTTAATTGGTACAAATGCTTGAGGCAGTTGCACGCACACACACACACACACACACACACACACACACACAACCACACACGAGTGCTCCTACATAACCTTTTGAAATGTCGTACTCATTCTTTACAGGAACCATCATCTAACGCAAATGAAAAGGAACTGAATGTGTCACAGCGGAATAGAATTCCACATTCTCTGGAAATCTGTAAGAGCAGCCGGATTTCATTCCAGATGCTCATATTAAATCAGTGATTTCTGATCTCATAGCTACCTTTACACAATATGGACAAAAGTATTGGGACACCTGTTCTGCTCTTTCATCAATGGTATTAACGTCACGGTCTGATCATTGTTGCTTCCAAACTGAATTAAATCCCAGTTTAAATATCAAAGGAGCTTCCAGTGCATGTTTACTGCTCTGTCCACGTGAACATGATCAACCTGCATACAGACTCTGACTGATCAGAGAGAGGGGGCGGGGCTGATGCTCAACCTGCATACAGACTCTGACTGATCAGAGTGAGGGGGCGGGGCTGATGATCAACCTGCATACAGACTCTGACTGATCAGAGAGAGGGGGCGGGGCTGATGATCAACCTGCATACAGACTCTGATTGATCAGAGAGAGGGGGCGGGGCTGATGCTCAACCTGCACACAGAATCTGACTGATCAGAGAGAGGGGGCGGGGCTGATGATCAACCTGCACACAGAATCTGACTGATCAGAGAGAGGGGGCGGGGCTGATGATCAACCAAATATTTTATACAAATATTTATATTTTCTAAATATTTACACCTCAAATGAAGGCAGATTTGAGTCGTCTAGCATCAAATTGGCATAGAATGTTTCCTGCTTTCGTTGGAGTTACTGTCTCTACTGTCCAGGGAAGTCTTTCTACTAGAGTTTTGAGAATCGCTGTGAGGATTTCATTTCATTTAGTGGCAAAAGCATTAGTGAGGATGTTGGATCTTCACCACCCCACCTCATCCCATAACTCATTCCAAGAGTACTGTATGGAGCTCCATCATTCCAGAGAACACAGTTCCACTGCTCCACGGCTCAGTGCTGGGGGTCTTCATACCCGTCTAGTCCACACCTGCTATTAGACATGGAGACCATAGGTTCATGTTTGTTTATCTGCTCCAGAGAGTCCTATTCTCCTGGCAGTACTTCTCTACAGGGACTGGACAAGCTGTGTGTGCATTTGCACATCTGTGTCAGCAATGGGTGCAACTTAAAGCAGCTGAATGCATTCATTACAGGGGGTGTCCGTGAATATTTGGACATATAGTGTATGCAGATGAGCTCAGGTGTGATTGGATAGAGAGATTGGCCCCCGAAAGTGAATGTTTATTTGTACCTCTTTACTAGAGCTTATTAGTATTCCCAGAATCGGAATTCTTTGAGGCTTCCGTGTGAACTCCTGACAGCGTCTGATTAACTAATGATTCTGTTGAAGCTGGACCAGGTCAGTCTGATTCATTTATGGATTCTTTTGATTAGCCTTGTTCATTATGCAGCCCAGCAGTACCGACACCCTGTTAAACGTGTCTCATCATAAAGGGTAATGTGAACACGCAGGAGGGTGTGTGTGTGTGTGTGTGTGTGTGTGTGTGTGTGTGTGTGTGTGTGTGTGTGAGTGACTGACAGCAAGAGGTTATCTGAAGAGGACACTTCACATGTACGAACACAAGGGCACATGCACAAAACTGTAGCTGTCTATTCACACACACACACACACACACACACACACACACACACACACACACACACACACACATAGTAGTGTCAGGAAAGTGGATTGTAATAAGGCCACACACTCGTACACATTCATACACACAACCACATACTACATACACCAATCAGCCATAACATAAAAACCAACTCCATGCTTCTGCAGTGAAGATCAGGACGTAAGATGGGTAACAAAGTATGATACTGTAGAAGAGCAATTACAGAAACACTCCACAGAAGTGCTGCTGGAGTGTTTAAACCCCTCAGTGTCACTGCTGGACCGAGAACAGTCCACTGACCAGAAACGTCCAGCCGACAGCGTCCTGTGGGCAGCGTCCTCTGAGCACTGATGAAAGACTAGACGACGACCAACACAAACTGTGCAGAAACAGATGAGCTTCTGTCTCTGACTTTACATCTACAAGGTGGAGACACTCGGTAGGAGTGTCTGATAGAGTGGACAGTGAGTGGACACAGTGTTTA
>CM067513.1:1192475-1202475 GCA_034509495.1 Acestrorhynchus altus
TCACTTCAACAATCAAGAGCAAGTCGCCCCTAACAACGCTCTAATTATCTGATACTAATTTTAGGTTCTTTAAGTCGTAATAAATGTGAGGGTGAAAAGGAGATAACTCGAAAAAATACAACCCTCTAGCTGAAGCTCTGACCAGAGCATCCTGTTCTAGTGGTCAGTGGTCATCTCTGAAGATCATAAAAAGTTGTGCGTGCGACTGAAAGACCGGTCAGCAGTCGAAGGACTAAAGCAGATGAATGGAGTAGATCGATGGGTCGTCTGGATACTTTTGGACATTAGGGAGAGCAGTGTGTGTGTGTGTGTGTGTGTGTGTGTGTGTGTGTGTGTGTGTGTGTCGTACGTTTATTGGCACAGTGAATAATTCATGAGGCCTGGTTCGTAGGTGATGTGAATGGGCCGGGACAGTAGCTGCTCTAACAGCTTTAAACACTACTTTAGAGGTGTCCGGATGTGCAACCCAAGGTCAACACACACACACACACACACACACCAGGCTCTTGCAAACACACTCTTCTGCTATCTCTCTCACACACAATCTAGCCCCCCTTCCAAACACAGCGAGAGCGAGGTTCTCCGTGATTAACGGTGACGGGCAGGACGGACGACCTGCCAATCCAAACATCCACCCCGGCCAAGAGTGCAGGGCCGCCGTTACCATGCTAATGTGCAAACACAGGCCAGATTTACGCCCTCTATCAGATCTGCTGCCTCATAGCAGCCTGCTTTTAGAATATTGATACCATCCACCACCGTCCCGGACATAAATCAGCCACGGATAAAAACGGAGGGAGGAAAATATGCCGGGACATTTATGGAAATGTGGCGAGGGTTTACTGAGGGACACTTGGGCTGGGAAGTCTGGAATTCACACAGCTAGTTTCAGTAACTACACTGCTGATCTTTAATACCGGCTACCGGACTGTGTTTCTGATACAGTTTCAGTAACTACACTGTTACTGATCTTTAATACCGGCTACCGGACTGTGTTTCTGATACAGTTTCAGTAACTACACTGCTGATCTTTAATACCGGCTACCGGACTGTGTTTCTGATACAGTTTCAGTAACTACACTGTTACTGATCTTTAATACCGGCTACCGTACTGTGTTTCTGATACAGTTTCAGTAACTACACTGTTACTGATCTTTAATACCGGCTACCGGACTGTGTTTCTGATACAGTTTCAGTAACTGCACTGCTGATCTTTTGTATTTGATTTTGAACACCAGCACACTAGTTTACACTAGCCAACATTTAACAATCTACTGCTAAATTCAGCAGTTGACCACCACCATTTAATAGCTTTCCACTAATAATGAGCATCCTGTCTCCAACATTTAGCTGCCAAAATGTTCCCATTATTAAATTTGGAGTCTGTTTCATAATTTCCAATCAGTTGTGCAAAAAAAAAAATTATGCAAGGTTATCTCACAGCAGTGTGTATGTGTGTGTGTGTGTGTGTGTGTGTGTGTGTGTGTGTGTGTGTGTGTGTGTGTGTGCGCGCTTGCTGGCAGTATGATCAGTTGTAACTACCGGAGCGGAGATTGTCCTTCTTTCAGTGTGTGACCCGTGAAATGAGTGTTATTGTGAGACATTATTTATGTATGGTCGGTGGCTAATGTTTATACAAGCACACAGACAGTGGTTGACATAATGAAACGAATGAATCAATTAAATAAATATTCCACAAGTGTCTCCGATCAGAACATGTGCTTTATGTAGAACCATCTACATACAATCTTTATTCTGCCAAATAATAATTTCAACATCTATGACTATGATCATTGAAGATCAGGGTGAAAGGAGGAGAATAAAGTCTGCAGAGAAACAGATGAACTACAGTCTGGAATTATAGAACCACAAAGAGCTCCTGTGTGATCAGAGGAGCTGATAGAGTGGACAGAGAGTGGAGAAACAAGGTGGTCATAATGTTATGGTTGATGACTGGAATTGCACTCACTGTCATTGCTAGGTTGAGAGTGGACCACCACATCTGTGGTCAGATAATGACCATTGGTGTATCAGCACAGGAGTGGTTTCTGCAGCATGCATTAAGGGCTATCACCATTATGGGGGTCATCACAAGTGAAATTTGTATCAGTGTTTTTTTTTTTTGAAGTATAAAAAGACAAGAACTTCAAAGTATGTCTGCAGATCAAAGTGTGCAGCATTAATATGGTCTTACGCTGTAGAATCGCTGTCATTGGCTTTTCGGCCTGTTCTTCAGAGCAAAACAAAACACACGATGAGTTTTGATTAAAGCAGTTTGTTCACCAACGCGAGGTGAAATGCTGGAGGAGAGAGGCTTCTCACCAACCCAGCGAGAACAACAGGCAACCTATCGGAGAAGACTGCAAAGACTGGAGTGGAGGTTCCCAAGAAGAACAAAACACGATGAAAAGATGAAGCTCATCCAGCTCAACCAGATGTTGTGTCATTAATATTAAGTCTTGCATTTGGCTGATGATGAAATATCATTTATGTCATGGTACCATCTGTTTTTCTACGTTCACTGATACATGAACCCAAACATTAACTCAGTTCGTAAAGCGTTTGAGGCTTGTTTGCCTCGTCTTCATCTGCCGAGCTGATAAACAAGGAAGGCCCGCAGCAGAAAGCGTCGGAATGGTTTGACTTGCAAATGACGTGAAGCTACTTTACTCTTAGTTTGTTACTTTACGTTAAATTCTTGGTTCTGAATTGAAGACAAATTACAAGACAGTCAATTTACGAATCCATCCTTTAAAACTACAGAGGAGCGTAGTTGTAGAGTAGGATCGTAGATACAGTCACATGACAAACAATTCCCCAACGCCATTATAGTACTCCCTCCATCACATGTGATGCTCCTGACACGAGGAGGGAGAAGAAGATTACATCGGATGATACATGTGATGCCAGCCTACCACCTCTTTTCGAACTGCCTTCATTTGCCTTCCTCGACGAACAGCCAATGTGCACGGAGGAAAGCACTGGGTCCCCAGGTCTGATGCAATGGCTAACAGACGCCTGTGCTGACCAGCATCTACCAACCCAGAGAGGGAGAGCACATTCTGGCTTGAATACGGGCTCATAAAGTCAGAGATGTAAGTCGGAGAGACCCCGGAAAGACCCCATTTAGTGCTTTGAACTCCAACAATGCAGTCTTTATTGTGAATTTTACTGGTAATCAGTGAAGAAAAGTCAATACAGGTGTTATGCTTCTGTTTTCCAGGTTCCAGTTAAAAGACTTGCCGCTGCATTGTGGACAAACTTCAAACTTGATGGAGCTGACTGTGTAATTCCCAGGTACAGAGAGCAGCAGTATTCCAGTTGTGATGTAACAAAAGCTTGGATGACCTTAAATGATAGAATTGGTTTTAGCGAGAGACGTCCTGTGGGAAATGTGCTATCTGAGCCTATAGAAAACATCCGTGATGTACCTGATACAATCCAATTTTCAGCTCTGCTGGGCAGTAGTCGGGGGACTGAGGGGGAGTTAAGCCACATCACGGCCTAAAAGGGCACGTTATATGGTCATATCCATATCCAAATTCTTTGGTTTGCATTACTTAGTTTTTTAACCTCTTAGAACCCAGCAAACTACCAGACTTATGCTACGTCTTCGACGTGTGTCCTCATATAAGCGAATAATCCATCTTGGAATCCAACTGAATTAACAAGAACTGGACATGCAAAATAAAGCGCGGCTCGTCTTCAATGTCCCTAAATTCAGTCACGTAACTCCTCTGCTGCGTTCCCTTCATTGTCTCCCTGTAGCTGAACATCAGATTCAAAACCTTGATGCTGTCCTACAAAGCCAAAAATGGACCAGCCCCTCCATACATGATGGTAATGGTCAAAACTCAAGCTGTACCAAGAGCCCTTCCAGCTTCAAGTACAGCTCGGCTTGACCCACCATCCCTCAGAACGCAAGGAGAACATGCATCCAGACTCTTTTCTGTTCTGGCACCAAAACGGTGGCATGAACTTCCCCTGGAGTCCAAACAGCTGAGTCCCTCACTGTCTTCAAACGCAGACTGAAGACTCATCTGTTTCAGGAGGATTTAACTCCATAAAGACATTTCTTTCAACACGGTCTAAGTGTGAGGAACCTCTAGATTCCAGCCTCGTCTACTAGCGAAGGATATTCCTTATAATAATCCTTTATAATTCCTTATATAATAATGGTCCATAATTATCTTGATCTTTTTGCAACAAGAACTGGTCAACAATGTCTGTATTATGAGTTTTACTTTTGGGCTTGAGAAGAAGCTGTCTGAGTCGTTGTAAACAAGCAAGGAAGAAAAGCAATAAAGCCCACCTTTCAGGCCTCTGTGGTTATTTGATTCCCTAGAGGAAAATAACTGGCTTGTATCTGAAACACGTTTCACTTCCCCAAATTGAACAGACGGGTCCATTTCCGTGGCTCTTTTTGTCGTTAGTTTTGTTGGGAAACGGAGAACAGATTTGGCCTAAATGTGATTTTGATCACTAGTTTATGAAATTGCAATACTCCTGTCCTTTTTTTAATCATCCTGTGTTCTCCCAGTGTTGCTGATTCTCTCCTGTGTTGCACAACAGCTGCCCACCAGGGACAAAGAAGGCCTACTCATAGGGTCTGTGCAAATAGGGGCAACAGCAATGCCGAGCAATTTTTGGGGACTTTCACTGATTTTCATTGGATTACCAACCAACAATGTTCCAACCGTCATCTTACCTTTACTAAAGCTTTAACCATTTATAACATTCCACACATTGATATGTGAGAATTCCTTAATCTTAAGCTACCATAAAGACTTATCACTCCCCAATGATTTATCACTTAGGACAGTCCTCCATTCTGGACAGGACAAATCTGAACTTTTCAAATCAGACTTCAGCCCCTTTCACGTGTGGTCAGGTCCGATTCCATGTGACTTTTTGCCTGCCTTTCTGGTGAGAAAAGCAAACATCCCAATAGAAAGGTCTGATCATTCAATGTCTGATATGAATGAGAATAGAACAAAATAATGGAAACTGAAGATCTGATTATCGTTTCAGAAACGTACTGTGTTTTTTGGGACTTCGTTGGATCTCCAACCATCAACCGTGTCTTGCTGTAGCTTTAGCCATTCAGAGCATTCCATTGGGACACCATGGACAACACTTGGGACACCATGGACAATCTTCTAGGGCAAGCAACATTAATCTGAATGGTCAGATTGGATTTCATGTGTTTGTGATGGAGGTCAAAACCCCAATAGAAAGGTCTGTTCTCTCGGTGACCAAAATACTGGAAACTGAAGGTCAGATCACCATTTCAAACACACATTTATATCACTTAGAAAACCTGCCAAACAATTCATGAACAACTGTAGCGTTTGGCTCTGGAAGGGACAAAAACACATATTTCTTCAGCTTGTTCTGGCAACCACGATTACAATCAGTGACAACCTGTACCTGCAAACGAAGCTTCTCGTTTTAGTGTGTTTTCCAGGTGTTAAAACACACCCACCCACACTGAGCGTGACCGACTTGACTCTCCCAGACTCCGGCTGCTGATGGCAACCAGCCTGACCCGGGATTCGAACCTGCGATCCTCCTCCAGCGAAGTGGTAAATCCTAAGACAGCTGATCCACTTGGAAACCCTGGTTCTTTTTCAACTTCTATTGTTTGTGTCAAAGTCCAATCCAAACGACCCGGACCGAGGTTCAGTTGATCTGAACCAACATTACCTCTTTAGATCAGACCAAATTCAGGAACCCAAAGGTCAAACAGTCCAGATCAAACAAAGATCGGTGTGAAAGCACTCTTAGCGATTTCTCAGGAAGGGTGTGATAATTACCCAACTACCCAGATCAGGTGTGTTGTGATCAGGGTAAACACTAAAATCTGCAAGGCAGGAGATCCTCCAGGACCACGTGTGGGAACCACTGCTCTAGGGAAACTACGATTGCTGGGCCTTGTATTGGGCCTTCCATGTGCAGCAGGTAATGTCCAGTGTTGTTCCTGCATTTCTAACAGAGAACAGCCATCATCACAGCGATGCCAAATGTGAGCCCCAGACCGTAAGCTCTCCTGAGGGACAGCATGTTCCCTGAGTGACCCAGAAACTACAATAGCGATCATTTACTGTGCATTCTCAGGGCTGGGAAAGCTGGCATGCAGCTGCGCCCAGTGGCATGGACTCAGACATGGGGAAATTACAGCAAAAAGGACAGAGATGTGGTAGAAGAAGCCAAGGCCTTCGGCAAAATACAGAAAACACAGAGCAAAAAGTGACCTCCCTTCACAGATGGAGGCGCGGTATCTTAAACACAAAAGCTATTCAATTTCCTGCGTTCTAATTTCCAACTAAACCGCCTGAGTCCCAGATTTCACTTTGTTTTGTAACCGTCCATAAAATGAAGCTGGGCTGTGAAGCTGTTTCATACGCTGTAGTGTCAGAGCTCCTGATGGCTCGGCAGCGTTACTCCGCTGATGAACTGCGATTCTGGACAGCAGACCTTAACTCAGGTATATCAAACCCTGATCACACAGAGACATGGAGGTTAGTTCTCCATGAGCAGCATATCCCTGAAAGCACCACCCCGTCCCTCTCAGGAATCAGCACTGCTGAAGGTGTACTTCAGTAGAACATTGTCTTTGGTTGAACATAGTATTTAATGGTTTAAACACTTTAATTTAACATGTGAACATGGACTCTGGTTGAACATGGACTCTGGTTGAACATGGACTCTGGTTGAACATGGACTTTGGTTGAACATGGACTCCGGTTGAATGCAGACTTTGGTTGAACATGGACTCTGGTTGAACATGGACTTTGGTTGAACATGGACTCTGGTTGAACACGGACTTTAGTTGAACATGGACTCTGGTTGAACATGGACTTTGGTTGAACATGGACTCTGGTTGAATGCAGACTTTGGTTGAACATGGACTCTGGTTGAACAAGGACTTTGGTTGAACATGGACTTTGGTTGAACATGGACTCTGGTTGAACATGGACTCTGGTTGAACATGGACTTTGGTTGAATATGGACTTTGGTTGAACATGGACTCTGGTTGAACACGGACTTTGGTTGAACATGGACTCTGGTTGAACATGGACTCTGGTTGAATGCAGACTTTGGTTGAACATGGACTCTGGTTGAACATGGACTTTGGTTGAATATGGACTTTGGTTGAATATGGACTCTGGTTGAACACGGACTTTGGTTGAACATGGACTCTGGTTGAACATGGACTCTGGTTGAATATGGACTTTGGTTGAACACGGACTTAGGTGGAACATGGACTCTGGTTGAATGCAGACTTTGGTTGAACATGGACTCTGGTTGAACATGGACTCTGGTTGAACACGGACTTTGGTTGAACATGGACTCTGGTTGAACACAGACTCTGGTTGAACATGGTCTTTGCGTTTCCCGGGGTCTTGATTGCAGTCTTTAAGCGTAGTTTTTGATTGAACATGGTGTGAATTACCTTCCCTATCTTACCACCACTTTTCTTCTGTGGTACATGTGCATCTGCTTAACCTTCTCCCCTGTTTTGCAAGCAATCCCATTACTTCAGTAGACAGCACAGATTCTCCATTTGCTGACTGTCTTATCTACAGGGCTCAGAGACTGCATGCTTTTAGCATTAAAATAACACGTTCTCTGACTCTCTCTCTCCCAGACACGGCCTCTATCTCTGCGATAGCAGTAACCTTCAGCAGAAGATAACAAACCAGTACATTTAAATACATAATGCTTCTCTCCTCTCACCTAATGTACTGTCTATATAAAACCAGAAGCCTGCTCTCTGGTGTATCGCGCCTGGTGCTCGGGTGCTCCGACAGGTGAGAAACGTTAAATTAAACATTCAAACAATGTCTAATAGGGTCACATTGACGAGGCGACTCCCCTTTGTCTCTGTGGAAAATAGAGTGGTTAGTGTTCAGAATACGACAAAGACATTTTCATTCTCAGGCGGGAGTTCCGTGATGGCTGTTGGCCCCAACGTCCATCTCGACATAAACCTGTCCTCTGTCCTTTCAGCATGGATCATTTGGGATGCGCCATGCTGAAAGGACAGAGGACAGGTCTGAAGAACCTCGAGAAAGGTTCTTCACATTTCCAAAACCAAGTCGCTCTATTTTTCACAGGGTGGAATTGGGATGGAGCAGTGAAGGTTCTTCAAGCTCCACAGTCTCCACAGTTTATTATACGAATGCTTTTGGCAAGTGAACCATCACCTAGCAACCCCATAGCAACCATCTTAATTGCTTAAGCAATTACTTTCTAGTTTTACAAATATATATAAACCAATCATCTCCTCATCTTCTTACCAAATAACCATACAGGAGCACGTTGTAGTTCATCTGCCGACTTTATTCTCCTCCTTTCACCCTGATCTTCAATGTTCAGGACCCCACAGGACCACCACAGAGCAGATATGATGTGGGTGGTGGGTCATTCTCAGCACTGCAGTCACACTGACGTGGTGGTGGTGTGTTAGTGTGTGTTGCGCTGGTACGAGCGAATCAGAGACAGCAGTGCTGCTGGAGTGTTTAAACCCCTCAGTCCAGCAACCAGTTGGAGCTTCTGTCTCTGACTTCCCATCTACAAGGTGGAGCAACCAAACACAGGACTAGGAGTGTCTAATAGGGAGAACACGGTGTTTAAACACTCCAGCAGCACTGCTGTACCATGTCAGTGTCCCGTATGATCAGAGGAGCTGATGTAGGAACAAAGAGGTGGTCATAACGTTATGGTGGATCATGTGAAACTCAGCAGCAAGAGGGACAATTTATTTTCTTTGAAGGACCTCTGTGTTCCTGGATCAGTTCAGCATCTGCTGTCTGCACAGATTTGTAGGTCACACAATAAGAACATCTGCTAAATTAATGCAAGGACACGCATACAGTACACACACCGACAGATGCATATGTACACACAGGGAGATACACACCTGTGCACAAACATGCTGAAGGTGAATGAATGCTCCACCTCAAGAACACCTTCACGTATCCTTCACCACCAGCTGTCCAGTCAGTCCAGTCCGATCTCTTTCAGCAACTGCTTCATAATATCACTCTGACCCGACCCGACCCAATCGATGATAATTATTACATCACTGACCGCTGAAGTGAGTAACAATGAGAGTGTTTACATGCAATTAATAATCCAATCATAATCAGATTTCAGCAGTTATCTGATTATTCAGGTGGTTGTGTAAACAGTGTCGATTTCTGTTTATATCCCGATATAGATATAAATATCGATGTATCGCTCGGCCCGTATCCCGCTCTGTTTATATCCCGATACAGATATAAATATCGATATATCGCTCGGCCCGTATCCCACTCTGCTTATATCTCGATATAGGTATAAATATCGATATATCGCCCAGCCTTATGTTAAACTTGAATCTTTCATATGTCTCACAATGTCAAACCTACCCACCATGTTTAATTCCTGTTGGCTGATTGCTTCTGGTTCGTTTTGGTTGTTCTACAGCGATACTGAGATTTTGATGTTGTTGAAACAATCAAAGAGTAAAAAGTGCTTTTACACAAAGGAAGAGGAAGTGGGACGCCGAATGAAATATTTCACAAGAGCTCGGCTCTGAAAGAAAGAGTGGGTGTTCAATTAATTGAATAATCTCTCTGAAATGTCAGAGTAACTCCCATCAGCTTGTCTTATTTCACGGCTTCCTGTGCACAAAAACACTACCGTTTTACGATGTTTACTCAACATCTGGAGCCACCGTAACCTGATGGATGGATGGCCAGGGGAGAGCGAGGGGGGCTGGCTTCGTGTTGTACGCTTCACTATTTTGAGTCCATGAACACAGAGATGGGAGTTAATTTATTTATTGCCTTCTGGGACTGGAGTGAAGGATATGTGCTGCGGTTCATGACCTGAATCTTTGCTGTGCTACGTGTGTGTGTGTGTGTGTGTGTGTGTGTGTGTGTGTGTGTGTGTGTGTGTGTGTGTGTGTGTGAGAGAGAGAGAGAGAGAAACAGAGGGTGAACAACAACGA